>WEIV01023701.1:106014-188874 GCA_013390005.1 Calyptomena viridis
CCCGGGGGGACGGGCTGGAGCGGCCGCGGGTGGACCCGGAGGTGTCCTGCAGGGCTCGGGGCTCCCGGGGCCCCCCAGCTCGGCGGGGGTCTCGAGTGGGGCCGGGCACGGCACTGCCTTTCAGCAGCACGGCCGTCGGGGCCCGTTGGTACAAGGCGGGTTACCCGGAGGGGGTCCGGAACAGCAGCAACACCCCGTTATCCCCACACCGAGGTGTCAGTCATGGTGGGGGGCCGTCCGAGGGTGTGTGCCTGGGGGTACAGTCTGTCCCCAGGCTGTCGTGTCCACTGCGATGGCGCTTGTGAGCCTTTCCTGGGGTGTAACTGCAGGGGCACAATACAGTCTGTCTCTAGTGGGGTCCCACCCTGCTGCAGCATCCCCAGGGACACACTGCCACGGCGGCTTGTTGTCACTGATCTGTGGACCCGGTTGGGATTGGCCCTGTGCTGACTTGGAGCAGGTGACCCCCACCCAGGCCCAGGCAGACTCTGGGACTGGGCCTCTGCAGCAGGGTGTGGAGATGGAGCCCTGCCTTGCACTCAGCCCCGGCAGGGGGATACATCTGGTGCTCGATGAGGATTCACTCGTGGCTGGAGACTCAGGCCTGGGTTGTTCTCTGCTTGGCCAGTTTGGGATGATGTGGTAGGGCATGATGGTGCCTTCCCGACCCTGGGGACTGAGCCCATCTCCAGGGGTTGCTGAGCACATCACAGCAGCTGTGCTCCCAGGGATCCTGCCAGCGCCAGCTCGCTGCCACATCCTTCCCTAAACCTCTGCTCTTCCCCAGCCCTGACTCTCCTGCCTGGTGTGAGTGAGGTGGATGAACAGGTGGTCGTGTTTGCTTTCCTTTCATGGGCCCCTGCATTTCAGCCCTATATGGTGCTGGTGACTTGTTTACCTCTTCAGCACTATAATATGTGGTTCTTATCCCTGCCCTCCCATTTCCTATTGGTGGTTTGTGAGTGATCACAGGCTCCTGTTATCATGGCACCTGTGGGTCAGCTGCATGTGCCCTTGGGCTGGTGGCACACGGGTGGGTTCACATCACTGGTGGCAGATGTTGAGTGGACCATTTGGAAAAGCCCCTTTCTTCTCATGGCACATGCTATGGTGTTCAATCAAGTGTCACAGATCAAGTCACTTTGTTGTAGAGGAGTTTCAATATTCACCTTGCAATTTTGCTAAACCACTGTAGCTTTGACTGCAACTTTGCATTAATAAGGAATGATAAAGCCGTTTAAACCATTTAGAGTTTTCTTAAACAGTTGTTCCATGGTTATCTGTAATCACTGTCTTGTCACATTGCACTGCAGCTTTTCCAGTATTTTAGTTTGTACTTCCATCAAGTGGTGGCCTGTTTTCCAAGCACTGGCTTCCAAGAAGTTTAAAAGGGAGACTTGCACTGAAATGTGATCCATGGGAGAGTTCTTGTAACTAAAGGCAACTTCTACATCCCAGCTTCTGTATAAAAGGCTGTTCTTGCCCCTGTCATGAGCATAAAGCTTGGAATCAATTTCTATATGTAGAAGAGTAAAATGAAGTTTGAGGGTTTTTGTTTGGTTTGGTTTTTGGTTTTTCTGTGGTTTTGTGTTGGTTTGGGTTTGTTTTTTAGAGATTCCACCTGTAGAAAGACAAGGCAATTAGGAAACTTTTGGACATTATCAAGGGAATGCAATAGGAATTTCAGCAGGCATCAGAAGTGCTACTAAGTCTCCAACTGTAAATGAAATGTGTGAAGTATAATGTTCCAAGGGTGGCTTTCTGAATAAAACACTAGTTTGTAGTGACTTCTTTTTTGCTGTAGATTTTCTCTGTGATTTGGGGCAGGTGGGTGCAACATGGATTTTTGAACTGGAATGTGTGGCTCAAGCATTTAACTTCTATCTTTTGTGTTCTTCAAGTCACATCTGAGGATGAGTCTGAAGGTGCCCAGTGATGTGTACATAATAGAGAGTATTCAGTCTGTACCCCTTCCTAGAAATGTTTCTGTAACAAGTTGACATTGAAACTGCACTGAAATGGGCTGAATCTGGAGAAAAGCTTTTTTTTTTCCACTGGAAAATTTTGATATGGTTTGCTCTCAGCAGCAAGTAGTTGCTGCAATTAGAGACAGGTTACTAAAGAAAAGAAAAGTGGTTGCTTGTGATATTTCATTAGCAAGGAACAGGATTTTCATGCTCCAGGATGGATTTGGGAATTTTGCTCCTGGGGAAGAGGGAGCAGAGGGAGCTTGGTGGAGAAGGACTGGAAACAGCAGAAGCTGATGCCTGGTCAGGAGACTTCTCCTTCCTCTGACATCTACAAGGTACTGTCTTGCCAGAAATTTAAGCTCATCCCAGGCTGGGGCATGTCATGGCAGAAAATTTAAAGTTATTTGAGCATTGCTAACCTGTTTTTGTCTTTTTCATTTTGTTCCCCTTTGCTTCATCCTGGATGTCTAAAAGGACAGTTGGAACCAATAAATGAGGTGAGTTAATCTGATGATTCACTCCCTGCTCTGTCTCCTCGCTCCATCCTGAGGGGATTGTCTCGTATTTTCTGACTCTTTACGGATGTCCTAGATACAAGTAATGCACCACATTTTGGGCTGGTAATTTTTGTTTTGCAATGCCCAGATTTTGTTTACAGGAAAAAAAAAGTGTTTTACTGGGGCAAAAAGAAATGTTCTGGTGGAGTCTTCTCTGCAGATCAGAGTTCCTCCAAGGAAACCCCTCTGTGTGGAGCAGTAGCGCCCTTGTGTCTGCACACTCATGAGTACTGCAAATGTCTCGAGTCTTTTGGGGAACTATCTATGGAACACAAATCTCATACGCTTTATTTCTTCAGCTTAGGAACATTCCAAGGTCACATACAATTGTAAAACGGTTTGACCCTGGATGCAGATGCTGTGCCCTTGCACCTGCGCGTCTCCCCTGTGTCTGTGGAGCAGTGCCCTTTCTTAGCAGTGCCCTTGTGCTGCTTAATGAGCCTTCTCATGAGCTGCAGAACTTGGAGCTGGTGTGCGTGGGAAATGGGCTAAGGTTTGTCTCTCTGCTCCTCTCAAAGCAAGCAGAGCTTTGAAGCAGGGGGAAGGCTGTAGGGGTGGGATGGAAGTGGGGCCACAGACTGTCTCCCCTTGGATGGGGAGCTCTCACTTGGTGATTGTCACAGCAGAGGAGCACTGTTACAGGTGGTGCTGCCAGTGCCACCATGGAAACCTAAGAAATGAAATATTTTTCCGGGTCGACTGACATATTTTAAAAAATATCTTCGAAGGTTCTTCATTAAATTAATCATCATAGCAGAAGGGAAACGTGGATAGTGTGCTTTGGCTAATCCATTTTAGTGGCAAGTTTGTTGGGCTGTAATGCTATATGTGTATGGATCGTACAAATGTTACATACTGGTGCATCTGCAGGGATGAGGTGTGTTCATATTGCTGTGTTAATTAAATAGATCCTTGCTGGATTAAATTGGAGCTTTCACTTACCTTCTGTTTTTAATTCCTTCTGTTGTATGTCTGCTGATATATTAGGTTGTTGATGTGTGTGAAGGTATATGCATGTTTCTGCTCCAGCATATTGCTACGCCATAGTGTTTTGTAAATCACTCTCTTGCCAACCTACATAATAATAATACATTGCTACTAGAGGGAAAATACCTGTGGAGAATGCTTATTTTCCTGCCTTGTTATGGCATCAGTGGGGTTTGGCTGGTAACTGCATAGCACTTGTCTGTTGGTATAGCTGAAATAAATATAGTTCTTAATGTTCTGTTACAGAAACACAAACATAAATACAGCTGAATGTTTTTTCTCAATAGCTATTGATGGGTTGTAATGTTGTACTTTGGTTTCCCATGGCTTCAGGGTCTGCTTGCTAGAATCTCGGATCTCTTGCTGTGCCGGTGGACTTGTAGAAATTGTTGTCAGAAGTGTTTCGACTGTAGCTGTTGTCAAACAAACGAAGATGAAGTTGAAATCCTGGGGCCTTTTCCTGCTCAAACTCCAGCCTGGCTGTAAGTTTAGGTGCACGATTTCCTAGCTGTTTCCTTGCTCAGCTGTTATGAGAGTATTGATACGAAATGCAATGGGACATTCAGAGGGGGCCAGTTAGAAAGGAGGAACCTCCTAAGGGTGGGAATGCAGGCTACTCATGGCAAGGTGAAAAAGGGCAGCTCTGTTAACTCAAGTAGTAAGGTTAGTCTTTATAAAAACCTTTTCTGATGGGTAAGACAGACGTTGTTTTGTAAGCTGGTATAGCAAGCTGATAACTAGTTTAGCTATGTGCCCTTTTCTAAAGATGCCTTTCATCTTCAGTCCTATTTCCTCTTCAAATGGACCAGCCCTTTGGAGCACTTCAACTTGGATGCTGATGAGGTTGTTTTGAAATATTTTCTTATCCTAGCGTGAAGGTGGTTATCATACAGGCAGATGAAAGGTGTAGCTCGTACGTGCTCTGAAGGGGAAATTCATTTAAAGTTTCATTTACCAGGACTTGATCTCCTGCGTCACCTTAATACTCTTCAGATTTCTTCTCAAATCATTAAAGAACTGCAGCACCAGCACCAGGTTTTATCTGGAGCTTTGATTAGTGTATTTTCAAATCCATTACAAAGGAAGTTAGTGAAGTCTTCCTCGTTTTACTCACTCTCAATGGGGAATCTGCAGCACAGAGGTGACCCCGTGGAGGCATTAATGAAACCAAGAAGGGAGCAGAGCTCTCCTATGTTTTAGTGGCTGCATTGTCAGCTGGTCTGGGCTGTCTTCTTTGTGAGCAGACCATTTGATGGACATGGCTTCAGTGTGTCCAGAATTTGTGGCACAGAAGAGGCCTATTTAGTGCATTATATGGTACTCAGGGTTTGGTACCCAGGCACTGAGACACACAGGTAATTTTATCCACTCCTGTGAGTACCTCTTATTCTGTGTCAGGTCTAGAAGGTTCGTGTCTTGATGTTGCATGAAATAAGTTGTCTCATGTTTAAAGCACAGTCTTGTCTGTGAACTCTTTTGAATCCAGGTAGAAAAGGGTGGTAATTAATACTGACGCAATAAAAATAGAGCTGTTCAAGATGTGTTAGAGTGGTTTTTAAATGTGAAGCAGCATCTTTAAGAGTCTGATACATGCTTAGAAATGGATTCACCTGCAATTAATGTGGAATGGAAACAAAATCAATGCTAAATAGGAAAGCATCACACACAGGAGAGCACAGTGATGAGGTTGCAGTATTGGACTTGGAAAGATTGGTACAGGAGCAATTACATCTTGAGAACAAGTAGCTGGGTTTGTAGTGAGAGGGTGATTCAGAGTTTATCTGGTGTGCTGAGTAGCAGAAGGGACATCCTGTGTGTTTGGGAGGGTGGTGTGCTTGTACCATGGTTTAGTTTCTGACTCCTGGATCCTTCTGTCTGGCTGAAGGGGCATTGTGAGCACCAAAGCTTTATCTCAAAACTCAGATGTATAGTGGCTTTGCAGATGAGTTGGACTTTGCCACAGGCAGAGAACATGGAGACCTTTGGACTCATCAAATGCTGTCTCCAGCCTGCATTGTTTTTGCCCAGTCCTGCTCCATGTGAAAGCCCCTACAGTAACTTACTGGAATGGCCATAAGTAGAAGACAACATGCTCTAGAAAAAAACAATCCAGTTCTTCAACCCTATTGCACTTTATGTTTCCCCTACAGATGCTCACAGTCCTGGGCAGGGTCCCTGGCACAGCAGCCCAGGCCACATGTCCACCTTTCCATCCGGCTCCAGGTGATTTGGTACAGTTAGGGTGTCCCTGTTTTGCTCTGGTGCTGGGAAAAGGTGACTTCCCAGAGGTAATGCCTGAGAGGGGCAGCAGGCACCAAAGAGCAGGGCACAGGAGAGAAGTAGCTTTGCTTTCTGAGGGGACATGGAGGCTGCCATGCCCTGGGGTCACTGAAGTCACCATCATCTGTGGCACTGTTGCAAATCCTGTGATCTCTGGGGATTTGTGTTAACATCCATTGATTTAAAAGCTGGACATCAGGCTTTGCTTGCTTCAAAGGGCTGTGGGCTCCTCTTCTTGAGCTGAGATGGACCCAAGGTGATGCCAGGGAATGTGACAATGCTTTATGTTTCCAGGGTGATTTTGTTGGAAAATGGTGATGGAACTCAGAAATTACTTAACTGAGGAGGACAAAGAGAGCAGAGGGGATATGGAGAGGTAAAGAAGTCAAGGGGATGTGACCAAGAGGAGAGGGGAAAAAATGAGCCTATAGAGGAGCAAGAGCCTGGAAGACAAAGAGGAAAAGAGAGTAAAAGGCAGGAGCCAGATTTGGTATATTTTGCTTGCTGATGAATAGGAGAGCCAAGCTTTTTGTGTGAGCAGGTTTAAGGTGGAAATGATCCCATGCAGCCTCTGTTGGATCAGAATTCAGAAGCCAAAGATTTCTGTTTTCACTGTGTTGATCTTATGCTCTTAAATCTCCATATGCATTTTTGGAGGTAGGGAACGATGTCTGGAGTTATATGTGTGAGCAGAGTAAGAGCTTGGACTTGGTCTTAAAATAAAGTGTTTAATGGGTATGTTTTCAACTGCTCAGAGATCTATCTATGACTGTTGACCCCTCATTCTTTTTTTTCTCTTATTGTTCAAAAGGGGGCTTTTGGATTTATTTGAAACCCATACAGTGAGAAAAAAATTTGACATTACCATATTTTGCATTTAGATGCATGCACTGAATTTGGGAATAAATCAATTTATTGTATTCCCTGCTTGCAGCCTGAAAGTGTTTTAAAAATAAATTTAAGTTTTCATCTGAGATCTTTCCATCTTGCCACTTCTTCATGGGCCCAGGACACTGGTGTAATGCAGAACGCAATTTCTTCCTTCCTCACCTTACCCACTCACCAGAGGAGAACTGCTTTTGTGGTCCTCATTGGCAAACTAGCAAACATCTGAATGCCTGTGCTTAATGACCCATCCTTTATTTTCTGCCTGTAGGTTTTCCCTTTGGCAGCTCTGAGACACCTCATTGTCCTGGAAATTCAGAAGGAGACGTAAAAGCTGCAAGTTTAAGCCCTTCCTCTTGGGAGACTATGGATTTTTCTCACTTTCTACATTTCTTACAGTGACAATTTTGGAAAAAAAAAAACCCTTCCTGCAATCAGTCCAGTTGTATTGACCTGAATGCCAGGTAGCCTCTTGTTTCATGAGGAGCACTTGCATCCTGGTCTTTGCAGAAATGGGCTGGGAATGAGGGTTTATGTTGGAGCTGCCTGTTATATTCTACACAAACCCCAAAGATAAACAGTGCACACTGTGAGACTGAATTGAAATCAGGACATGACTCCTCTTTCCAAAGGTTTGGATTAAACAGAAACAGAGCTGCTTTAACCAGAGCCAAAGTTTATTTGAGGAAAAATTATTGTGGCTCAGTAGCAATTTCCTTACTAAAGGTCATCTGTATGTTATTAACTCACTATTACGTTTACCCATTGTAGAACATCCTTAATGCCTCTCTTCCTGATTCCCTTTTCACTCTGCCTTTGCTTTGTTCTGTGCATTTGCTTCTCAAACACAAGCATATCCAAATGCCACCTATGATTGTGTAGACCTGCATTTAGGCATGAAAAAGCTATTTGTGTTCCAAGTACTGATTATATATCAAACTGCATGATTTGGACTGTCTTTAATGGGCTAGAGAACTGTGCAAATATTGTATGCCTCTTTTAGCATAGGGTTTGGTTTTGATTATTAACAGAATTTTTTTTTTTTAGTGTGGATTAGTTATGTGAGTCTGAATTGATGAGATTTGCTTGGATCCTGCTGTGAACCTCGTGGGTTTGGTTAAGAATTTCCAGTTGGTTTCAGGGGTTTGGGTTTGTTTAGTTGGGGTTTTTTATATCTGGGGGGGCTTTTCTGCAAGTTTACTGCTTTTTACAGGATTTGTTAATTGCTCTACTCCAGTCATTGGTTACTAATGAAAACGATTCAACTCATTTCATTTATACCCAGCTGAGCCATGCACATAGGGTGAATTAGAAGCAAAACTCACACAGAATTCCCCTTTGCTTTGCTCATTTCATGGTGATGCTGTCCTTGTGATCTGCTGCTATTTTCTGTCTCATGGATTAGCTGTTTTGCGTGACACACTACATGTCATGGACCGTTGTGTGATTTCATTTCTATCGGCAGCACTTCCCTCTGAGCCTGCAGTTGGAGACTTTATCTCCTGTAGTTATTACTGTATGCTCTTGCTCCTTTTTCAGTCAAGTTAGGAGGTCCTCACTGCTTTTGGGAACCACTGCAGCTGTGACACCTTGAGGTTTTTAACACGGATGTTGTTACATATGAAAACAACTAGTGTTGTGTGTCCGTGTTATGTATATATATGTTTAAACAAACTGAATGGGAGTTACATGTGGATTTCTCTATGATGCCAGTCTTCTGTTGAGTCTTCTCAAAGATGCTACAGCTCTCATCAAAACTTGCTTTGTCATTCAGATCCTGCCAACCTCACTGCTCCCACCAAGACTCCTGGACAGTAAAATCACTGTCTGGTGAGAATCACGTGTGGTTTATAGAAGTGGATAAAAAGCAGCCAATTATTTAAAAGGCATATCAATAAATAGCTCTTAATGAATTGTGTTTATAAGATTGAGTTTTGAAGCTGTACTGACATATCTGAAAAGCACTGTTTTACTGAGAGGGGTGTGGTAGGTTTGGGATATCTGAGCATGGTGGTTTGCCATGCCTGTTCATTGCTAGTAAAGTTTGTGCTTCCAAAGTGTGGCTGTGAATTACAGCAGTAAGCAACTGTTTGAGGTTTGTGGTTTGTGAGGTTTTGTTTTTTCTTTCTTTTTTTCCTTAGAGACAAGTATAATATTTCTGATCAAGGTCTGAGTTACATGTGCCTTTGTGGCCTGTGTCGTGCTCTAGTACTGATAAAACTCTGTTTGAAAGACAGGCAGAAAGATAAAGAATCCGTTTTTTACGTAGGTCTGAAGTCACTTGCTGAGCCTGTTGCTTTCTAGATAGATCAGGAGATACCCCACAGCATCCAGGGCTGAGCACCCGAGATTAGACCCAGAATGCCAGAACACATTGTTATTCTGTATATACTCCTTGTACTGGGTTGAATCATCCAAAGGTCTCTCGTTATAACAGGATAAGCAGCCAAAATGAGGACAAAGATGGAGACTCTGATAATACAATCAGCGAGCTGCCTCCCACTCTTCAGGATGTTTCCCCTGACAGAAGGCGGTCGTCGTCAGATACATCACGGTCCACTTACAGCCTCACACGGCGGATTTCAAGTAAGGTCGTCCTTCTAACATTAATGTAATTCTTGTGGGGAAGAAAATCAAACTGTAGTGCTTGCTCTTTCATCTTGCAGACAGGGAATCAAGTCAAGTTGAAGGTACATTGATTAAAATCTCATCCTGTTCTGTAGGAACACAGTGGAAGGGGCCAGCCCTGCTTTTCTTGCTGAAGCACATATGTGGTAATTGCATGTGAAAATGGACAGGGAGGGAAAAGTGTAGGCGAGCCTGTGCTTCGGTGTAGCTAAGGGTGCTATTAATTGTTGGCAGTGCAATGAGGAAAGGTCCCACTGTGGAGCTGCGTTGCACAGATGCAGAAGAGCTGTACCCAGAGAAGCACTCAGAGTTGATATGTACCTGTAATTGCTTCAGCTGAGTTTCTAACAATCGTATTTGTGTGTTTCTTGCATTTAGGTCTAGAGTCAAGGAGGCCAAGTTCTCCACTGATTGACATTAAACCTATCGAGTTTGGAATAATAGGAGCTAAGAAAGAAATAGTTCAGCCAACTATCCTGCGAAAAACCTACACCCCAGATGACTATTTTAGAAAATTTGAACCAAGACTGTACTCTCTTGACTCAAATAGTGATGATATGGACTCCTTGACAGATGAGGAGATCTTGTCGAAGTATCAGCTGGGCATGCTGCATTTTAGCACACAGTATGATCTGTTGCATAATTACCTAATAGTGCGAGTCATTGAGGCTAAAGACCTGCCTCCTCCAATTTCTTATGATGGTTCAAGGCAAGATATGGCTCACTCCAACCCCTACGTGAAGATCTGCCTTCTTCCTGATCAGAAGAACTCCAAGCAGACCGGAGTAAAACGCAAAACGCAGAACCCAGTGTTTGAGGAGAGGTACACATTTGAAATCCCCTTTTTAGAAGCCCAGAGAAGAACTCTGCTTTTAACTGTAGTGGATTTTGACAAATTCTCACGCCATTGTGTTATTGGCAAAGTGTCAATGCCCTTGAGCGATGTAGACCTTGTGAAAGGTGGACACTGGTGGAAAGCCCTTGTGCCTAGTTCTCAGGTAACAGAATTTATCAGATTATTGACGCAATTTTTCTCACTGTTTTTGTGCAGTTCCTTTGCCTGTTGGCAACTAACACGGTTTCTAATTAGTCATTGTCATCTTGTTACTACAAAATCTGCTGGGTTGGAATAATGTGGGCCTATGACTGGTTTTATAACTAATAGTGTGAAGTAGAAGAGCTGTTCTTAATATTCAAAGGAGATAGCATGACCAAAGATCCTGTGTCAGCTTAAATGAGAACAACTCAAGACTGCTTTGGAAGTCTGCACCTTTGGGAAAGTGTTTCCTGTCATTCTAGTGACCTGCATCCATTCCCAGGCACTGCAGTGACACCGTCCCACCCAGGTCATTCCTGTGGTTGTTAATATGACCGTGCTTTGAGGTCATGAGGGGAACCACTGATGGCAGTTCAGTAATGATTTGATTCAATAAAGTGTATAGAAGACATGATCTGCAACTTGTGGCATAATACATGAACAAAAGTTTGCATAGGAGTGGTAGATTTATTTTCATCACTTCCTTGAAGGAAGTAAACCTGCCATAAATATTTGTCTGATACAATTGGCATGTTGTATGTATTTTGGACTTGATTCAACCATCCAATGGGATGGGGGAAGAGGAGAGGCAGAGTGTCTATGTGCTTCCACTTCTGTTCTCAGGAAAACAGCCAGGTAAAGGGCTATTCGATGGAAAGACCTGAGCTTTGCAACCAGGAATGATGGTTAGCTACCAAATTTGCAGCATCACCCACATAGTTAGAGGCAGAGAACCCTGTAAAGAGCCAAGCGAAGAGTGTAGTGTGAGGAGCATCTCAAACATTTGTGCTAAGGACACAACAAGGTTGGTGTAACAAGGTTGCCTCTCCCAGTTCCTTGCCAGCTCTGGGATTGCAATTTCTAAGTTTTAGAGCCTTTACGAAATTAAACCCTGTGTGAAGTTGGATAGTTCACATTTTCTTTAATTTTTATGTGTTCACAAAAGGGTGGCATAGCCAGAGGTATTAGATGAGATGGGCAGTAAATCATTGGTCTCACTACTGATTTACAGTGTGGGTCTGAGAGACAGATTTGGAGCGGAAACTTGTGATGAGACACTTGTGGAAGTGAAATTCCCTGAGCAGTGTTTATAAGCGAAGCTGGAACTTTGTCAAAGCTGGAACTTTGACTCTGCTTTGCCCTCTCTGTGTGTGCAGAGGGGCTGGGAGAGCTTTTACCTCTTACTCAGACCTGCTGCATTGTGTAACAGGAAGAGAGGCCAAGATTCCAGGAAACTGCAGGAAAGCCAACTGGATTTGCTGTAATAGGTGTAGGAGCATTGCAGGATTTGCTTGAACAGCGTTCAGGTGAAAGAGGAAAGTTTTGATAGTTGTTCATGAGTCAAAATCTTGGGGTCCCTGAACATGTCTTTATGTAGGGCATGTCTTCATGTCAGTGAGATCTGCTTTGCTCAGTAGAGTGGCAGTGAGAGACAAGGGAACAGTTGTGTTAATCTTAGAATCATAGAATTGTTTAGGTTGGAAAAGACCTTTAAGATCATCAAGTCCAACTGTTAACCCAGCACTGCCAAGGCCACCACTAAACCATATCCCTGGGCCCCCCTCACTGTCTGAGCCTTTCTCCCAAATATTCATTTACAAATGCCTACAATAATTTTGTTTTCTTTTTTTTTTTGTATCAGCGGTTCATCATGGGCTCTGTGTTGTGTATCTGAGGACAGAGCTCTTCTCTTTGCATCCTGTTATTCTCCCATGATTCCCACCAAGCAGTTTTGCTTCTCTCCCCCCCCTTCCTTTGTGTGATAAACACTTCTCTCTATTGTGTATCTCTTTACGAGTAATATGGACTCATTCCACAGCTAATACAGACCTTGATTAGACAAGATCATCTCTGCCTTGGTGTGCCAGGCTCAGAGCCAGCTCTTCCTTTCCCCCTCTCCAAAGTTTCATTGAAAGCTGCTGCTGTTTTCAGCAGTGCTGTCTGCTTCACCAGCATTCAAGATAAATTATATATGCAGAAGTTGGCATTTCTGATATTTATAAAAGGGAGGAGAAAGGGAAAACTCCCATTTGAATGGGCAGGCCTAACATTTGAAGCTTTTTGCATTTGCTTCCTTGCTATCACATGGAAAAACTTAAGTGAAAAGTCTTCCACACCTTGATTAGTAAAGTGCCTTGTTTTGGTGCTTTCATACCTCCTTGTTCTTTTTACCTCAGCTGGCAGAGTGCAACTGCAAAGGGAACAACAGTGCTTGTACAGAACATCCAGGGAGGATGTTTGGTATCATCTTCCCATGTTTTCTCAATGATTGTTAAAATTCATTGAGTAAGGTATATTTCATCTTAGTGATGATTAAAGTTAAATTTATTGATCAAAGGGTTAAAATAAATTCTGGAAGAAGTAAAACAATAAAGCTTTTTGCTGTGAAAAGAATACCTTTTAGTATCTGTTGTTAACAATGATGCTTGTGCTAGAAATTTGTGAGTTTGGTTTTTTTTACTAGTTGGAACCTGCTGCATATGGAATGATAGATTTGACATGTTGACATTTTTTTATACTTCTCATTTTTTTGCTTGATTAGTTGAGGGACAGACAGCCTTTATCAGTTTCTTGCTGGATTGAACCTGAGCCTGCTGAAGTGTGCTTTGTGTTGTGAGATGGTGATAGATGGGGACAAAAAACAAAATCTACGTGCAGTAGAATTTTATTTTGCAGAAGGTGTCCTTGGATTCTGAAGAACAACACAAAGCCACTGTGGTGCAGTTCTGATCTTTAGTCGAGGAAAATTTGCCAGTCTGGGTTGGCTGCCCCAGGGCTGTGACACGGAGCAGCAGCTGGCAGCACCCCCACAGTGAAAAAAGATTGTGTTGGAGAAAATGCTGAAGCAGGTGCTTGGAAAACCAGTAACAGGAGGGAGAGAAACACAGAGAGTCATAGACATGATATGTAAAGATAAAAGACACAAAATACATGAATTTTTCTTTTTCTTTTCTTTTTTTTTTTTTAAACTGGAATTTATAGACAGAACCATCACGAGCTGGAGAGAGGCAGGAAAAGTGAATCCAGATGGCAGGAGCTGTGGAAGTTGTTTTCATACTGGTGGGAGTGGGAGGGAGGAAGGGTTTGTGGAAGAGCAGAGAAAGTGACCAAATGATATCAGCTGAGGAGAACATCTGTTTTGCACTTGTTGACTCCACCTGGAAGCCATTGGCAGAGGGTGTGCTGATAAAGTCAGGTGACAAGTCCTTGTCTCACCATCGTGCTGAGCCCCATCAAGCCCAGAGCTGGAACATTGCCTTAGTACAGGACTCATGTGCCAACACCAGTGAGCTGAAGAAGGTAGGAAATGCCAGGAATCTTTTGGTGTGTGCAGTTTCAGCATGGACAGTGAGCTTCTCCCAAGTGAGGCATGGTCCAGTTTCTACAGCCAACTGCTCCGCTGGCTTCACTGCCAGCTGGACTGAGATAAGCTCCTTAGGCCTGTGGATGGGATGTCCAGCTCCTCACTGGGTGAAAGCCCACTGTCTTTAATAGAAGAATATGTTCATTAGCAGCTCATGGAGTTGTGGATGAACAACCCAGGAACTTAGCTTGGATGTAACAAGGTGGGTGGTGCAGCATTGCCCTGCTCATTCTGCCAGGGATGGGGGGGTCAGAGAACCCAAGTATGGGTGAGCAGTGGGCTGTCCTCTCAGCCTGAAGCATCACTGCAATAAACTACTTGATGTCAAGCAAGAAGACTGTACCTGCACATAGGCACTCTGAGTTTGAATCACGCATTCAGTGCTTGGGGGGATTGAGTCCAAAGCGGAGGCACAGGGGAGCTACGGTCCAACGTATCATCAGAGCCAGCAGCTAAGCAGAAGGACTTACTCCTTGTAGAAAATGTCAGTGCAGGTATTGCCAAACTCTTTATCTTTGGTACTTCTGGGAAGCTTTTTCTTGCAGGGTAATTAATGCCTTTCTAAAGCACAGTAGCTGCTCATGGAAAGGCTCTCGAGTCCAGACCCCATAGGAACACTCTGCGCTCCTTAAATATCCCCCTGAAATGTGTGTGGCTTTGCTTAATTACCATGAATGAAGTTGGCAGGCCTTGCTGTAGCTGGGCTCAGATTCACACGTTTCGCCGCTAAAACTAATTCTGAAGCACATGTTCAGGACCCCAAGTTTTATTGACATATGATTCATTTCTCTTCTGGCAGATTTGAGTGGGCAGGAATAAATGTTTTAGACCAGCAGTAATGAGAGCTTGGAGATCATTCTGCATAAGAAAAAAAAATTGCCCAGTTTTGGTGGAAAATAGCATGAAATTCCTTCTTCCCTCAAATTAAGCCGTTTTTATAGTAGTAGGAGTATGTACTGGACTTGCTTTTTTAACTTCATACTACAAGTGCACTAGAATGACCTGTCAGTTTTTATGTTCAAGATGGTATGTGCTCCACAAACAGAGTGGCTTTGCCATGGCAGCTCTCTGCAATTTTTGGTTCCCATCTCAGGGATAAGCCTACAACAAGTATTGCACTGATGTTCTTACCATGTCTTGGTTGGGATGGAAAAGGGAGAAAGGAATTTGAAATTTAGGTAGTGACTAATTTCAGAACACTCCTCTTGGCTGCTACGTGGAATCTGCTGTGCCAGGTGGTTATGGCATGTGGCTTGGAGGCCCCCAGTTGTGCATGTGCCAGGTTTGCTCTTAATGCCCATGTTCTTTGGTTTATCCATTGCAACCCTGAGAAGGAGCCATCCTTGGGGAATGGGGATGATGCCTTGCATTTGGTAGCACAGTGTATTATGGAAAATAATGCCAGCGCCACGTCTTATACAGGCAGAAAGTGCTGGACAGGCAGAGATATTTGGTTCAGAGAGTTGGCACAACAGCTGGCTCAAGGCTACGTGCATCAGTGTGGAGTGGGGATGCATGTTTGTGACAGTCATGGGAAATTAAACATGAAAGGAAATGTTGTCAGGGTTTTTTTCCTTTTTTCTCCCGTTTTTTTCTTTTTAGCTATCCAAAAGCTTAAAGGCATGATACAGAATCCATGGTGAACATGGATTGTTTATGTTGGGGCAAGCTTGCTCATCAGCAGAATGTTAAAATCAACCTGGCAGTTTACCTGTGGCCAGTGTGGGAGGTGCCATGGACAAAGCCTGGCAGAGGGCAGGATACCCCTACCCTGCAGGTCACTGGAGTTGTGGGAACTGTAACAGGATGCCATGATGGATGCTCGTCTGTCATGATAAAAACATTTCTAGCTCTTAACCTATGGTTTGTTTTCATAGTTTGTCTTACAACATTCTGCCATCTTTCTTTCACTCTGTATCCTTATTTTTCCCTGGTTGCATTTCAGTGGGTTTTCCCCCCTTTTTTCCATCTTTAAAGCTCCATCACTAAGAAATTTTTCTTCTTTAATGATTTCTCTGTATCCTTATCTATCTCTTCTGCTTCCAGCTGTCATCTGCATCACCTCACCTCTGCCTCTCAGTGCTGTTCACTGCTTACCCTTTCTGCAGAGAACTGGGATGCTGTGGGGTGTATTTTGGTCAGAAGCCCAGAGGAGGGATTGGTGGGGGTTGTGGGCAGGACCTCTCCATAGGGTATCTTCTTCCCAAAGCTTTTTGCACAACAGAGGCTTTCTGTTGCAAAGACAGTTACACTTTAGAAGGGACTTTGTGACTCTTTCCAACATACATTCAGTCAGTGTCTGTTACGTAGGAAGCACTGTTCTTACCCATTGGTAAGTATATTTTTTTCAGGTTCTGATCCTTAATAGTTCAACCTTCCTAAAATGATGTCTGTGTGTCAGAGGATGCTGTAGAAAGCCTGTTAGAGCAAACTGTTCTAAACCATCAGTTTTCTAATGTGCCTGGAGGTATCATCACAGATAACCTTGAGGAAGAAAATCAATCTGAAACTTCATTAGGAGCGTTGCATAGATGTCTGTGCTGATGTAATGTGCTCTGGTTCCCATCGGGAACCGGGGAGGGTTTCAGCTGCAGAATTTTGCTGGTGGTGTAGCAATGCACAACAAACATGTTGTCTGTGAGGAACGAATTACCCTGGTCCAAACAAGATGTGCAAATGGCATTAATTAAAAGCTCCTCTTTCTTTGAGGGAGCCTCCTTGTGTTTCAGAGATGACAGAAAATTAAAAAAACCATTCTGCTTCAAAATTTCTGGGTTCAACCCAGGCAGTGACTGCAGAAAGTTCTGGATCGCAGGCGAGCCCAAGGCTGCAAATCCAACCTGGCTGTGTAACACAGCTGTGGAGAGGAACAGCCAGGAGTGAAATGTTAATCAGAGCTTCAGGAGAGTCTCAGACATCCCAGACTTGGTGTCACTCCGGCATCTCATCAAACAGGAAATTGCTTTTCCAGGGTCATCTGGGATCTCGGCAGAAATCAGCGCGTCATCAGCATAATAATGGCAACTGAAACGGTGCCTTGGCACGGCGGTGCCGAGGGGCACCTCTGCACACTGCCTTCTGTGGGCACAATATTGGAGGCAAAACCATCAGCATTTTAGTTTCCTGATGAAAAGACCCAAGAAACGTAAAATCCAGGCATTTCCTTGCCCTACGTTGAACAGCGTGCCGGTGACACCTGTCACGCATGAACTCGCATCCCTCTTCTCGGCTCTGCCCCTACGTGGCCCTGAGGTCTGGGGACACTCCAGTGTGTGACAGAACAAGAGCCACGCGTCTGTGCCTGCACCCCCCGGCACAGCGTGTCTAAGTGCCGGTGCTGGTGCAGATGCCTGTGACCAAGGGGATGGACACGGCAGCACAGAGTGTTCCCAAGGTGCGGGTGAGCAAGACCATCACATCAGCAAAGGTAGCCACGGCATGAGCTCGTTGGAGAAAGCACAGGGAACTAAAACCTTAGGGGGTTTGCCTTGTACCTGCTGCTTCTTGCAGCAACCCGTGAATCCCTTGCTTGTTTGCTAAGGGCAAGTGACCGCCGCACAGGAGAGAGCTGGTGAGCGCAGCGCAGTGGAGGCAGTGCCAGCCTGACCTGCCGGGGAGGAGTGTGGTGACTGTCGGCCACTGATTGTTTTCTCTAGTGCTTGAAATCCCCTCAAGCACCGTGGCAGGATTTGAAGCATGTTTCCCAGGTCCCCGTGGCTAAGGTAGAAATAATGCATTTATAATATCAGAGGCAGTCGGCTGCTGGAATGAAGTGCCTTGAAAAGGCTGAGTCACTTGTCCGGGGAGGTGAGCTATCCAGGGATCTGGGCTTCCTTCCGAAAACACCTTCTGTTACTGCTGCAAATGCTGCTGGTGCTCTGTCTGCAATGGGGCTGCTCTTCCCTGCTGGCACTGAGTACACCCATCCTGCCATGGCCTTTGTGGAGGTGGGGGCTGCATGTTCCTTCCCTTGAAATAATTAACAGAAATATGGGCATGCTTGAAAAGCATGAAGGGGTGGAAGGTGATATTGAGATTTGGGAGATCAGGCTTGATCTGAGACTCCTTAAAGCTGGTGGCAGTCTGTCTGCTGTCTTCAGTGGATCACACTTACAGAATACAGCATTTTATACCTCACCTTACTCAAATGTAAGCCTAGATTGCCAAAAAGATTTTTCTAGATGCACCGATATCCCTGTTAGGTTAAGTCCCGTGGAAAATTAGGTCCTACCTTTACCTATAGAAGGTTGGTGGGTTAGTATAATGGTTGCAGTGTAGTGGCTTCTTCCATAATGTCTGCAGGGATGACAGGACACAGTGCTGGGGAGGGCTCAGGTGGGGGTAGATGCCTCATTCTTCTGCCTGTGCCTTGGTGGGTGTACAACATGGTGCATTTTTTTTTTTAATGGAGCATAATTGCAAATGAATCGGAAGCATGGAGATCTGCCTTCCCTTGCTGAGCTTCACTGATCCTCCCAGCCTGAGGAAACCACTTAGTTCCTACAGTTCTTGGATAAAGTTAAGGGGTTCCACTAGTGGACAACTCCAGAAGCAATTGCCCCAAATTTTAATGTAGATTTGCAGCACTCTAAGCTTGAGGTGACTTGAGAGGTCCTACATCCCTGCCCCATACCAGCCTGCCACCTGACTGTGCCAGAACTAGTATTTGTAGCTGGAACTGTTTGTTTCTTCCCAGCAGGGAACTGGTTAGTTTCCTAATTTGCACTGTCCAAATGCACCTGAATTTCTAGGAATTAAAGCCTGCATGGAACCTGACAAGCAGTGAGTTCAAGTGGAAATAGGACTTTGTCTGTTAAAAATGTTGTTGATAGGTTATAAAAAATGATCTGGGGTCAAGGGCCACCTGGCTCCTTTTGTGGGCAGTGATGCTTCTGTACTGTCCTGAGAATAGATTTAGAAGTCACCAACTGTTCTTGATGATAAATATGCCCACAGGCTGTTCCAGCCACAGACCTGAGAAGAGCATTTTGAAGGAAAATAAAACCAAATATGATAGTTTAAATTAAATAAATGGTGTTTAAATCACCTTGGTTGTGAAACTCTCTTAGATCCTCAAGTTAGATTGGTGCAACCATTGGCTTGACCTTGCAAAAGTTGTCTCATGTGCGTATTGAGTCAGACTTGCATTGGGGAATGCAAGTTTTCTGATGGAAAGACATTAAAATACTATATATTGAACAGCACTGTGATACGGGAGTTGCCCCAGGTTTACAGAAGAGGGGTGCTTTCTTGATGAAGCAAAAATACTGCAGCAATGGAAGAAAATGCATGTGGTAAATGTGAGTGTGCCAGGTAGTCACATGCTGACTGCCACGTAATGTGACCCACAAGATGCTGTGTCAAAAGGAGCTTGGGGTAAGAAATCAGATGCTTTTCTTTGGTGGGACAAAAGAGCTGTGGGGAAGATCAGACAGAAGGTGGGCCGGCATGGTGTGGATGTGACCAGGTTGGCTCTGGAGCTGGCTCCTGCGGCAGTGGAGTGTGCAAGGAGGGCTCATGGTCTTGCCTTAGTATGTGTGTTGTGGATCCACACTTTTTGCCTGGGGCTGAATCAGGATGCTTCTCTACTTGCAGCCTTTGCCCTTCTGCCCCCGTGCTACTTCCCTTGTCCTTGTCGTTTGCCTTTGTAAATGTGTGGGGTCAAACACAGAGGGGCTGCTTTGCCAGCTCCTGAAACACAGAGACCTGTGATGTGAAATTAGGTAGCCTATTGCCATATTTTATGTAGAAAGCCAAAAAAAGTGTTACTGAATTAAATGGAACTGTGTTATGTAGCACCAGAGGTGCAGGACTTCTTCATCCTGCCAGCTGCTTCTGCATGCCACGCACATCCCACTGCCTTTGCCGGAGTGCAGGAGACTGCTGGCCAGCCAGGCAGGAGGTGCTTCACGGCTCCTGGCAGGGCACTGGGCTTTTCCCTAAGGGGCTTTTCCCTGAAAGCCCCCTCGGGTTTGGTCTGAGCCCCCTGATTCATCTGCACCCAGCAGAAATTGTGCTTTTCCACTTGAAGCTGAATAGCTGTGAACTGCTTGGGTTTCCCAGCAGCCCAGCCTCAATTTTCCTGAGCCATTCATGTGTTTGCCAGAGATTGTGCCTCGTGTGCTGCCACATCTGTTGATGAACCTGGTTCTTTGGGTCAGTTCAGGCTGTGACTGTGTCTCAGAGCTTTTTACTTTATTGTCTAAGAGCCCTTTAGTCTCTGGTTTCTGTAATCTAATATTTGGGCCATCAGTAAAGATATTTAAGCCTTTTGTTGTGCTTGCAATACCATTGCCACTCCTTTTCCTCTTGGGAATGGGCTGTGACCACCTGATCTAGTTTGGTTTTGAACTGTTTGGGATGAACAGCTAGCTCTGCACTCCTGCGTGGACCTGAGACAAGGCAGATGGATCAATGCCCTGCCTGGACTGGCTAGTGTGTTTTCAGTTTCCAGAGTTATTTCAGTGTGTGTATTTTGCATCTGACAATAAGAGCATCTCAGACCAGGTTGTGTGACGTGGGAGAGATTATTTTAGGCTGTCACATCTGAGGAGCAGTGATGTCAGCTCTCTAGCTCTTTAGTTACTAGTTTTAAGCATCATTAAGTAGAAGGAAAAGAAATAATGGCTGCACAGTTATATTGATGCAGAGTTGTGGCCATGGTGCAGCCTGATGAACAGCAAGGGCACAGTCAGGCTGTGCCAGGGTCTCTGGGTAGATGGCTGGATGCTGAGGAAATGTCTCCTCTGAACTGCCCTCTTGTGACCCAAGGATACGTGAACCACTGCATGCCTGAGCTTCCCACGTGGCTGGTGTGGTCCTTGGGGGCTGTGAAGTAAAGAGAATGTCTTCTCCAATGGGTTTGTGTTCTGCACATTGGTAAGATCAGAACCACCTGGAACGATTCGAAGTGCAGCAGGTAGAAACTACTGACCTTGTATTGCTGCCTCCTTTTAGGTCCTCTTTGCATGGCTGCTGAAAAGCTGGTGAAGGCTCAGTGTTTAAAGAACAGTCTTCATTTGGGGATAGTATTTTTTCTTGTTTCTGCTTAGGATGAGGTACCACCAGATGGTTCTTGGTTGCAGTTCAGAGCGTGACTAAACTTCATTTTTCAGGCACTTAGACAAATGGAATTTACTTAATTTCTCTTCCTTCTCTTCTTCTCCAAGCTCTATTCTAAATTTCCACATTCCCTTTTCCCTGCAGAATGAAGTGGAGCTAGGAGAGCTGCTGTTGTCACTAAACTATCTACCCAGTGCAGGAAGACTGAATGTGGACATCATTAGAGCAAAACAGCTTCTTCAGACAGACATGAGCCAAGGTTCAGGTAAAGGGCAATGCATTTCTCACATTACTCATGCACAGATTATATGTGCCTCTAAAGCAGATCAGTGGTGAGGCTGCAATTTGTGGGGGACCCAGGGGGTTTGGATGCTCAGTTCCTATTAATACAAGGCTCTGGATATTTGTCTTATATATATAACCAAGAATAATGAAAGTATTTGGAGCGCTTACCCTGAGATACAGTGGAGGGTGTGAATACCTTTGCCATTTAAAGTAAAAATCTCTGTACCAGGACGAGGTGAGAAATCAGCTTTAACATTCCCCCCTTGTGTTCTGTAAGGCAGCCCATGGGCATTGCTCCCTGCTGGCTCTGAGTATGCTGGCTGGTAACTGCTTCATGCATGTGTACTCAGGTGTTTTTCTCATGTTCCCTGCCCTGACAACTTGTCCTGCCAGAATATTGGCATTTCCCAAACAGAACAGTATGCTTAGTCTCTGTCAAGGCTGTCATTAACTGTGGTTTTGGCAGGGAGTTTTTAATCCAGCTGCCTGACTTTTGTCTCCACTGCAAATCTCTGGGAGCAGTGTAGGGGTACAAGTCCCAGCCATTTCCAAAGGTTGTTTCTCAGCATGGTCCATCCCTGCAGTGCCCAGCCTTCATGAACAAGGGTACTGACTCATTATGCCTGTAATGTGGAGCCTGTGCTGTGTGCTTTTTGCCAGATCCCTTTGTGAAAATTCAGCTTGTTCATGGATTAAAATTAACAAAAACCAAGAAGACCTCCTGCATGCGAGGCACAATAGATCCCTTCTACAATGAGTCCTTCAGCTTCAAGGTTCCACAGGAAGAGTTGGAGAATGCCAGCCTGGTGTTCACAGGTAATTGTGGTGGTGTTACTGGCTCAGCACGGTCGTGGTTGTCTCTGAGGTGAACAAAGCAGCAGTTGTGGGTGTGCAGATAAACCTGTGCAGGCCAGTGTTTGTCCCAGTAGTCACCCTGCAAAGGGTGGCCATTGCTGAGGTCTCCAGGGAAGATTAATTAGCACTCTGCCCTCTGCAGAAACTGTTCCAGGATTGCCACTTAACAGCTGGAACTGGCTGGGAATGCACTGTGTCAGTCCTGTTCTTAACTGGTGCCATTTGGAATGTTTTTGTGCAGAGGAAGAGGAGGAGCACTAATTGCACTTCTTAGTGACAGCCAGCTTGGGCATAAAGTCAAAAATTAGAAGAATGAGAGGGCAGTAGTGAATGATCCAAGAGCCCAGGCACTGGCAAAGATAACTTCTGGTACTTGACATGGTTTGCTGGTGAGATGATGCAGCTGGAGGTGTTCCACATTGACCTCACATATTCTGTAAGCATGTTTGTTCATGCCTTCATTTCTAAAGCGTTGGGATTCAGTGTCAAGCCCTGTGTGGCACAGCTGAGGTGGACCCAGACACAGACCACACAGGCTGTGGGCCAGGAGCAGTCCCAGAGCTGACCTCACTCCAGAGCTTTGTCAGCACCAGAGATGTTTGGCTGGGATAGGAATTCTTATATTTAAACGATTTCTGAATCTCCTATTTTTGTTCTCAATGCATGAAAACAGGCAGCAGAGCTTGGCAGTTGGGGTGCTGCTGGGAGCAGGAGTTCAGAGCACAGGGCTGGTCCCTGGCTGGGCAGCCACACTGGGTGAGGGACGTGCTGTGGTCGGTGGCATTCTCTGCCACTTCCCAGCATAGAGATCTTGAGCAGGGACCCCCATGAAGGGTGTGTTTTTCTCCCATGCCATGATTTCAGCCAGCCTGTGGAGCTGTGGAGCTCAGGCACCCTCAGGAGCACGGTCAGATCTTCTTGCCATCTGGAGGATCAGGGGGGCTGGGTGGTGGTACCCACACTCTTCTACTACACTGGGCTCTCATGCTTCACAAACATGTTTTTTGGCAACTTTCCACATATTACTCACCATTTTTTGATGAAGAGAAAGGAATCCACTTCTGAAATGATATATTTTGAAGTATTTTTTAATTTTACTTTTTACATGGCAGATCCAAGTGTCAAAACTGGTACAAGAAGGCTAATTCTAATCCATTAGTTTGTTTCCAAACATGTTAGAACAAAAGTGATGCTGATGAGCAATTTAGATTTTGCCCTTCGTACTCAGAAATTTCCTCAGCAAAACATCTATAATTAGTCACTGCTTTGCATGCATGTTACCCTGACTGTACCTTGCATGTGCAGTGATGAATTTGTTCTTAGAAGTTTCCATCAAGGTGATCTTGTGACAGGTGGGAAACACTCTATTCTTTGTTTTCCCCTTTTTCCTACTAGTAGCAGAAAAGGCAAATATAGCAGCAGCTCTGTGCAGTCAGGAGGGTGAGGGGAATATGCTTCTCCTTGCACAGTCAGTGAAGTTAGTATTAATGAGTGGATCTCTGACTATATTTATCTGTGCAAAGGGATATATTCTCAAATAAACCAATGGGAAGTTGGCTGATCTATCATCATACGTCATGCAGTAGGATTTCAGCAGTGAGCCTTGTAAGTGGTGCTTCACTTTCAAAGTGACATATTGCTTGCTTTGAATGTTGCAATAAATAATTCCAGGCCAGAAATGTCTCCAGCAGCTCTAAAGCTGGGAAGGAACGTGCAGACCTGTTTGGGAAAGCAGGGGGGCCGGGTTCTCCTTGGTGACACACAATGTGGGCTGGCACTGCCATGGATGTCCTTGGGCTGGCTGCTCCTGCCATGCTCAGAACACTCTTGTGTGAGATGTATGGATTGTGTAGCCAATATATAGCTGGAGCCAGAGGCATTGATCATGTGTTTTAGCTGAAGTTCTGGGGTGGGAATGGTAGTGTTCCCCATAGAGTTCCTTCATGGCATGTTCAGGTATTGCACAGTTTAAGGACTTGTAAAAGCCTTTTGGATCTTCTGTTAAAAGAAAATCAAGAGCAATGGTTGGCAGCATGGAGAAGCTGTACCTTGCAATGTGAGGATGTTTTTATTCCGCTTCTCTACATAGCGGGGACATGGTTTTATTTCTTTTTTACTTGGGTGTGAGGGGGGGGGTGTTTGTTGGGTTTGTTTGTTTATTTTTGTTTGGTTTTTTTTTCCCCTCTGCAGTGGTGTTTCTGTTACGTGTTTTGTTGGGAGTGGTTTTTTATTTCTTTTTTTTTTTTCAATCCACAGCTCTAGTCCATTAGGTCAGTTAATTAAATTTGCTGTTGAGTCAAAGTCCAATTGAAAAGGAAAATAATCCTGCTTGACGGGTGGGTGATGATGCTTTGAATGGAGAGAGAGCTGTAAAAGCAGTCATGGGAGCCAGAAGTGAGTATGTCTTCAATAATTTAAGGGAACCTTTTTTGCGGCTTCATATTTTGGACCCAGTCTGCAGCTGTCTTTACATTGGCTTGGCTTCACTGGAAAGCCATGGAACCATGCCAGTTCCCATCAGCTGGAGCTCCTGGCTCCCAGTGGGGCTGGTACCACACTGCAAGTAAGGCATTATCCAGACAAAGTAAGATTCATTTTTTTTCCCTGTGTTTTTTTCTCTTGTGCATCTTGAATCAAACTGTCTGGGTTTAGTGCACTATAGTAAGGATTTCTCCACTGTTTTGCTTAATTTAACAAGGACTGTGTGTGCAAGCATTGCTCCCTGCTTTCCTGGTGGTGCCCTGGAGAGCTGGACTCCAGACCACACTTTGGGTTGAGGTGCAGCTGGGTTTGGAGAGAGTCAGTGGGTGCCTCCAAGATGGGGGGCACAGGGAGAAGCTTTGTGTTAGCTGAGATTGGGGAAGGTGGTGGCTGGACTGGTTCTTTGATCTTTCCTCCTTCTTAGGCATCTAAGGGTTCAACACTGTAAATTATTGGCATTTACAGACCAAAATGCTTCTCCTTCCACATTGGTGCAGGACACCTTGTACAAGTTGTCTTTCTGCCTTCCCCTCTGTTCCTACCTCATATGCTTACTGGAGCTGTCACTAACTCACATGTCCCAGTTTAGTGCCTAAAATGAGGTGGGATGAGCTCAGGTGGAGATGTCCTCTCCAGGAGGAGTTATCCAGGGTCAGAATTGCTGCTGCAAGTATTGTCACTTCACAGCTTCTCACCAAAAGAGGCTGAAACCAGGAAAGCCACTGATACTTACAACAAGTCTAATGTCCTGACAAAAAAAAAGAGATGATAAGTAAGGCAACAGCTGGTAGAGATGGTTTGATTTTCATTTACTATATCAAACATGTTGTCTAGGTAATAAGCAGCCATATACATACTGTGACAGAAATGAACTCTTTTGAGTGATTCTTTTTCCACTTTTTGTTTTTTTGGCAACTTGACACACATCCCCCCTGTGCCATCTTCTGCTTGAGTGCAGACAGGTCATGGGCTCACCTCCTGCAGAGAAATGGGGCAGGCAGTGAAAGGCAGGGTGTTCTAACCATGTATACCTGTGAACAAAGGTGTTAGTTACTCTTGGTCTGATTGTAAGGGGAAGGTAAGGTTTGGCCCTGGAGGCAGGGCTGTCAGCTGTCATTTCCAAGACGAAAAAAGGATATTTGATGTGTGACTGCAGCCTCCATGCTCAGGAGGGCTGGATGCTGGGTGCCTAGAGACCCTGTGCTGTCCCTGCTGCTGGATTTTGGGCAGGCTGTCCTCCAAATACCAGCCTAACCTTCAGAAATCCTGGGCTGTGCAGCAGGAGGGTAGACAACACCTGAAATCTGAGCACTAGTATTTTGTTAATGATTATAATGTTGTTAATAACAATCGTCAGTAATGCTGTTTGCGTTGCAGTAAAGCCCAGATGGCCCAATAAAACCCATCAGCACTACAGGGCAAACTGCATCTCAGTGACTCGTTAACATCTTTTAATCACTTACCATAAAAAAGACAATCTTCAAGACTTACACTTAGGGAATATTTACCTCCCCGAGGTCCTTGTGGTGACTCTGTGTGTCTTTCTCCATTTAAATAAGCTCTTGTACATGTTTACATTATGGGCTCTTTAGGGCTGGTGAAGCAACCACAGTCCCCAAAGAGGAAAAAATCATTTTAATGCTCTGAATACTCTCTGTGCAATTGCAGAGGGAAAAGCTGCTTTGCCATCTGACCTGGCTGAGAGTGTAGCTGGAGCTAGGACAGCACTGAGGCTGACGGAGAGTGGTGTTGGGGCTCATCCCACTGCACTGTTCCCATGTGGAAGTTGCCCGTGGCTCCAGCAGGACAGGATGCTCTGCCTAGGGGAGGGAAGCAGGCTGGGCTGGGGTTTACTTGTTGGTGGAGAGATTGACCTGGATATGTGTGTGACAGCTGTTGAGATCTTCACTGTAAGTTCTGGCTGAGGGGCCACAGCTCATGGGCACTCTCTCTTCTGAACCATTGGTAGGATACACTTTTCAGTATTTAAAAAAAAACTGACCATGTTTCTGTTTTCTATAAAGATTTAGAATGAACTTTTCCATTTTATTTCTTTTTTTTTAAGTATTTTTGTTCCTGAGGGAGTGTTGACACTTTGCAGACCTGTACCCATGGTTTCAATGGCCACTGCAGAGGGACCCTGGCAATGCCATCAACTGCCTCCGTGCCCCAAGTGCTGTAACAACATGTGTCTTCAGACCCCCAGATAACTTTGATGCTTTATCCCAAGGCTCTAATTAACTTTGTTAATAGGCAGTACTTGATTAAAATAATAGATTGCTGTTCAATAGCAGTATACCTGGTTCCTCTGTTGGCTCGTTTTCCCTTGCCTTGTCCTTTAGGAAAATTTAGGGACCATTTAGTGAAGTTTGTGTTTTTAAAGGAGGAAAAAAGCAATTGTTGGTGTGTGTTGGTAATGATACAGTTCTACAAAATGGTTTGCTTTCACTGAAATATTTTCTTTTTGAAGCAATACTGCCTGTTTGAGCATATTCATTCCTTTCATGGCATTGCAACTTTAGACAAGAGGAATTGGGTCTTCATTGAAATCCTGACTTCTTGTTGAAAGTTCATGTTTTGGGATTTTTGTATATCTGGAATAAATGGTCACTTATGGCACAGACAGCTGCTGGTAAGCACAGCTCTGGCTCACTGTCACCCTTCACTCCTGGGGATGCTGGAGGTCCTCTGCTGCAGACCAGTTTGGGTTTGTGTGTTGTCTTATGAACACTTTTAGCATGATCCACAGAAACCTTTTTAGGGTGCACTGGATTCACATGACACTTTCTGAGACAGTCAGTTGTGGAGATGGAGGAGCAGAGCAGCCCTCACGTGGCAGAAAGGCTGGACAGAGATGGGTCAAAGCTGAAGGTGGCCATCAGCTCCAGACCTCACCTTCCAGGGGAGCCCGAGTCAGGCAGAGGGGAAACTGCTGCACCAGAGGCTCACAGCTTCCAGATCCACACCTAACCATCACAGCTGGGAATAAAACAAACTCATTCTGGGGGAGTCCTAGAGTTGGGCCTTCAGGCAGTTTGAGTCCAGGTTGAGGAGAAGACAGCTGAAACTCCCCAGCCCACACCACTATTTGTGTTTTACCATCAGCTCTGGTGGTCAGATTTGTGGTGTAGATGTTGCAGACATGGTGATGCTTTTGGTGTTTGCCTGCTGCATGAGATTTGTAAATGTTCCATGAACAGGACGCAGAGATAGTGAGGCTTTTCAGTGGTATTTTTTTAATTAACAGGCTGATTTCCAAATGTCCCAATTAGCTGAGCAGGTTGAAGGTTGATAAAGTTTTTGTCATTGGTTTCCCCCAAAATACATTTGAATTTTGATTTCCCTGGCTGTGTAGAAGCATGACCTTGAGATGCCAGCGTGATCTTTAGATGCCTCTTTGCAGGGATGGAAACCACCATGTGTTTGGAGTCATCACACACCTACATTTTGACTTGCTGACTCAGATTTTCATCTCTCCTTTCTCCTATTGCTTTTTCTTTGCTACAAAATACACTTCTGACAAACACACAAGCCCTTTGTCTTTTGCACATATATATGGGAAAAAATCTTTTCTAATATATGAGAAATTAAATTTCTCCAATTAAACTGGTTTTTTTTTTCCGTGTTAGAATGCAGGAGAGAGAAGCAATTTCTCTTTTGAAACAGTCAACTTGGTCATCATAACATCTCTTGGATGGATAATTAGACAACTTGCTGCTAGAAAATTGTTTCTTGTTGTCTATTAGACATGTCTTTCTGAAATATTGGACTGTCTGTATATTTCCCATATCTGGAGCTCAGAAGCAAAATCTAATCCTTGCTTAAACCTGTGTAATCCTATCTTAGCCAAAGTAGGTAAAATGGAAAAAAACATTGATGTCAGCACTGGGTTTTCTGGGGATTTATACCTGTTTAATTTAGATCAGAATTTGGCCTTTGTGTCTGGCGTTACAAAACACTTGATGCATTTATGCAGCAGACACCATATGGTCCGTGCCCAGGTCTCAGGAGAGCAGTGTGCTCCTGGCCAGCACCTCCCACCATCCCAGGCCTTGCTCCAGGTCCTGTGGCCATGGGAGGTGGCCCAGCAGGTTTCATGAGGACACCTGCACTTGGGGTGCTGGGAGAGGGCCCTGGGGAGACCTGTTGGCAGGGGGAGACATTGGCCTCCTGAAAGCAGCCCTTCCTGGCAGAGCCTCTCCACAGATGATATGATGCAAAGGTTCCAAATTCCCTGTGGGAGAAGGAAGGTCCCCATTGCTCTCCATTCTCAGTTCCTTGTGTGTGTGATTGACAATGTCCTGGTCTCCATTGTAGGTGCTGTTTGTCAGCCTGGGGCAGGTGACAGCAGAGTAGGCAGTTGGTAGGAGATGCTGAGTGGAGTTCTGTAGTCCCAATCCTGGTCCAGAGATCAGGGAAGATGCTCTGTGGACGGATTTGGCTTTTTGCAGCACACTGACTTCTTTAATGAGGAGGAGTGAAACACCATTAATCCTGGTGAGAGCAACAAGATGCTGATGCTTCCTGAGCCAATCTGTTGCTTGCTTAGAAGGCAAAATTAGGTTCTTTAAATGGCCTGACTTAGTTAATAAATGTACCACATCAGACATGGCAGAAACTGTTTGTCCTGGAGTTCTCTAGAATTTTGGGGGACTCCTAAAACAAGGAGCAAACCCTCTTCTGTACAGACTGATCAGGCTCCTTTTGCCAAGCCCCTTAATTTAAGCAGTGTCATGTCTCTCCTGACCTCTGCACTTCATCTTGTTTGGCTCACGCTGTGGTGAAACAAATTGTTCAAATGTCTCTTAAGGCCCTGTGTATCAAATAAAGAAAAGTCTCAGTGGCAGGAGCCACTGTGGGTGGCAGAGCAATGTCTGGAAATGGTGTGTCTGTGCCTGGCCCTGTGGCCATCAGAGGAGGCAGAGATTGCCTCTCCCTCATGGCCATCCCTGCCTTCGTTTGCAGGTGTTGTACAGCATTGGGGCTGGGGCCTCTTTGTGTGAGGTGTGTAAATATGCATGAAACCATTTCTGTGCTTTGTTGGATCTGGGGCTCATAATGCAGAGAATTAAGATGCAATTTTAAAAAAAAGAGGAAGTGGAGGTGAGAAAAGCCAGGTGCAGATACTCCTTTTCAGTATCCTCCAGGCTGTTCTAATAGATGCGTCCAGCCCATTATTCCAGTTTCTCCTGATGAGGTAATTTCATGAGGTGTCATCCCTGCGTGCCCTTGAGATCTCTGCAATACACACTTGTGCATTTGCACTTCCCCTGTACCCTGGGTCCCTGTTGTCTCCTACAAGACTTTCCTCTCCTTGTCTGAGGCCAGATCCTGCTTAGCTAAATACCTGGCTCCAGGTGCATCTGCAGGGTCTCCTTTCCTGACCACCCCAGCCAGAGGACAGGGGCTGCCCTTGCAGGAGGGAAATGATTTTCCAAAGAGTTTCTTGGTGTGGTGGCATTCTTCCTCGTGGAGCTGCAGCTGGATGCTGGAGCTGTGCTGGGTCTCTGCATGGCCAGGATTTGGCCACGCACTTGAGTGGTTCCAGTTTCCTCTGGATCTGGGGTTGCAGGGAGCAGACACACAGAGGAGATGCTGGGAAGGGAGTTTTACATGCACATCAGATGCTGATGGAGATTAAATTGATAAATGTAAAACCACAGCATCTTCTCCTGTGCTTTTCTCTCCTCTCTACTAAATATGATGGGCCACGCTTAGGGAGCAAAGGGCAGGATTTGGTCCATACCTGTGACCTTCTCAGTGTGGATCATTAGCCCAGCTGCTACTGCTCCTTGCAGCACCTCTTTGTGCTAAATAGTTTTTCAATATTGATGTCAAGCAGTTCAGAATTAGTTTTCAGTCCTACTTAACCTGACAGCTCAGCCCTACTGGCTGGTGGCAGCACTTGGCACAGGAAGGGCTGGGCACTGGCTTCTGGGTACCAGCTCCTGCCTGCCAAGGGTGGGGTGAGGCACTGCCTGCCCAAGTAGGGCTGGTGTGTGAAGGGGGCACTTTCTGAGACCTTGCCAAGTGCTGAGGCTGAAGTGGGAAATGCAGGAAGTGTTGATGGGTCAGTGCTAACAGGATTGTGTTTCTGCCAGAGAGACCACATGGTCTTGTGAGATCTGTGTCCTCAGGGAGACTCTGTCCCTCAGTTGCCCATGTACAGCCTCAGGAATGTTTTTGCGTTATTTTTTTGCCTCAGAGTTAAATTATTTTAATTGCATTGCAGGTAATGATGTATGTGACTGAAGAATTAATTATTTGTGCTGGAGCTCTCAGCTGTTCCAGCATGTTGAGATTCCCCTGCTCTTACTCCCAGAGAGGCAGCAGCAGAGGCGCTGTGCAGCCATACTCAGTCGTGCAGCACAGCCTTAACTGCTGAGTAACTGCTGAGCACATTTGGCAAAGGGTTTGCAGGAGATACAGAGCTCTTGGGCCCCAGCTGCAAGGTGCAAGCTTGTCCCCATCACGTAAATGGTATTGATAACAGTTAGCTTAAGGAAATTTTCTGAGTCAGTGCTCCTCCCTGGTCATTTCAAGGCTGCTAATATGTTCAATCACAGGATGAATTAGTATCTGAAATGCCAGCTTAGATTTTACTATTGCACATAACTCATACATGACATAATTTGCAGTCGTGCTCTTCACAGGTAGGCATTTTGCAAGTCTCAGTGTAGAGGCAAAGGGGAAGGTAAAGGGTGTTTTGGCTGGATCTGGTGCCAGGGCTGATGCCACCCAGGCATGGATTGATTACATAGTGACATGCAAAACAGTTGACTGGTAAAAAGCGATTCCTTGTGGCTGAGGTTGGTAGGAGATAAGCTCAGGCTGGGGTTGCACCTGGAGCCAGATATTGGAGCTCCAAGTGTCGCCACATCCCCTGGAAGTCGCTGCCCTGCCGAGGAGCACCTCTGGGCTGTGTAGTGCCTGACACCCACCGCGCTGTGCTGTCAGGTCTGCAGGGAGCAGCCAGCCAGGCTAGGGGGCACTCGGCCACCCCTCCTGCACAGGAGCCCTGTGGGGGACATGGACCCCTACCCCATATAAGGGTTTTGTGTGGCACTGAGGCCCCCATGAGTTTGATATGGATCATTTAGGAGCACTGCAGCAGAAAGTGTATAACATGAAAATATTTTATTTACATCATGTAACTTGTCCTCAAGAATTCAACCCTTTTAATGGACATAAGTGAACCAAATTTTCATCTATATTTCAGCATTTCTTTTATAAAGATTTTCTTCTTTCTGTTTCCAAATGCATCCCTCGGTGAAGAGCAGCTGCGGAAAGAATTGGTTTGACCTCTGCTTCTTTAATTGCTTTTTGCTCTGTGTTGGCCTAGAAATGGATGTTGCTATTGTGTAAATTACCATGATGATGGAAAAAGAGCTCATGAGATCAGGTGTATAGTTTCTGTCAGGAAAATAGGTTTCTTAAATGAAAAGGAGCATCTACCTGTTCATAACTAGAGTCTGGGTCAGTCTGAAAATCTCAGATGATAATTACTTCATTTTCTGCTTCTGAGCAGCTCCATGGAGTTACTGTTTTTTTTGGTCAAGGGCAGATTTAATCTGAAATTTACTTTGAGCTCCTTCCAGACTCTGTCAGGGGATGCTCAGACATCAGGGAACACAGCCCAGTCCACTGGTACTGTCACCTGAGCTTGGAATGTGGAGCAGTGCTCAACTGCTGCCCCTGCCTGGACCACAGGGGCTTCTCCACCTTTACCTGTTGTGGAAGAAGCTGAAAGGAAAGAGTAGGAGCTTTTACCTCCCAGGGTAAAAGCTGAAGGCTCACCTGAAGGCGTGAGCTTGTGTGGAATTGGCTGCACTGCAGGTGGGACTACGGCCATGGTGTGTGGGCCACTGTGCCTGTGCCAGGGGCTCTGGCAGAGGCTGCCTGTCCACAGGCCTCTGGCCTCTCTACAGCTCTGGGGGGTTTCCTGCTCCAAGGGGCTCTTGTTCTGTTTTCCAAGCTGTTCTTGGAACAGCTGGTGACAGCAACAGGGAAAATTGTGCTCCTGAATGTGAGCAAAGGAAAGGGCTTATTTTTGCAATACCAACTCTAGCCCCTTCTCCTGGGTAAGGTCCATGCCACAGTTTGGTACAACACAGACATCAGCAAATAGCTCTGCAAATCCACGCCATTTTATGAGGGGAATATAGCAGATAGCCCCCAGAAAGGCATGTCCTTGAGTTTAAAAGGCTTATGAACTGATGAGTAAAGCTGAATTTTTTGCACACAGAGATCTCTCATCTTTTGAGAAAGCTGCTGTGGGGAAGCTGAGAGTTTAACCTGTGGTCTCTCTAGTGCTGCCTCTTGTAGTCTGTATGTGAATAAGCATTTGGCCTTGGAAAATGTCTTCTCTGTTCTTCAGCAATAGGTCTTTGTGCTCTCTACACTAGTTAATGATAGAAGCAACATTGCTTGTATAATTAGCGCATTAATATCCCAAAGGACTCAGCATGCTAATTACCTGACATGGTAAGATTAGCAAGTTGCATTACAAGAATTCAAAATACTTGGATCAACAGTAAAATAACAGGTCTCCTTAGTTAGCACACCTACTTGTTTTACAGTCCTGGCATGGAGTATTTTTGAAGAATTTCTATGCTTGGGCTACTTCCCACTGTTAATTTATCCTGTGATTAATTGATGGCCTGTAAGACTTCCTGGTTTAAATTACTTGGTATTGTCTCCCATTATTAGGTTTCATCTTCTTTTGTTTTGGGAAAAAAGAATGGGGAAAAAAAAGATGGAAAAAAATCCCATTAAAAAAATCGGTTTGGGGATACTTTTATGTGGTTTTATCACTATATTTGATTTTACTGGGACAATAAATCATTGCAGGACATTTAGTATAGTCCTGCTACCTACAGTTGTGATCCATCGCTTTGTAGGAGAACTCATTAATAACCCTGACAAGCTGTGTACTAGTTGGAGATGGATGGCTTAAAATTCCTCGCCACATCCTCAGAAGTTGGCCTTTCCAAATAACACCAACCTGGCCTCGTGACAGGGGCACTTGCTTGGTTACATGTCACAGGGAGCTGATGGCATCACCCCTAGATAACTGATGGGGACGGGCAGAAGAGATGCAGTCTTCCTGCTGGGGTAGTGAACCCCAAATCATTTCTAACTGTCTTTTGTAGACTTACAGTGCTCTGAGTTGCAGGGTAGGTTTTTTTAGGGCAATTATTTGGACAAATTACTTGGGCATTCAAAGGTTTGCTGTTACCCAAAATATCCACAGGTAATTTGGTGAGCAGAAGCATCTCTGCCTATACATGGTGTGTGTCAGAGCTGTTGGAAGGGATAAAGTGAGATGTAACCTCTCGCAGCTTGATTTTGGGACTGCTCTGGCAGGTGGTACCTCAATCACCCAGAACAAGATCCCAGACTGGTGCAATGGTGAGAAGCCAGCCTTTGCAAAATGTGGAGATGGCAGAATGGCACATTAAAGTAATAGTAATCAATTGTGGGGTATATTGTAATAGGAAATACACAGCCTTGACAAAGGTGTCTGGCTACAAGTGAGGTCGAGTGCACAGTGCTCAGTTGTCCTGCCTGCCTGGAAGGGTGTGTGCAGCATTGGGGTTCTGCCATGAGGGATCCCAGATGTGGCTATGCTGCCAGTGCTGGTTTCCAGCAGCCCTGGAGAGCTGGTGCTGGCAGGGGCAGCAGTGGCAGCACCAGCTCCATGCTGGGCTCACAGCTCCATGCCACACTGAACATGCTCGTGCTGTGGAAGCCCCACTGGATTTGGAGCTCCTGCAGACATTTGTTCCTAAAAATCCCTCTCTTTCCTAAGGAGATTTTTTAATCCTTAATATTCCAGCCAGTGCCTGTGGATATCCTGGCTTCAACTTGCAATTTTTTTTCAACTTTCTAATGAGCTGAGGCAGGGCTTCAATTTGCAGCACACAAAGTGCTTTTGCTCCTCCTGTCTGGTGGGAGCATTCAGCCTTTCCTGGGATCAGGCCCATCATTAGGGTTTGTCTGTGATCTTTTGTTCCAGGAGACTGGGCTAATTCAAAGGGCAGGGTGTTGGGTTGATGTCTCTCCCTCAGTTGCTTTCCTGGACTTCTAAGAAGTAGCTGCAGTTATAATTGTGGCAAATTGTTTCCCTGTAAACATCCTGCTGACTGTGTGGACGTGTGTAATTCCTGGTTTCCAGTTGGGAAGGCTGTTGATTAGCATTGGAGGGGTTTGTATCACGTGCATATGGAGAAGGAGGGTTTGAGGTGTTGCTTCTGCATTTCTCCAGGTGCAGGCTGCTGGGTTGCTTTCATCACTTTACAGTGTACAGGCAGAACTTCTGGCACTTCTTTACATGGTGCAATTCTGCTTCGAGACCAGACTGGACAGGGCTTTGAGTAACCTGCTCTAGTGGATGGTGTCCCTGCCTGTGGCAATGGGGTTGGAACTGGATGATCTTTGAGGTCCTTTCCAACTCAAACCATTTTATGATTCTACTTCACATATCCTTGCTAAATACCATAACTGTAGATTTGTGTCTTGCTTATTTGAATTGTATTTTAGTCCATAGTACAGCTTATTTTATTTCTTCCAAACTCCTGTTTTGGTCTCTAACACTTTTGAGGTGCTCGAGGTACATACCAAAAACGCTGGCATCTGGCACACAGCGTGAGGGGACATTTACAGGGCATTTGGTTTCCTGGGCAGCGCTCTGGGTGGAGGAGCGGTGCTTTTGCCTTGACCAGTCTCTGTTTCTGCTATCCCCAGTCTACGGGCACAACGTGAAGAGCAGCAATGACTTCATTGGGAGAATCGTGATCGGGCAGTACTCCACAGGCGCCCCTGAGTCCAACCACTGGCGCCGGATGCTCAACGCGCACCGGACAGCCGTGGAGCAGTGGCACAGCCTGCGGTCCCGGGAGGAGTGCGACCGCGTCTCTCCGGCATCCCTGGAGGTAACATGAGGTGGGAGACTAACAGCAGCCAGACCGAGCAGGTGGACAAGATCAAAAATAAACCAACAACCGAAACACCCCACCTCACACTCTCCACACACCCCACAACAGCTCCGTTGGATTGAAGTGGCTGCCAGCACCCAACTGGCCGTGCTGGCCTCTGTGAACCATGTCCCTCTGGGTCCTGGCTGTTCCCCTGGGGCCAGAGCTCTCGCTGCTTGCCCCCGGCACCGCTCAGCTGTTTGCATCCCACGTGGTGGAGCACGTGGCTGGGCAGCATGGGCTGCACATGGAGGTGCCATGGTAAGCGCAGAGTGGGTGGAGGAGTTGGGAGTTGCCTCTGCTGTCCTTCCAGTCCAAATCCATGGCTCATCCTCTCAGAGATATAAGTACCCGTGTGGTCTCATTGGTGAACGTGGTAATTAGGCTAGAATATTTTTTTAAACAGTAGAACCTGTGGTGAAATCGATTCTGGCTCCAGTTTTGTCCTTGTACTAGAATTAAGCTCCTGTTAGTACGTGTGCGTGCGTTTGTGTGCCGGGGCACACGTGTGGTCGTGCGGCCCCACGTCAGATGGATCTGATGTCCCATCAGCGGTGAGACCTGCCACTCTCAGTAGCAGTCTGTGTGTGTAGTAGATACAGTGATGATACAGCAAAATAAACATTTCCAATAGCATTTCTACTGGGAAAACCAGCTTGCATCTTTTCAAACTTGTGCTGTGCAAAAGAAACCTGCTTCAGGGACTTTTGCGGTTAAGAAGATCCAAAATACACAATTTTAATTCTCTCTCAGACTGCAGTGGCTCTTTCTGTGTTGTGTATGTTAACCCAGGTAGTTCTCCAGGTCACCAAGTGAACTTAGTTACAGTCAAGCTGTCCTGTTGGTTGCTTCTGTACATTTTTTTTTCACAGCATATTGTCTGGTATAATGCAGATTGTATATTTATTGAAAATAAAATTCTATTGTGCCACGTAGACTGGGGTGATACTTGTTGGCAGAATTCACCTTTGTGTTGAGGTTCCTTAGTTATGCTTATGGCAGAAGAAAAGCCAAAATGTTGGTGTTACCCATTGTTCCTCACTGCAGATGAACTGGGAGCAGTTTGAGAAAAACTGGGCACCTGCTGATGGAGGCTGGTCTGGAGAGGGAGCTGGATGCCTTGGTCTAGTCATGGTGGTTTCCAGCCAGAGCCTACCCAATGTGCTGCAGGTCAGACCTGTCAAACTCCAGAGCTGGCACATGGCAGGGCAGGCAGCAGTCATTTCCCTCCTCTATTCATTAAATGAAGCCCAGAATTAAATCCTCCTGTGATTTTAGCATTTCAATTTTTAAAAAGAAAATATATATATGTGTGTGCCTATTTCACTCCTGTTTGTTGTTTTTCTGCAACAGTTAGGAACAGGTGAGTCTTAAAAAGCAAAACCAAAAAAGCTCAGTGCTTGTTTGGGCAGGTGTCAGTGTGTGGGTCAATAGTCCTTGCTGCTGTCCAGCTATTCCTGCTCCAGTGGGAAGGTGTGTGTTGTAACTCCAATACCAGCATCCCTTCAGCATTTCACTCTCATGGCCCATGACACCTGGCTCCCTGTTGCCCTCCAGCACAGCTGCTCTGTGTTGGCAGCAGTGGGGCTGTGGTGGCTGCAGGGCTGTCCACAGACATCCTCTTTCTGAGCACGTTGTGGATCTAACCTGCCTGTCTACAAGGTGAAATTCCTCCTCTGCCCTGCAGCAAAGTCGACAGCAAATTTCTGTTCTCTGGCTTCCTCGTGGTTTGTCCTATCAGTAAATCACAGTGGAGAGGGACCCCATGGGGAGTCCTGGGCAAACATGTGCTGTAGGAGGCTGATCTCTTCCCATAAGTCAAAAAGGTTTGGACAAGGGGCTGTGGTTTCAGCAGTTACTCCTGTGAATGTTTATATTCTTCCACGTGGGGCCCATGGTCAGCAGCATGAGCTCAGGGCATACATGGGAGCTGACCTGAGCCCAGCCATGTGCTTTGCCCAACACTGGGGATGAAATGTGAACAGAAGGTACTCTTGTCTGAGTCTGTCCTTGGAGTTGTGAGGTATCTGTTCCACAAGGAAGAGGGGCTGTCATATACAGAGGATGTCAAAAATTGGAGAGGGATCCCTGGGGAAAGGTCGATAAAAGCAGGATGGAAACACACTGAGGAGCTCCTGTCCTTCAGGGCAATCAGAACACAGCATGGAGGGGGAGCAGGAGGGCTGAATCACTGATACATGGCTGTGCTCCCGGGACTGCACCCAGCAGGTGAAGCACATCTCGTGTTTGGTGAAATTGGAAGGTAACCCAAAGTGCAGCTGCAGCTCCAGCTGGCACTGTGTGCACAACGTGCTTGTGCTGTCCCAGTGCTGGGAGCAAAGCTGGTGCCCAGCTGCTGTGCCAGGCACAGAGCCGTGGCTCAGGGACAGCACGGGGGCCTCAGTGCTCCCACCTGTGCTGGGGGGATGCTGCTGCCGTGGATCTGTCATTAGAAACAGGATAAAAATTATTCAGGACCTCTGCTCCCTCTTTAAACATGAACATTTGTGCCTTGGAAGCAAATTAATATGCTCAAAGATTTTTGTTCCATAGTTTGCTGAAAGTTGTTCATAACACTGGCTTTATCTGGGGATGTCAGGAAAGAAGGGAGAAGGCATGCCTTGACTTCTAATAATCTCAATTCCTTCAAATAATTTCAATTCCCTCATTTTTAGTGGTCTAAATATCACTAGATAGTATCTACAGGTTTTTCCTTGAGCCATATCGTTTCAGCTCAATGTATGCAAATGAGAGAGGTGTTCTTAAAAGGTTTTACTTAATGCAAAGAAAATCTAATATAGAAAAGTTGATTGAATGAGTTACTGTCTTTGGAGTAAGTCTGGATGCTTTACTATACTGAAAGCTTTGTGTCACCCCAAATTGTTTGTACTTGAATCTTGCCTCTAAAAACAGGTCATCCCAACTGAAATCCCAGAAAATGATGAAAATTTTAATATTTAGCTAAGAATAAAGGGAGAACAGCATTGAGTGTGCTCCTAAGAAGTTCATTCAATGCTGATTTAAGGCATAAATTGGAAATGGAGTAGGACCGCAAAATTTTATCGGTTTTGTGCCTGTACTGTTTCCCTTACCAGTGCAACAGTTAGAAAAGGCCTTTATACAGCATTTTTAACAATCTGAAGTTTATATCCAACAAAATGTTGACCACAGAAAGGAGACATGCTGGATAATATTGGCTGTTAATGATACTGAGTGTTGTATCATAGTAGGTTTTCTGCTGTTGCAGGACTGCATGGACCCAGCACAGACGGCAGATGGGCACAGTGTGAGCTTCTAAAACAGCCTTGGAGCCCCGGGCACAGCTGGGGCTCCCTCTTCCAGTCTAGAAGTGTGTCAGAGCATTGCCTCGCTCTGGGTAAATAGAAAAACGAAAAGTAAAACAAACCAACCCCACCAAACCACCACAACAACAAAAAAGCAACACAAAGTGGGGCAGTAATGAGTTAAACCCCACTGTTACAGGCTGCACGCGGCAGCGCTGTCCTGCAGTCCCAGGACCTCTCTCCCCTGCCTCCCCGGTGCCGCAGCCCCTGCCCGGTCTCTGCCGGCCTTGCCGCAGGCAGGGGGGTCCCGTCTGTCACCCCTCCAGGTGACGGGATGCCCCGAGCCCCCTCGGCCAGCGTGTAGAAGGTCGCAGCCGACGCAGCGGGATGGTGACACTAAATATCGCCTCGGGAAGCGGTTGGGCGGGAAAGGAGAAATTATGTCCTCGCTCGCCCGCAATCCCGGAGGGTGACACGGGTTCTCTGGGAACAGCGTGCGCCCCGAGCCGGGCTGCGGGCAGCGCCGCGGGTGCGGGTCCTCGTCTGGGATGCGCTGAGCGGGGCCGGGCTCAGCCGGGGGCGGANCTGGCCGCCGCCCTGCTGGTCGCCCACGCCTTCCCACAGACCAACATCAAGATCAGTCAAGGTGAGTGCTCGGCGGTGGCCGCGGAGCGGGGTGAAGGTGATTTAATCGGCGATGGCTGCGGCAGGTTAGGAGCCCGTGTTCGTCCCGCAGCGCCGGCAGCCGGTGTCCCCCTACTCCGGCTGCTCCAGAAAGCCCTGGATTTCTTTGAAATCAACTTTCTCCTGTACCGTAGGGACGTGACAAGGGTAGCCCCGGTCCCTCTCATCGGGATGTCGAAGGTCTTCTCTCTGGGCTGGCTTTGTTCTGTGTGTCGGTGTCTTCCCTTTTGCCTTCACCAACACGTGCTGCCGTGGCTCGGGGCCGTGGCCCTGCCGTGGGTCCAGGCAGGGACCGCAGGAATCACTGTGATGGCAGATGCGTGAGGGGTGCAGGGCTGTGGCCGCCGGGGCTCCCCTTTAATTTATTCACGCTTACTGTGTGAAAAGTGGCCACTTACATGGGATTCCCCCGTATTCCCCTTTTTTTTTCTCAGAGCTGCTATATGTCGCTTAAGTTTCTTCCGAACTTTTTCACGGGCAAGTGAGAGTTGCTGCTCCAAGTTCGTTTGTACCTTGTTAGGTTTATTGGGAATGTGAGCAGAAAGGGACTCCTTAAGTGCTGTTCAGTGAGATCGTGAGAAAAAGGATCGATACAAGCCCAGCTTTCCTGCCAGACGCCTAATCCATGGGAGCGTTGCCAAAACTAATTAAAGAGGAAGAAAACTCTGCAAGGTAATGCCTATCTGTCAGTGCCAGCTGCGAGAGCACTGCTGCCAGTGTCAGCTGTATCCTCACAACTTCAGACATACCTGGGAGAAGATTTGAAGCTGTAAAACCAGCTTGGTTTAGTTAAAAGATTTTTAAAAGTAGAGCCCTTGGTGTGAAAGGATGTCCCTTCCAATATACTTTGACTGCTGTTTAATGTTTTACTTGGAAATTTGTAATGTCACCTTAAAATACATTTCAGAGTGTGGGAAATAATTGCCTAGTTATTAAATGAGCTTCATGTCCATCAGTGGATACCATCCCCTCCAGCTCCATATAACCCCCAGACATGTGAGACCAAAATCCCTCCCCTGATCTGCTTGCTTTGAAGGTGGATGCTCAGTGTAAGACTTTCATCTGTTACTGAAAGACAAATATTGCGAGTAACATGAAGGTGGCATTGTTTGTCCATGATGACTATAGTGTCAGGGTTTAAGGATGTGCTTCTAAATCCACAGGTGCCCTGAGGCATCCCAGCATCACACAACAGCACTGTCTTAGTCCTGCCACATGCTTCTGCCCACCAACCCCCCTTTAATGCCTGTTCTTTGGGTTTGCTCAGTAATGAGGATGTGGTGGGTGTGTTAAGACTGTGGTGGGATGGAGGTCCGGCTTAGTTGGCACTTTGAACCCCCCAGCAGAGCCCCAGGCAGCTTCTGCTGAAGCCATCCTGGAGGGGTCCTGGGAGTCTCCTGTCCCAGCCCTGTTGTCTTAACCCATCCCCTGTGACTGCCCACTGTTCCAGCAGTGCCAACCCAGAGTAAAGCTGTGCTGCTGCCTTCCCCATGGTCTGAGCTGGTATGAGGGGGCTCAGTGTTGGTGGGCACCAGGATGTTTATTCTGAGCCCCAGCTCTGCCAGCTGGGGCTGCTCCCCATCCCTTGCTCTCAGCATCACAGCCCTCGGGTTGCTCTGTGGGCAGCCCTAGGAAGGACCCAGCCCTCCATGTCACAGGGATCTCCTCAGCTCCTCTATTGGCATTAACTTCAGACGAGCCTCTTGGGTGTTGATGGACATCCTCCAAAACAGCTGCTTGCCAAGAGCTGAAGAGGTTCCCTTGCTTTTTCAGCTCAGATGGCAGCACTAGCTTATGGATGTGACAAGGAGGATGTCTCAAGACCATGCCTTCAGTGAGATGTCTCCTAATGCCTCTAAGCTTTTTGCTAAGCCACCAGCTGTTGATGAAACAGAGCTCTTCAATGCTTTGCAGCAAGAAGAGCATCCTCTGCGAGCACTGACCTGACCCAATCTGCTGTCCAAAAACATTTGATGGAGCCACAGGCCCTCAGGAGTCTTCCTTGCATGGGCATCTCTTGCCAACCTTGTCCTAGCCCCAAACTTCTTATCTCAAATCTGTGTATCCCTGGAGGTGAGGCAGCATCTCTCCTTGGGATGAAGCTGTTCAGGAGCAAACCTGCTCTTTATCAGCTGAATCCATGGGAGCTATGCAGCTAGTTGGGGGTTTTTTCAGTAGCATCCTGGAAGGAAAAAAAAACAAAACCAAAACCTTGTGAAACTGGCTGGGACTTCTTCAGTTAATTATTTCTGAACTGGAAAAAGGCCAGTTGGGGAAGTGAAACTTTTTGGCAGAGCAGTGCCAGCTTCTGCAAGATTTTGATAAGTGATTTTCTTGGTGGTTTTACAGTGGGTCTCAGCTAGTAAGTAAATAAAAAGGTTCCAGTTTTGTTGGCACTGACACAAACCCAAAGAGCACAAAACTCTTTTTCCAACCAAAAAAACCTTGTTTTCCAGGTTTTCTGAGTTAGTAGCAGCTACCTGATCTGAATCTCATCCTCAGCCAAGTCTGAATATCTATTTTGTTGATGCTGTGTTAAAACATGGTCCTACCCTTAAAACTATTGCACTGCAAATAAGCAAAGGGGAAGGAGATTCTTGCCATCATTTTTCACCAAGAATTTGGAGACAAATGGATGAACTGACTTGGGGTTGGCAGGAACCCCCATCCTGCAAGCACTGTCTGTGCTGCTCCTGCCCTGTGCAGAGGAACTGATGGTGCTGGGGTGATGTTTTGCTGGTGTGCTTAAAAGTGAGGATCTGGTCTAAATAGCCCCAAAATGCTTCTCCTGTCCCTTTCTAGATAAAAATACCACTCACAGCTGCTGGCTTGGGTTTTGAGGCTTTTCTGTAGAGCAATGAGTAAGCTCCTATACTCACAAACATACATCAGATTTCTTATGGCCTTTCTGCTAAAAATAACTCTCGAAGACCCCAAATAAAGCAGCTCCCCTAATTGTTCCTGCCTGTAAAACTTGGAGCAGTTCTCCTCCAAAGAGACAGCTAAAACCTCTGATCCTGACCTAACAGAAAAGATGCTAATTAAAAGCTGACCTCCCATATTTTCCTTTTTGGTATATTTAACCTTAAATTCCTTCAGGCACCTCTGGTTCACTGAAGCTCATCAAATTAATGCTACCTAATGGGAAGCAGTATAGAATAACAAAGAAGGACTGTCTCAGTTTCTGACTTGGTTTCAGCTGCTCTGAACAAACATGAGGGTGATTTTTTTCCCTGGCAATCAGGGTGCTGATGGACTCGTCTTTGAGGCAGGACACTGGGACGCCCACTGCAATTAGCACTCAGGAGCAAAGGCTCCATTTGCTGGGGATGCTGCTGGGATAAGCCCTGTGAATTTTGCCACCATGCTGCTAGAGGTGAGGAGTTTGTCACGGCTCTATAATAAAATCTGGTTGCTGGGGGAGCCGGTGGTGCCTGTCTGGCGCAGACCTCTGGGCTGCCCTCAGCAGGAAGGAACAGCAACCTGGAGTCTCTGTGAGCCAGGACCAGACCCCAGCCCTGAATAGGAATACATACCTCACTTCTGACCTGGTGGTGCCCCTTCTCTGCTTTGTGTTTGGTGGAGACAGGGAGCCCTGGCCAGCAGTATAAGGAAAGGAGTGCTTGACTCCCAGGGAATCACATCAGCTCTCAGAGCTGGTCCTGCTCTATTGCTACAATAAAATAATTTGCATTTCCTAGGGCTGCTGTAAGGTTTTTTGGGGCGACAGCCTCACAGAATTTGGCAACTGACTAGTCCTTGCTCAGGAGTGAAAACAGGCTCTTTGCATTTGTGGTTTGTCACCTGGGAGCAGGCTATAACGGCAGGGACCTGGGGGCTGGCTGGTGGCTGTTTGTAGAATACTCAGAGATCCCCATGTGGAAAGAGCTGATGAAATATGGAATTATCACCCAGAGCTGCCAGCACTGGCACAGAGAAGGATTTGGCTCCATGAACACTCACACAGTTGTTTTGGATTCACCTTGCCTCTCCTTTTCCCCATGCTATTGCTTCCCTTGCCACAGCCACATCCATCATTGCACCTGGCAGAATTCTGCTCTCCCCACCCTGGGGGAAAGCCTTTACCCCAGCCCCTCAGTACCAGAGGCCCTCTAGCACCACCCTGACCTCTCCAGGCTTGAGCCTGTTACCTGCTTGGATAGTTTGATGGCATCTGACATCTGCTGTCACCCCGTGCACAACCACTCTGCCCACTGCCCTGCTTGTTCCAACAGCAGTACTGACCCCAGACCAGGACTCCATGGGGATGTGGGAACTGGCTAGGGGGGAGTTGGCAATTGCCCAAGGCTGAAAAACCAGCAACTAAGAGAGTTAAGCCTACCTGCCCCATTATTTGGGGGTTCTGTGTGTGTTCATGCTGGAGGATGTGTGGTATGTGCTGCATCCTCCCTACTCATGACAGGGAGCATGGAATGGAGGAGATGGGAACTACATGTTAACGTCGCTGTTGTGTTTACACAGTGGTGACTGCAAAGGCTCTGCAAAGACATCCTGCCTCCACAAGGGCCTTTTTTGGGGCAACTTCCCCACTGTGCTGAAAAGCGACAAGGGAGGATGAGCAGCTGTGTGGCCCCAGCTCTTATCTGGCAGTAGGAAGCAGATAGGCTGGCACCACTCCTGGCGGCACACACACCTCACCTGGCTATTTATGGGCTGAAATCCAACGCGTGCGTACGTGCACTGCTGCATCTGGCCCAGGGACAGGGATGGTGAGGGGGTTTCCGTAGAGGGAGGAGGTGCAGGCTGTCCTTGCAGGAGGGCAGAACACGGCCATAACCCTGGAGCCCTGGCTGTCAACTCCCATCCCAGCACTGTGGCTTCAGTGGTGCCTGACAGAGATGAGAGGAGCCCTTATCTCGGTTTCCTCAGTAGCAAATGTCAGTGGCTTTATTTTAAGCACCCTCTACCTGATGTCAAGTTGGCTTGAAATAACCCTCCTGATTTAGGCAGATACTAAAACCAAGAAACCCACAACTCGTGAAAAATGTGTTTTGACTTTTGCAAACTTTTGCACAACTCCTGCAGGAGTTGGTTTTCCCGTGCATGTGTTTGGCGATTATTTGTCTGGGCGAGGGGAGGGAGCAGGGCTGGGCACTGCTGCCTCCACTGCCTGCCCAGCTGCCTGGCCACACTGCCTCACCACCAGCTGCTGACTGTCCTCTCCTCTGCCCCCAGCCATGCCCGAGCCTGTCCACGCCTACTCCTGCCCACTCTTCTGGACAGAGTACGAAGGCCACTGCTACCGGTACTTCCCCGTCAACAAAACCTGGGCCGAAGCCGACCTCTATTGTGCCGAGTTCTCCATTGGCATCAGATCAGCCAAACTGGCCTCCATCCACAGGTGAGGGGTGCAGAAACATGTCATCCCACCCTTGCATGGCCTGGGAAGGAAGGAAAATGGAGAAAAAGTCCCATTCTCACAGTACAGTTTCTGTGTGAGCTGCAGGCTTGTGTTCTGGCCCAAGCAGCCCTCTGCTCCAGCCTACACATCTGTCTGCAGCAGTGACTGATGTATCAAGTCTGATGTACTGGGTACACAAAGGTGATATAGAAAATAGCTTTTCCTGAACTGGCAGGAAAAGTGGCATAGTATTCCCTAAATTTCCCCAAACTCTGTTTTTTATTCTTAAAAATGGGATAGAAATAGAACAAGATTACACAGGCTTTTTCCCCCGTTCCCTCTCCCCCAGCTCTTACCAACACTATGCTCCTTTTGCACAGACCCAGGAAAGTAATCAACAGCAATTAGAAGAGGGGGACCCATTTGGCCGTGGGTCCGGGGGGTGATTGCCTAGGGACACTCCTGACCATTTGCTGACACCCCCCTGGCGGTTCCATATTGCTCTGTTTTGCCAGCTGGGAAGAAAATGTCTTTGTGTACGACCTGGTGAACAGCCGCGTGCCGGGCATCCCCACCGACATCTGGATGGGACTCAATGACCTGCGGCAGGTGAGAGCTCCCTGTAACCATGTGGGAAATGCCTTTGAAAAATTCACCTCTCTGCATTTTTCTCCTGGGAAGCTGCTTGGTTTTCTTCTTTGCCCCTTATAGCCCCATTAATCAGGTGGTGGCATAGAATCAGTTGTGCAGCACATGGAGAAAGTTGTCATTTCATCTGCTTTTAAAAGTGCTACTAGAATGAATATATAAATAATTAATATTTACTCATATTTTATTACTGAATTAATAGAGTCTTGTACTGCTGGTCTAAGAAGAGCAAATAAACTTAAAAGGTCCCCAATGTCAAAAATCACCAAGTTCCAGTGCTCCGTTGTGATACTCTGTGACTTTTCAAAGCTGACATGTTGGAAATATATAATCTAATATGTTAGAAAGAAAAATTGAGACCATCAGGACAACAGTCCCATGTCAGCAAATTTTTTGTAGATACTGGGAAAGGAATGGAAAAGAAAGAGGAAAAGGAACACAGAATTGGGTGAGGGTGTTAAAAAAATATATGGATTTAATTTCTGGGCTTCCCATGGTGAGAACACTGCAGATTCTGGGGCTGTTCTTGGCAAGTTTTCATTTGTAAAACCCAAACAAGCTGTTTGGCATTTGCTGAGTGGTGACAGTCTCTCCCTGTGTCCCTGGGCTGTGTGGCACTGGGGATGGAGATGGGGTCTACATGGAAATGGGCCCCCCACCCTTTGCAGTTGTTGCTGTGCAATGATGGCCTTTCTCCACTCATCCCATTCCAGGAGGGTCACTTTGAGTGGACAGATGGCTCCTCCTATGACTACCACTACTGGGATGGCAGTCAGCCTGACGATGGGATCCACTCCATCCCAGAGGAGGAGGACTGTGTGCAGATCTGGTACAGACACAGCAGCGGTGAGTGCCGTGCTAGGTGCTGAGGGTACCTTCAGTGTTATTTGCATGTCAATAAATTCAATCCACCACAGCTCCTGCTTTTCTGAAGAGGTTGCTGGAAGGCAAAGGATTTGCACTTCAATTTTTTAGTATTATTTTCTTTCTTCTTTACAGAGAAAGGGTGTATTTTCCCTTTTTGCCATACACACTCGTTTTCCCTCTGCTCACAGCCCATCTCCCTCTCCCATAACAGCAGCAGGACAGGAACTTTAGCTGCCTTGAAGAATTACCAAATTTAGCCAAAGGTCAAATTTTCCCATTTCTCTTCCCACATGTGAGGCTCATGGAAACACCCATTGGTTTGCCAGCTTTTCTCTCCCACACTCAGGCCAGGGCATTTCGCTCAAGTGGGCCTGTGCAAAAATCCCACTTCACACCCACACTGCCAGTGAGACCAGGTGTGTCCAGACCCCCAGATGTACCTAAATGCCCTGTCCATGGGCAGCCTGCTGATATTTTTGGGATAGCTGTGTTTGCAGCTATTCCTCCACTACCATGTCGAAGCTGGGGCCTAGGATCCCCTCCAGAATCTCCTAGATGGAGAGGAAGATGCTGGGAGTGGTGCAAATGGGAGCACATCCAGGGAAAGCCTCTCCTAATGGCAGGAGGTCCTGGTCCCTAGGGCAGTGCATGGTTACTCCCCTGTGCCTTTTTTCAGCTAATGCCTTGTTTTTTTTGGGGGGGTAGCACTGCGCTCCTGGAATGACAACGCCTGTGGCAGAGCCTTCCCCTTCGTCTGCAAGATCCCCTCGCTGGCCCTGGACTGAGGCTGCTGGTGCTGCCCATGCTCCCCCTCATTTTGGGACACCTCTCCAGCTGGGCCAGGAAAGAGCAGTGAGGACATGGCACAGGATGTGAGAGCCATGGAGCTGCTTGGCATCCCCAGCCAGCCCCTGGCTACAGGATCCCTCCTGAGAGTGCTGTGGGGATGAACCTGGCGCTCAACACTGATGGGAGCTACATCCAGCAGCAAAGGAGCCCCTCAAGCCTAAGTCTGGCTTTGGGTGTCAGATCAACTAGCGTATTAGAGGAAGCCCATGATTTTATGAATACATCAAACTGTTAGCACCAAAAAATAGCCATGTGTAGGAAATGATTTTGCTTTTTGATCTGTGAAGAGTGGAGGAAAAGTGTTATTTTCTGTTAAGTTATGCAAAGTGCCTCTTGTCCACATTATTTTTCTTTCCGCTAAAATAAACAGCAAACAGCAGGTGGAGGCTCCGCTGTCTTTGTAGCACTGGAGTTGTAGTGACTCCCCAGTGACAAGGGATTTCCTCCAGGGACAAACAGTTTTTTGAAAGAAACTGTTTTTACCCCAATCTGCACTCTACTACAGAGGTGTGTTGGGAGGAAATGGGTGCCTGGAAAAGTTTATTTTATTGACCCTGACTGGTTTTTGGGGTCCCTGGGGCAGCCTGTGTGCTCACCCTGCCCTTCACCTGGCCCCCAGTGAATACAGCATCACCATGTAGGCTGTGTGGGGCCAGTCAGTGCCTCTGCAACATCCCTGCCTGCAGCAGGTGAGCAGGCTTTGGCCTGGCTGCTTTGGGATAACTGGATCAGCTGGAGGGCAGGTGAGGGGCTGACACACACGAGCTGGAGGTCAGCCCACCCTCACAGCCCTGTCCTCAGTGGAGAGAGCTTTCAGCATTTGGTGCAACCCTGTTTCCCAGTGAGATGTTGCTCTTTCGTCCAGTCCTTGCTGATGTCCTCCTGTGCTGCACTGGCACCACAGAGGTACTTCTGTCTTCCAGGTAAATAATTTTTGGGGAGGTGTGTGTGGTTGTGGCAGCCACAGTGTGCCTTGTTTGAAGTTCTCAGTGGGGAGATGGGATCCTCCTCCTTGTACATGGGTGAATTTGCAGGGCTTGGGTGCAAATGGGGCCGTGCTGGTGCTAGGGCCCAAGGGAAGGGCAATGCTATAGAGACAAAAACATGCTTCTCCTTCAGGGGAAACAGCGGCAGGGGCACTGCGGGACCCAGTCAAATGCAATAAATCCAGTGCTCCCTAGGGAGCCCTGGGGCGTGAACTCTGATCCTGCACAGCCCTGTAGCACCCAGGTGACTTTGCAAGTAGCTCTGTGTAGAGGGGCCCACAGAGGGGCCCCTTGCCTTCTCCTGGGAGCTGTGTGTCCGTTTTGTCCCTGCTCTGACAAAGCCCCAGGGTGTCACAGCACCAAAGCAGCCGGGACAGCCCTGGGCTGCGCCGTCTCCACCTATAAAGATGGGTAAGAGCATCCTCATAGATTTGTCTAGCCCCCTTTGATGTCACCATCTTAGAAATGTAACATTTCAAAACTAAGACTTTCCAGAATGATCACATTGGATACGATGAGGTAAGTAGCTGAGGCTCCACTGGGAGCTTGGAACTGCTTCCTCAGATGACAGAGCAGCTTTTGGCTAAAATATGTTTCCACTTGGAGTGAAACTGGAAACGTTGACAAAGGTAATGGTGATGGTGTAAGTGTGTGTGCTGGAGCAGGTTTCTAAAATAAGGATGTGCTGTCATCCCTGATTATGTATTTTTAGACACATATATTTTTAAATATATATACAAATAATACATATAAATAAAATAATATTTTTATTAGATTTTATACACACATGCTATCCATATATTTATGTGGAAAGTAAGCAATTAATGTAGTTTCAAATCCTGGATTTCAGCAGGGGATGTGTTTTCTAGGGCCTTTTGTTTCATCAGAAAACAATAAATTATGTATGGATGATAACAGTATGTAAAGAAGCCAGCTGTTTAAAAAACAAAAAATTTCTTGGATCCAACAAGCTAAAGAAAGCTAATATGTAGTGTCTCATCTGTGGCAGAAAAGGGTTTGAGAAACCAAGTGTGGTGCAGGATGTGTCTGATGAACTCCTGGTTCTGGTCACTGGTGCTGAGGTGTGGTCCCATCCCCGTGACGGAGGTCAGTCACAGCACAGGGAGCAAGGACATCCCATGCAGAGTCCTCTCGGGCTGGCTGTACCCACAGCCCATCACCCATGGGAGCCACGCTGGGAGATGCTGCACAGTGCCAAGCCCTGCTGCCCAGTTTCTTTTCCCTGTTCCTCCTGTGTCCCTTGTTCAGAGGAGCTGGGAGTTCATCACGGCTGGGGATTGGTATGTCTTGAGCCAAACAACTGTCTTTTTTTCACTGCAAGTGGTATGAGATGTTTCAAAAGAAAGGTTAAAACCTTCCCTTGGGAAAGCGTTTGAAGACCTGGGCCCTACTGTGGCTAAAAATATTGTTAATGGGGAGCTCTATGAAAGCTGTCACCTCCAATTAACATCTTCATTTCCAGGTAAAAAGAACTGAACATACATGACCTGAAAGTCAGGACCAAAGTTAATAGGGGCTTTGTTTCCCAACCCCACCACATCTTTTTCCTTAGGCTCCAGGGAAAATCAACCCTCCCTCCTTGCCAGTGTCTTCTGTTTTACAGTAATCAAATTCAGAAAACAACAGGAGTTTTCACCTTCTTAATTAATTTCTAGCAGATCTGGCAAGGTCAGGGCTCGATGGAAGATGGGATGTGCCCTTTCCCTTGGCATGGATGGTCCCAGACTTTGGGTGGCCAGGAGGACCTCCAGCTCTGCAGGCTGAACTTTTCATTTTTCTGTACTCCTTGTGCCATGACCCTTCATTCCCCTCTTACCTTGAATTTCTCCATTCTGACTTGCTATATGGTGCAGGCCAGTGGGAAATCTGGCAGTGGCAGGACTCTCCCTCACTTCTCCTGAACATCACTCACAAGTGATTCATTCCTGAGGGTCCTTTCATGATACTGATGTTTTTAGAAGCTGAACATCTTCTTTTGTAATACAAGAAAGCTGAGGTAAGCGTGAACAGTGTGTGATGTAGCCTGGGAGGGAGCCAAGATTGTCTATTGGTGACAAATGCCTTTACCCTCCTATACCCCATTTCTAAGCTGTAGAGGTAATATTGCCCCCAGCCCTGGCATGGCAGCAGGGAGAGATGGGCCTGCCTGCACCCTTGACCTTTTATTCCTACTATGATTACTTCTTATTTCCTGAGATACGCTGCTGGATGCTGGGATATAGGAGATGGATGTCACAGTTTATGGTTGTGTTGATGCTGCCCTGGCACAGCCTGGTGAGGATTTTCCACCCCAGTGACTATCTTGACTGCTCCAATGCCTGGCTGGGCTGAGCTGGGCTGGGCTGTCCTTTCCTTTATTAATTTGGTAAGATTTTTTTTCCCTGAAAATGACTGGGAGGATAAGGGCTGCACAGCTGAATCATGAGCTTTTCCTTCTCCATTTCCCTTGGGTTTAATTGCCTGAGTAGTGGCTCAGCTCTTGCCCTGCGGCCAGGATGCCGCAGAGTGGTTCCCTGTGACAGAGAACAAAAATATCTCGGGATCAGGCTTCCAGCAGCTCAGACAGTACATTACAGACATTTACTGGCTGTGGCACTGAGGCCCATCACAAAAACAAACCCCTATGATAAATTAAGTTACCCATCTGTGCGATGGGGGTTAGTGTGAAACCCCCGAGCTTTATTGCATCCCAGATGTGTGCGGCAGGGAGAGAGGCAGCAACAGGGCACGAGGAAGGCAAGCAGGATCTGGCTGTGTGGGTCCAAGTTGATGTTGGCTTTAACTGAGATATTCCTGCTGTTTTGCAGGAGAGCTTTCCCATCCTACCTCACACCAGCTGCTCCCTGCTGCTGCCAGGAATGAGTGGGACAGCAGGAGCCAGTGGGGACAAACCTGCTGGGAAATGTATTTCCTCCTGGGCAGCCAGAGGGCTTGGATGAGGCAGTTATCAAGAGGCATGAATCAAGCTGGATTTATAAACCATGGAAGCTGCTGGTGTGTGATCGTACCTTAACTAATTGCAAAAGCTCAGTGAAACTTCCAGGAACACCAGTTTCCCTTGGAGAGGCTCTTTGCTGCTGGGGGCTCCTCCAGCCTGGGGGACACTGGGATGGGGCTGGCTCAGCACAGGAGCTGTCTCATGCCAGAGCCCATTTTGCTGTTGATTGCTCCTTAATAGTACCCCAAGGCCAAGGATTTCCAGGCTTCCTAAGAAAACTGCCTTGGTGGGGAGCACTGGCTGTGGGCCAGTATTCCCATCCCCCTTTGGCACAGGGCTCTGCAGCACAGCTGCCTAAAAAGTGTGGTTGTGTGTTTCATTAACCCCATTTGCTTTGCCCGGGCTCAGTAATTTGGCTGGAAACTTTCATTCCTGGGTGCAAATTGCCAGAGCTGCCACTGATCAGAGGTAAAGTGCAGATCTGACAGGAGTACAACTCCTGCTGTGGTCCTTGCTTGGAAAGCTGGTCAGCCTTGAAGGACAACACAGAGTCAAAGCACAGGTGATGTGAGGGAAGAAGGAACCGCAGCTGGCACTGTGCATGTGAACACCCAGAGTCAGCGAGGAAGGATGGGGCTGTTCTGGGCTGATGCTGAAGGAGCTGATGCTGCTGTTGTCCCTGAGCGAGGTCCTGGGCACTGAGCTCCTGCTGCGCTGGCAAAATGTAGCTGTATTTGGGAATCTACAAAAAAGTCTAGTCCGGCTCTTGGGGTTACCATGGCAACTGTATTTTCTCATTTGTATTTCTTGAAAATTATACTGGGGTGCTGATTGCCTCGTTTGTGAAGCTCTTTGTCAGGAGGCTGATAAATCCATGTTTGTCAAGGGCTGTATGGGAGCAAATGGTGCTGTTATTGAGGAGAGTACTCAATGGGAACCTTGCTGGAGTGTGAGTGTGTTACAACAGCATCCCTCCCACAGACACCCAGTAACATACCCCCTGACCTAGGAAGTGGGTGCTTGCTCTACTCATCCCCTCTGACATCCATTTGTACTTGTGCAGTTGTTTGTGATAACACAAAATCTGAGTGACTGCGCTAAGGATGGGACAGGGGAAGGCTTGAGTGGGAACTCAAATATCTTCCTCTGGCTGTGCTTGAGAATCTGCCATGGGATAGGAAGGTGAGAGGTTTAACTCGAAGGTAATTTGAGGAATCCCTGTCTCCCCATGTGTTCAGGAGAAGGGGTGAGAGGTGCATGGCTGGAGGGGCTCCTCGAGCAGCATTCACCAGCTGAGATGGAGGACTGTGATCCTGCTCACAGTGGAATAACCACCATCCTCTGCTTCCAGAGTTCGTGGAGACTTAGAGCTTTGGGAAAATGCCAGCTCAGATTAAATGCTTACTGGCTTTTGGTATTGCAAAATTTGGCACTCACTGCAGAGCACCAGGAGAGGACAGTGCTGCAGGGCTGGTGGGAACTTTCAGAAGTGGCTGTATGAGAGGATAGGGAAAGCTTCTTTTTTTATCCTGAAGACAAAATTAATTTGATTTGGATGTTGTTTAGACTCTATGGCCCTGGGTTCCTGAAAGTCAATTGACCCACAACCCAGTAGCTATTTAAGAGCTCAGCATTCCTTGTCAAGTATTTGTTTAATGGCAAAAAAACCACTTTTTGTGGCAAAAAACCACAGTAACTCTTATTTTGTCTTGTTGAAATAATTAAATTAGGAGAACATCATGGCAAGTCTGTAGATAGAAGGTTTGTGCAGCTTTTCCACACGAGGACGTAACACCTTTCTGGACTCCCACTCTGCTCAGTGGTGCTGGCACAGGTGCCCATGTGGAGCATGGGAACTGCTGGACTTCATCCCCCCCATCACAGTCAGCTGCCTCCATGCTCCCACCACCAGACATGGGCTGCACTTAGCAGGCACAAAATGTGAAGATCACAGGCAGAGGTAGGGGAAGGAAATGGCAGAAGTGTGGGTTACAGCAATTAAATGTGGCATTTTATCAGTGTGGAGGGCAAGTGCTTACAGGAAAGGGCCGTGGCCTTTATTAATCTCCAAAGCATTATATAAAGTCATGATCCCAAATAAATTTTGAATGCAAATGCTGAATGTATTAACCCAGTATGGATAGTTGCCCCAGATTTAGATGGGTTGTGAAAGCTATTGTAATTTGGTAATAGCAATAAGATTAACAGCACTAATGAAATCTTAAATGCCAGCTTTGTAACCTGCCCTTTTTTCTGCATTGACTCCATCAAGTGATCTGTGGTAGTTGGCTGGGGGGCTGTGTGTCACTTTGCACATGCTCCCTCTGCCCCCCCATGTACACCTGGCCCGACTGGGATTTCAGTGTTAGTTATTGCCCCGGGCCCCATAACCACACAGGTGAGGCAGAGTGACCTCTGCTACGGCAGTAACACAGTTAGGGCACCAAAAATCCTTGCCTGGATTTGACATTTTTGGATGTATTCTACATCTCCAGTAAATTCATCCTTCAATGCACATTGCCCTGGTCCTTTGGGTGCTCCCTGTTGCAGGGATGTCCCTTGTAGGGACAACTGTCAGGGCAACAGCCACTGGGCTCCCAAAGCATCCTGGTGTGCTGGTGGGTTTGGTCGCTTCAGCCCTGGGTACCCCCAGGATGTCACTTTTCAGGAAGGCTGGTGAGTTTTTGGGGAGGGACTAGCAAGTTTGTGGTTTTGCCTGGAGTGGAGTGAGGCAATGATGAAGAATGCTGCAGTTCTTCCACTCCTGGTTTTAGCATATAGCCATATAAAGCACAAAATGCCTGTCAGGGTGGGATTTTTAACCCCAAAATGCCAGTGCAGGCTCTCACTGCTCATACTGTCTGGCAGCTGCAGCCACCACATCCTCTCTCCCATTACTTTCTCCATTTTTTTGGTTTAAACTGAGGAAACACAAAAAAAGCTGCTGTTTTGTTGAGAGTTCAGTGCAGTGAATGACCCATTTTTCTTCTTGGATGAGTCACGGATCCTCCTTTGAAAGATCTCATTATTAATATGCCATTTGTGAGATATGTCTGAATTTTCCAGCAGTGGCAGCAGTCTTGTCTCTGCTCACTAAGGAAACCTACACAATGAATGACATATGTCAAATGACTGCACCCTGGTGCAATAGATTTAGTGTCTATGTACTTTCAAGGGACATATTGCTTTCATGTTTGACACTTTTTCCTTATTAGAAATTTGTTTAAATACTCATAAGCAGGAGAAGGGGATCCTTCCTCAGATGATGTGTCTCATAAAAGAGAAGCAGAAGAGGAGAAGGGAGGTATTTTTAGATGTGCAGAATGTTCACAGAGTGGGGTTGCATCTCAGGGAGAGCAACCATCACCCTGTATCTGGGCTGCCAGGGCAGCACATCTCAAAGCCCTGCTCTTTGTCTTTTGCACAAATCTCACTAAACTGTTGAAGAAAATGAACCCTGTAAGGTGACATATGTCCCCTGCAAGGGTTGCCCCAAGGTTACTCCATGGTGAGGCTTTCCTGGCTGGCACAGGGGTCACCTGCCTGCACTGCCTGAAAGGGGAGCATCAGCTCTGCTGGCCCATGGGGGACAGCAGCACCCACAGGGACAGTGCACAGATGCTGGATCTTGGGCAGTGTCCAGCCCCGAGAGATGCTTGGACAATGTGGTAAATACCAAGAAAAAGGAGGGGAAAAGATATGACTGCATGGGAGCTGCAGACATGGCGTTTGTCCCTGTGGTTTGGGGAGCACTGTAATGAAAACTCATCAGATCTGCAGGAAATCAAGCAGAAAACACTAAACCAAGAATTCTCAGTATGTTTCCTGTCGGTCATTATTTACAGCTGGTCCAAATCCCAGATTCCATGATTCATAATAACTGGATCTAGGCTTTTAGCATGCCTTGCTCTAGGTACTTGTACCAGAGAGTGGCAGCTGGAGCAGTAGTGCCCTCGCAGAAGAGAGGACAGAGAGTGGCTGGGATTAATGAGCACCTGGCACATGGCAAGTTTTCCATGCTAAGGAAAATGTTTGATACATTTTCTTTAAACAAAGAATGTTTTCCTGGAGGCTGCCAGAGGTGATTGGTGCCCTGCAGGAACGTGTTGCCAGCTTGGATCTCCCTTCTTGGTTATAAGCAAGGAGGCTGTGACATGGTGGTGTTTGCAGGCAAGGTCACCTTGGTGCCCCTCATTAATACTATCACCAGTTAACTTTTATCCCAGGTCCTTCTCCATCCAAATTTCCCATATTGGCAGCAGTGGGCTGTCCACTGCAGAAACCCAAGCAGAGTGTACCTGCAATGACAGAGAGAAGCCACTGGTCTTCCCAAAACCCAATGCAAAGGAGCATCTCTGGTGCTATCACCCAAGCAGACACTGCTGACCTCAGATCTCTTCTTTGTAAAAATCTGTCATAATTAGAATTGATTTTCCTTACCCAGCTCTCAGACTGACATCTTTCACTGTTGCTACTTCTGATGTGACAGCGTTAAGCTCATGGCTCACACTAAATCTGGTCGTGGTCAATGAGGATAGAAGATCTGTCCCTCTCCAGAATCAGTGACCAAGCCCAGTGCTCTGCTGTGCAGCTCCTCAGAGATCATTTCTTCAGGCCAGGAGACCCCAAAGGTGGGTGGCCAGAAGCATCCTATAAGGGATGCCCTGTAAGTTAAAATCCAATTGATGTTTTGACCAAAACCCTGGGAATTGGTGCAAGGTTGTGGCTGGAAAGCAGGGTGTGCATAAGGAATTTGGCTGGGAGTGCTCAGGTCAGGTTGGAGCCTCCCTGGCTGCCTTGCCATGTGGCATTGGAAACACTGGCTGAGGTCCTGTGTGAAGGAGAAACCCAGCGGGGAGGTGGGCAGGGCCCCTGCAGCGGGGACTCCCCGTTAGAGGCGGCAGAGCTCAGCGGCCGCAGCATCATCCCCCGACCCGTTCTCACCTGACCCGGATGCAGGATTGCACGTTGGGCTTGTCACGACCAGAGAAATGAAGGGGATATTCTCCTTAATTTGGCACAAAATGATTGCAGAGATGGGGTAGTTTTCCTGCTGCGGGCTTTCCAGATCTGCTGGACGGGCCCCCGGGGCACTGGAAATGCTCAGCCCTGACTTCGCCCTTAATGCACCGCAGATGTGATTATCCTAACGCAGTGCAGCTCCTGGTCCGCCACTACGCCCCTTTGCCGACGGGCTTCTCGATACAAACCGGCTTCCTCTGGCTGCAGGTACCCACGTCACCCCCGGCAGGGCGGGACTGCCACCCTCAGCCTTTCCTCTGCCTGCGAATGCTCTGAGCTGCTCTGCAAGTCCGAATTTCCCCGAAGCTCTCCGCCCCTCTTAGTTCCTTCTGTTTTCTTAGGGATTATAAAGCCTATCCTTGCATCAGGCTTGTTGAAAGCAAACTTCAGGTTCTTCTGTTTGCAAAGTGCTGGGATTGAAGGAAGGATGGCCGTGATCCCAGGCAGTGGCAGCAGTCCAGCGGGATCCCATGGGAAGTAAGCTTTGGTGAGGGCTGGCGGGTTGGTGCACAGCACGTTCCTGTGGGTGCACCTCAAAGGGCTCAGGGAAAAAAAGTCAGGAAAGAAATAGGGGCAGGGTAGGATAAAAAAGCAAGTGGAGGGAATCATGTGGTGAATTTATCATCTTGGGAAAGGCAAACACCAAGACTGAGCGTTTTTTTCCTCAGTTTCTCTGCTCGAGCTCAGACAGTGCACTTTAACATGGAGTTGGTGTGCGCTGAGGGCACTAGGAGCTGCACTGGGTGGAGGCAGGGGAAGGAAGAGTCATTCCAGATGCACAATTTGACAAAAGATACTGTTAACTTTCCTCCCCCAAACAACATTCAGAAGATCAAGAGCGGGTCCTTCCACTGGACACCTGGCAAATGCCTGGATGCCCAGTCCAGCATCCGCTCAGGGCCAGAGGGGATGTCCAGGTGTGTATGAAAGGATTCCTGCCGTGTCCTCAGTGGAGTCCCCATTGGTCCCCAATGTTTGGCGTGCAGCCCCACGGGCGGCTGCACCAGGGGCTGCAGAGGTAGCAGCATCGTCCGTGCCCCGCGTAGCCACGGCTGCAGCCCCACGGCCGCGAGTCTGCAACCCAACACAGATAGAGGGGCAGGAGAATGTCCCTCCGACGTGCCTCGCTGCTGGATTGAAGCCTCTCACGTTTGCAGGGAGCGAGGGAGCTTTTCCAGCTGCACATCCATGAGAGTGCACTGCCATCTCTTGGCTATGCAAATCAGGAGACACAGCCGAGTTACAGCGGGTCCCACCGCAACTCGCATTGCCTGGGAAAATGTCCCTTATGCATTACTTTTTTGTTCTGCGTGTTTTAATCACTATTCCCATTACTGTGTATTGTTCCCCTTACCCTGTAGAGTGACCCTGGGTGCAAGGGGAGAGCCCTGGCTGATGCTCAGTGCAGCCCAAGGTGTCACCATTGTGGCACCCAACAGCCCAAGCTGAGCATCCAAGAGAGCACACTGTGTAGTGGGACACCAGCAGCCCTCTCTCCCAAACAACATAATCAATTGGCTATTTTTAGTGTTCAACCCAACACAGATAGACTTTCTGTAAATTTTAAAATTAATTATCAAAAGTGATGGAAAGTCTCAGGCTTATCTGTTTGCTTCAGTGGCACATAATTACATAATCACCCCTTTTCTGGACTTAAAAATGGAGTTTACAGTCTGCAAACAAGTGAGCATTCTATTTTATGTACAGTGTTCAGTCTGTGTGTGTGGCCCAGGATTGAATGGTGACTACTACCACTAGGCACAACAGGTTTCAGAAATGAACTTCGTAAAATAGAATATCTGATCCCTCTCTGCTGAGCACCATCCAGAGCTAAGCATGACTCACTTTATCTATCTATCTATCTATATCTATCTATCTATCTATCTATCTATCTATCTATCTATCTATCTATCTATCTATCTATCTATCTATCTATCTATCCATCCATCCATCCATCCATCCCACAAAGTCCATCAGTGTGATTTTTCTCAAAGCTAATGGGTTATGCTCTGACAGCTCCATACTACCAGCAGCAGTAGAGGTTATTTGTCGGAATGGCAGCCTTTCTTTTCCATGTGTGTGAGACCAAATAGCTCATCTGTGGTCCTTTGTCTTTGAAAAGAGAAAACGGAAGTTATTGAAAAAATGTAAGTGAATGTTTGTGGCTGCTGGGGCTGGATATAGGAAATGTGACCTGACAGTTTGCTTCCCACACTAGGATGGAGAACATACCACCCACACTACAGTGATATGTTCTGAACCCACTGGGGTTGCTTTGTGCTGTGTGATCTCTTTTCCAGTTGCAAAGTACCCACCACTGGCACTTGGTTCAGCTCCACCAATGATTTGGCTGCAGTGCTGGGCTAAAATACCTCCTGAGGGCTCACCCTGAGTTAAACTCTCTTTTGGGGTAAATGCTTTTGATTGGATTCTATGATCTCAGAGGTTTTTTCCAGTGTAGTTGATTCCGTGATTCTGATTTTGGGAGAACAGCCCTGTGACAATAGCCCTGAGTAGTTATCATGAGCATGTGCTCTATATGTTTATTCTATCCTTCCCATTAGGGCGATAAAGCCAGTGTTTGAGCAGTCATGAAAAAAAAAAATTGCCTGAGGAGATTAGTCAAAGCGTGCCAGGTATTTTGTGGATGTAGATGTGATCCATTTGAATGTGATCTCTCTGGCAGTGATGTAAGCCGCTTTCACAAATATAAGGCTCTCAATAAATTACTTTTCCAATATTGAAGAATAAAATTCAGTGATGCTGCAGAAGGGGGGAAGGGACATGATGGGGACCTACTCTGAGCTAATAGCCCATTGCTGAGAATATGAATGTTGAATTGGCGCATTTCAGGCTGTTTTTCTTGCCTCTGCCCAAATCAACAGCGGTGAGTCATCACAGCAGACGGTATCAGCTGCCATGGTGCTCACAGAGGTTCATAGCACAGGCTGCCGAAACCTGCTGCTTTCCTCTGCCGCTGACAGGAGTCGGGGTGTGATCCTGGCCATCCTCAGCTCCAAAACAATGATTGCTTGATGGAAATGTGATTTCAGAAGCCAGAGACCCTACATTTTGTTTTCAATACCGAAATAAGCAGTGCCCTGCTCCCACGCTGGAACGGGAGACTGTGGCAGGTTGGGTAGAGTTCATCCAAGTGGACGCTGGGAAAGAGGAGCCATGTGATGGGCAGCCCAGTGCTCCTGCCTGGCAAATCCCACAGAGGCAGCCCATGAAGGTCTGAGTGTTGTGGAACCATTGTGATAGTGATACAGGAACTTTGCAAGAAGAAGCAAAGTAAAGGTCTGGTTTGAGCCTCCCCTGCCAGTACTTTGGCCACCCTTATGTCACAACAGTGCTGCCAGAGCATCCCTGTGGATGCAAAGCCACTGTTTCCACTCCATACCCCAGCTCAGTGAGGACCCAAGAGTAGTCAGGCCCAGCTGGGCCTGTACCCAGGGCCCAGCACCCTTTTGGCCAGTGCCAGCTAAATGCCTGTTTTGCAGAGACCAGGTGGAGGTGAGGAAAGGGGAGTCTGGCACCACAGTGTCCTGGCCTATATGAACTCAAGATACCTCCTGGCATATTCCCAGATCCATGGCTGGGACACCCTGCATGCACCCACTTGCACAGAGCTGGTGGAAGGTTTGTGGGGTTCAAATCCTTCCTTTTGCAAAGGTAGAGTCCCCATCTCCAGAGAAGTATTATAAAGACATGTAGACATGTCACTTAGGGACAGGATTGAGTGGTGGACTTGGCAGTGCTGGTTAAGCAGTTGGACTAAATAATCTTAAAGGTCTTTTCCAACCTAAATGATTCTATGATTCCATGATCAGTGCCCAGGGCTCACCATAGCCCTGCAGGTATGAAGCACCACTCGGCATCTGCTCTGCCAAATGCACCATTGCTCACTCCAAAACCTCCTGGCTGGTGACTGCAGGAGGGCCAGCACAGTGCTTGGCAGGGCAGAGTGGGCACCCTGGAACAGTGCCAGGGCTGCAGGCACCATGCAAGCCCTCTGCTCCAGGCCTGCATATGCACATGGCCAGTGACTAGGGAACACCTGGATTTCTCCAGGACATGGATGTCACAGAGCAGCTTTTGCTGAGCAGCCTGATGTGATTTAGAAAGGAAGCAGTACTTGTGATTTTCCAGGTTTGATCAGCATGGCCTAGCAAAAGGTCAGTCTGTGGCTGGAGCCAACTGACAGTCCTTGCGGGTACAGGTATGACCCATAACACCAGCAAAAATAGCAAATGATGAAACACAGTGGCAGGACCTGGGAGGTCCGAGTTCAATTTGCTACAGAGGGAAGTATTTCAGTAGCTTTTCAAGGGCAGTAGCTGCCCTTTTGCCTTGGAAGTCTTTGTCACCAGAGATCCTCTGCCTCTTGCTTTGGAATGGAAATGCAGTTGAAGGATCAGAGCTGAAAGCTGCTGCTTCAGCCCAGCCTGGGCTGCTCTGTTCAGGCTCTGAGAAGACCAGCTTCCCTGCTGCCTCAGCTCCCTGCACACACAGCAATGGGATGGAGAAATCATGAGCCTGCATAATCATTGCTATCAACGCATCAACCTGACCAGCCACATTCCCCCTTGAACACCAACCTCACAGATATTAATCAACCAGCAGGCAGATTAGATTAATTGGATTTCTGTATCCAAAGCTGATGCTGATGCCCACTGATTGGAAACCACTCCAAAGCAAAGGCAGTTAAACAGGAAGGTGTTCCCAGTTTGTTGCTCAAAGGAGATAAGGATACACAGTAAGAGGAGGCAGAGACCATGCAGCAAGGCTGAATTAACAAGGAGTTTGGTATGCTTCTGGTCTGAGGGTTACAATAGCTCAGGAATTTGCTAATTAGCTGTGTCAGATCATTATCTTGCCAGTCAGTGAGTGAAACAGGAATTCCGTTTAAGCATACTTTTTTTTTTGCTACTTGGAAGTATATTTGGCACTTCAGCATCTCCATGTGCTGTTGTGGTGCTGCCCAGGCTGCAGGTCATTGATCCCACCCGGCTCTGTGGGACACAGGGAAACAACCACCCCAGTCTGTGAGGTGACACTGGATGTAGCCTCAGTTGTTGATGCTGCAGAAAAGCAAACCAGGCCAAAACATGAGGGCTTGGGAGGGGTTTTTTGTTTGTTTGGGGGTTTTTTTGGTGGTTTTTGAGAGGGTTGCTTTTTTGTTGCTTTGTTTTTAGTTTGTTTGGGTTTTTTTGCATCCAACATGCCCCTGAATTACCTCTCAAGAATGGGGCCCTTTTAGAAAGGAATTCAGTCTTCAGTTGCTTTCATTCATGGAGGACCAGCAGGTTTGCTGGCAGGACAATTAGTATAAGAGTACACTTTTGGTTTTCTGAAGAGGAAACCATGATAGATGAAGACCACAGCTCCCAATCTCTGTCTTTAGGTGTAGCAGGGGGATGCCCAAAGTAGGCTGTGATCCCATGGGAAACCCGCGTTGGAGCAGGCTCCTGGTAGGAGCTGTGGCCTCGTGGAGAGAGGAGCCTATGCTGGAGCAGGTTTGCTGGCAGGACCTGTGACTTGGCTGGGTACCCACACTGGAGTAGTCAGTTCCTGAAGGACTGCAGCCTGCTGGGGACTCATGCTGTAGCAATTCATGAAGAATTGCAGCCATGGGAAGGACTCATATTGGAGAAGTTCCTGTGGGAACTTCTTATTTTGTGTGGGAGGGACCTCATGCTGGAGCAAGGGAAGAGTATGAGGAGTCCTCCCCCTGAAGAAGGAGCAGAAGGAGGTGCTCCAGGCACTGGAGCAGAGATCCCTTTGTGTCCTGTGGTGCCTGGTGAGGCAGGCTGTGTCCCTGCAGCCTGTGGGAACCCACAGTGGAAATTGTTACAGACATCACTATAGCAGGAACCCCTCGCTGCAGCCAGGCTGGGAACAAGGAGAGGGGTTCAGTGTGATGTTAAACCCCAGAACCTGGCCCAAAGAGACCAGGGTGGACATCCTGCCCTCCTTTTCCCTAATATGCAGCAGGGGAGTTCTTAGCTGAAGAAGCTGAAACAATTGCTTTTGAATACATTCCAAAACTAATTTAATATGTGATGTCTGCTGGGACTGGGTGAGTGAGAGCTGTGATGGGACTCTGAATGTGCTGCAATTTATTTGTACTGAAGTTTAAATAAGATTGATGCAGCTATAAAGACATTATTGAAGAGACTTTGTGGTGGAACCTAGGGGGAAAATGAGGCATAGCAACAGGCATCCTCCCACCTCTCTGTGGGTTTGTGATAGTGGTAGATCTTCTTCATTAGTGTCCACAGAGAGCTGTGGGTGGCTGTAGGCTGGGGTGGATACCTGAGGCTTGTGAGAGTCACCAGAGTTCTGCAAGGAGAATTCCCAGGAGATGAGAGATGGCTTGTGGAGCTCTATCTAGTAGAATCACAGAATCATAGAATTGTTAGCATTGGAAGGGATCTCTGGAGATCATCCAGTCCAACCCCTCTTCAGGTCAGGGTCAGCTGGAGCAGGTGACTCAGGAGCATGTCCAGATGGCTTTGGAATGTCTCCAAAGAGGGGAATTCTATGACATCCCTGGGCAGCCTGTTGCAGTGCTCTGCTACCCTCAACATGAAGAAGTTCTTCTTCATGTTGAGGTGAAACTTTATTTTATGTCAGTTGCTCCTCATGTCCTGTCACCGGGCACCACCAAAAAGCCTGACACCATCCTCGTGGCACCCACATTTGAGATATTTATATGCATAAAGTTTAAGTCAATTTAAGGTTAGTCTGGATTTTCTAGTTTGATAGGAGATTTTATCAGAAATCCTTCCTTGAGGAAGAAGGCTTGCAAACCTGGTGAGGTCTGATGCCAGCACAGTGGGGATAACTTCTCAGTGGTGCCCATGCCTCTGCCCTGCAATGAACCTCACCAGCAAACCCAGCCAGGCTGGAAGCCACAGACTGCCCATCTGCCACAAATGCTTTTGGAACCAGAGCAAAAGAAGTTGGATGGGTGGTATAATGAAACTAGAAAGGATTGTGGGCTTTGGTTTGTTTTTCAAAGATTGAGAAGCTCTTTCAAGTGTCTTGGGCTTCATTTATCACCTAGATATAGACCAGCACAGACAAGTACATTTATGGTCCAAGGTATCTCTAAAGGTCTTCCTTTATACTTCACAGCTGTGAAGTATGAAACCCTCAACTTTTTAATGATGATTCATTCAAAGTAAGCCATAAAGAGGAGGAGCAAATATATGTGGAGCTGTGGCAGTCTGCAACCACAGGCTGGGCACCCATGGGTCCTTAGCAGATTCACTTCCCCAGTGCTCAGCATGCTTGAGCAGCAGGCATGGCCCAGAAAGGGTAATGACAAGCCTGCTGCAAAATGTTTATAGACATCCTGTTTTGGCTGAACCCTCTCCATTCGGGTTTGTAGAAAGGTTTGGTGGCAGCTGCTGCCTTGAGGTTTCCAGGACTGCACATGCATGTCTGACACATACAGTGTTTCCCACTTGGAAATCTCTTTCCAATTGCACTGAAACCTCAGCTTCAGGGCAAGAGCAAGAAAGACCTGGGATGAACCAGGGTTTCCAGCTGGGATATTTCTATCATTGCTGGATAAAAAGTGCTGAAGCAGAAAGCTTTTGGGTAATTCAGAGTCTCTCTCTGCAACTGGGTGTGTGTGTGAGTCACCAATATGTTGACAAGTGCTAATTTTAGTAAAATCTGGTATTTGTTTCACTAGTAGTGTTGATGTACAAAAGGCACTGAAATTAAGTGCTGCATGTTAAAGGTCAATTAGGTTTTACTCCCACGGAAAACAACACTGGTATTTGGAAGATGTGCACCCACGTCCCCCTTACACTCACTGGGAAATTTACAGCCCAACTGCAGAGAGGCCATTTTCTCTGCAGTGAATTTCAAACTTTAATTTCTAGCTCTGTTCTTTCTTCATATGAGTATGTTTTCCTTCCTGTGTGCAGGAAGGAAAGTCCTGGAAAGAGAGAACAGGTCAGTGCCACCTGCTGCTCTTCAGACCTTGCTCCCTTCTCCTGGGCTTCTTTTGGGTAAACAGAGGAGCCAATTCATATCATATATGTGGACTGCAGGTGGAAACTCATAACCTGCCATGAGAGCTGCACCCTGCAGTCATTAACAGCAACTTAAGGGGAGAAGTAAAAGCACCATCCCGTGTACCTTCAACAAAAGTGCTGTGGGATGTGCTGCAAAGGTTTGCAAGGCTGATGTCAAAGGCTTTGTGCTGCTTTACTAGAAAAAGAGATGAGGCAGGACAATGTGTGGTCAAAGTATTTCTCTGTTTTCCAGGAGCACTGAATTAAGCTTGTCCCAGTCCCATGGGCATCCCTGTGTGGGTGTCACAGGGCCCTGCTGGTTGCTGGGGTGCTGGTTTGAGGCAGGGGGCTCTTGCTGCTTATTTTTACTTAAGCAACTTCATTTATCAGTTGTCTGTAATCTTGGGCCAGTGCTTTAAAAGAAAGTGGTATTTCAAGGTGTAAAACACATCTCTTGGATGCATTATTTGAAGTCACCCTTAAACGTGGGGTGGCACCTGCCTGGACTTTCCTGTTCCTGCAGTTGGTGTTGCAAAGAGGTGAAAGAGGCTGTTACTCAATGTCTGTGACTAACCAGCCCTCCCTGCTCCCAGCTCTTACCAGGAGCAGCCTTCCCCAATTCCCTTCTAGCCCTGCTGGAACCCGGGGTGCCCAGCATAGGGCTCTGTGTGAGCAGACCTGGGCTAAAATACCCCTGGGGAAAGGGAAGTGGGGGGCTCTTTTCACCTTGATAATTTCCCTGATGTGGCTAAGGGGGCTGGAGAGGGGCTGCACACATGGAGGAAGGGTGTGCTCAAGAAGTATCTTGCTGCCAAAAGAGGTGGACGAATGGGGATGATTCTTGCACTGGATCAGTTCCCTGGTGTAGTTTGCACTGCACCTTCCAAAAAAAAGGTGTAGTGGCCCAATTTGGGTAGGACTGAGCTAGTGGAGTGAGGAGGCTCTGCCCTGGAGATGAGGGCAATGTGGTGGGGCCAAACAGATAAAACACAGGGCACCTTCCTGCCATTTCTCTCTTTTGGACCTAGAAGTTCAAACACTGCTGCACAAAGTATAGGGGCATCTTTTCCTGTGTTTTAGTTTATGTTCTCTGCCATCTCTGTGTAAGGACAGATGCAAACTGGGTTTGTTACAGATTAGCTACAAAAGTGATTTCAGCTGCTGAGAACAACAGACTGGAGAGACAGAGGCGTGTGCTCTGCCTCATGTTTGTACCAAAGCTGTAGGTGTCATTTGTCATTTCCAATGGCGTGCATGATTTTGTCAGTTTAACCAAATTGCTCCTTTTAACGCTAGATGTGCTCAGGGGCTCCTTTCCATTCCTTCCTCTATTAGGCAAGGCTTCAACATGGGCACGGAAGGAATGCCCTCCCCAAAGGGCCAGGGATAATGCTGTGGGGGCTGTGCCCAGCTCTGGGCGCAGGCTGGGGCTGGACACATGGGAGCAGCGTGTCGGGGACTGCCAGCACCGCTGGTCCCTGCCACGATGCCGGTCCTTGGGGAGGCCTGAAGGAACTCACCTGGTCATGGAAGTCGCCTACAAACGACGGCAGGGAGGGCAGTAATGGGGAACTTGACGTCACCGGGTTCGGCTGCTCGCCTGTCTCGCCTGCCCGGCACTATTTTTAGCATTATCTCAAAAGTGCCTCCTCGCCGGGTTTAGTTGCTTAGCAGCCGCCGCTCTGGTGAGGGTGGGAGCAGCGTTATCAGTGCACACGTGCAGAGGTCCCCTGGCGGTCCCTCCCTGTAGGAAGTAGTTCCTCACTGCCTGCAAATCACACAGCGCTCAGACCGGGCCGGGGGTTCTGCCCCAGCAGCTGATGTCCTGTGTGTGCAGCAGTGACAAACCCTTAGCTCGGGGGGCTTTTGTCCTGCACTCACCCCTCTGGCACAGCAGACCCTTTCCCTCTGGGTTTGCTCTGAATGGAACAGGCGTCAAAAACGGGGCTTGAGCTCAAAATACACCTCTGTGAAAGTCCCCAGCCCACAGCCAAGGAAATGAGGTGTATTAAACTTTGGCAGGATGCTTTGTTTACTCTTTAGTGAGCCATTTTACTTTCAGATGATCTGTTTTCTCTGACATACATAGAATTGCATGTGTCTAAAGCTGCCTACCAGGATTGCTGGTGTCTGAGAGGGGAATTATGTTTGTTGTAAAGTCAGTGATACCCTCAGTCATAACCAGGCCTCTTGGAAGACAGAGTTATTTTCTCAAATTCAAAAGTTGGGTACTTAAATTATATCTGCTCAAATTAATTAAGTCAGATGGCTGAGCTACAGGTAACTCTAAATACATTAAGCTGAAAAAAAGGTTTCTTTTAGTATTCCATGCCTAGACAGTCGCCTTTTAAAGTGAGAAAAACCTGAAATTAGTTACTGGAGGTATAAATACAATACACAAATGGAACTTTTAGGGTCTGGTTTCCAAAATGGCAGAAGCCCAAGCTGATGCACAGTTGTAAGGATGTCCCAGCCGCTGGCAAAGTGACATCTGCACATGGGACCACTGCAGCCTTCTGACAGGCAGAGTGTTGCAGCTCCTCCTAGGAACTGCTACTAGATGTTATTTAGACAGCAGGGGTGGTCTTGCTCAGTGGTGGTGTTGGACGGTGCCTCAACAGGATGTGCCAAGGGACAGCCAGCATGGTTCAGCCACGTGCCTGCCCTGAGGAGCCTCCACAAAGGGACAGACAGAGGCTACCTGGCAAAAATGGGCTTTCATGAATGGCCAGAAAGGGACATCCACCACCTTAATGCCATTCTTGACCATAGTCTGGCCCTCAGCACTCTGGTTTTTTTGATCTGTTATAGAACAAGAAGCTCCTCAGCAGGGCCATAGCTGGGGACAGCAGCCCCTCATTAGCACATTTAATTCCTTTCACATTCCAGAATAATGCAAACAACATTCATAAAGGGATCAAAAGCATGTTCATGGACATGGAGCAGAACTGGGAACAAAGTGGGAAATTGGTCATGATCTGAAAAACCTGAAAAATCAGGCTAAGGCTGTGTGTGCATTTGGGGGCACGTCCTATTCCTGTCTGCCCAAGCCCCTCCCGGACATGCTGCAACTCCTGTTGCTGCACTCTCATCCCCTCATCATGTGTGACTAGATATATCTGGGAGTGTGTCCAAGCTGCAGAGTGGTGATGCAGAGCCACAGGGCTCTGAGCACATGCAAAGATGGTGCTGAGAAGGGAGGGAGGGGAGGTCTGGAATCTCCTCGATAACCCACTACCTGGTTATCAGTGTCATTGCAAGGACAGATGCTATTTCAGGAGGATGCTGTTTGTGAGACAGAAGGTCTCTGTCAGGCACCGGGGCTGGAATGCTGATGACAGGAGAGGGTTTCTGCTGTGCATTGGAAGTTTGCCAGCAGGAGTCCTGCAGCACCCAAACCAGGGATCAGATTCCTACTCAAGGGAAGTGATCTCTGAATATCACCCCCTGTTTAGTCTGGCATAGGTTATATTGCTGTGTGTTTTACACCCAGGATCCCACGTGGAGCATTTCCAAACACCTCCGAGGCTGTGGATAGGGGTAAGAAGTGTAAGCACTAGCTCCCAGCATGAAAGTGTGCATGCCTGTAGTCTTATTGATTTAGTATAAAAGGCAGAAATCAAATATGAATTCAGCCTTATTTGCCAGCTTGGTTTCCATATCATGCATTTTTAGAAAGCCATTCTACATCCTTCATGTAACTGAGAGTTATAGGCCTCTTGGTAAATGTCAGCCAAAAATTAAGTAGGATGTGAGAATGGGACAGTCATGCATTTCCTGCAGGTGACCAAGGGCCTTCCCAGTAGCTCATGCTACTACCCAGCTTGCTGACAAGCTGTCACAGAGCTCAAACAGTCAGAGGAAAAATAAAATACAGTACTACACAGTAGAGGAGGCATTTTGGTCTGGTTATGGTTGGCACCCTGGAGTAATCTTTGATCACTTACAAGATTAAATGGCAATTCCTAAGCTGCTGGAAGCTCAGCATTTGAGGAAAATCATTCCCTTAAAGCATGCTTGAGTGATGGGGCTGTTCTCTCTCACTTTGTCCTCTTTAACTGATGTACAGTAAAGGTGTGGAGCCAATTACTAAGTTGTTTTTCCTAACAAACCCTGGGAAAAGGTGGATCTGGTAGACAACAGCATCAATGACCTGGAGTCCTACCCAAAGCAGTGAAATGCAGGTGCGTGTTTTTGCCATGATCCCAAAAAGGTGATGGATAATCAAGTGCTGCTGTGTCTGTGCTGATGCTCTGCAATTACAGCCAGCTTGTTTTCACTGTCTGACACGTGTCCTGGCTGAATCAACTCAGCCTGCGCCCAACTGTCTGCACAGGCATGCCCTGAGGTGATGCTGGAAAGGTTATTCCTCGGCTTTTTCTCGTTAGTCACATTAGTCCTTGTGCCCATATTGATTATTTGCAGACATTGTGCAATGCTAAAGCAGGTAAAGCCCCTCTGTCTTCGAGAGACAGTGGGAGAATAGGTTTGTGTGCTTTCTTTCAAAACAGCTAAAACTATAAACCTATGTGTTTGCCAACACAGCCCCGCGCTGGGCCTTTTGACATGTTTAATGAAACACTTTTCTGCATTCAAATTCCAGATGCCTCTCACTCTGCCACCTGCTGCCAGCTGCTGCTGACCTGGGCTTTGCTGCTGCTGGGTCCAGGTCTTGAGGTTTTTTCTATATTGTAAAATAAATTTGAAATAAGAAATAAGGTGGTTTAGGACAGAGCTTTATCCTACTACTTGTTTGCTTAATGTTCTTTACTTTGGCAAGCATGTCAGGAGTGGGAAAGGAAATAAGTGTCACCATTTGTCACACATTTGGTAATGTAGCATATAGAAAGGTAAATGCCAAGTGTACATATGCCATTTTATAAATAAATGCTTCTGGCAAGGAAAAGCATTTTCTACACAGTTATGTGCCCTTTTGGATATAAATGTTATATATGTGTGGTAATATTTGGCCATCTGCTGATGACAGTAAGAATTGCACGGGCATGGCAGGAGGGAGCCCTTTCACACTGGCTTCTGCGGAAGCTGCGGCTGGGAGTGGGGACCCAGAGCCATTCCCAGCACTCCGAGAGGTACTGGGATCTGCTCCATGTAATGGGAGGGGGCCCACTGCCTCATCCGGGCTTCTCGACATCAAAAGAAAATTAATGCAAGTTTGAGCTCACCATCTTGGTCTGTAATAGTATCTGTGGGTGGCAGCTAGCAGCTGACCCTGCTGGCCCATGGCAAGCTTTCACAGGCTCCTGGGAAAGCTTGTTGCTTTCAATGACTGGAGGTGTTTATTTGATGTCTGTAACCTGCAGAGTCATGGACTGCTTCAACAAAACGAGGGCACAACAGCTGGGTGAGAGAGGAAAGGGAGAGGTGTGATGTGAAAGAAGAGTCAGTGGAGTCCAAAAGGAGTAGGATCCCCAGGCTGGGCAGTGCTGAGAGCCTCCAGCACATGGAGCAGTCCTTGGAGTGTGCTTGTTACTGCTTTTGTCTTCTTGGGGGAGAAGGAGAAATTCTCATCTGTCAAAAGTTATCACCTGAACCCCCCAGACCCTGGTTCAACCCTGGGGTTATTCCACTGCTGCAATGAATTTGTGTCAGGTAGGGACTCTGATTGCATCTGTAAAAAATATGTATTTTTTTTCTTTTAGCTGTCATCACTTTGAAAATCACTTCTATATCTGACAGGCTGTGTATTGACTCACTTCTGCTCATTTACTTTCCAATTCAGTTTTTCATTTCACATTTCCCAGTGTCTCATCAGAAGCCATTCAAGTTTGTGCTCTCTCTGTGACAGGGCATGTCCTCACACTGAACAATTTCGGATACATTTTGGACAAGAGATGTCTGCTGCAAGGCTTACAGGTTGGCTTTTTATAAAGACCTAGGCAATTTGCACAATCTGGATCCAGCTGCTGATTCAAACAAAAGCAGCCCAGACTGTATTGTGGAGCTCGAGTACAGTGTTGTTGCTGTTTTGCTGCAGCACTATGTTTTTGCTTCAGCTTAGAGTAAAAAATAAACTTGACATATACTGAAGGAATTGGTGGAGATTCACACAGAAGAGTGAGGTACTCATGTTGAGGTATGAAGACAAATTCCCCGTTAGAGGACCATATAGGGAACAGCCTGACTTTCAGGGGATGGATGTTCCTTTGACCAAAAATCCTGTGCAATTCCTTCACCCTGCTAAATGAAGACCTTTGTGCTCTCCCTTACCACAGTCCTTAATTGTAAGTGAAAATCTTTCCACAGATGGCTGAGATCTGTCTGTGGCCTACAACAGCAATTGTATTCCAATTTCCTCTCCTATTTGATAGTTTAATAATATCCTGAGTAGCACTTAATGCTACTGTTACACTTGCCACATCTGGTACAGAATGAATATTGATTCCTTACAAAGCTGGAGGTTGGGATATTCATGAATACTTTCTTTTATGCTGAGTTTGGTTTTGATTTGTTTAGTGCTCCCCTTTCACATCTGTTTCAATTAAAGCAAAAAACAACTCTGAAGAGCAAAGGGAAGAGAAAAGGCACTTTCTGTGGCTTCACATCAGTGTTCCCAACATACACTCTCTTGCCTTACTTACTTGTAGCTCAAGTGAAGTCACTTGAGATATAGTACCCCTGCCACTGTGTCAGACTGTGCCACATTCATCTTTATGCATGGAATCCCCTAAACTTCAGAAGAATATTTGAATTCTGAAGGGCCTGAACTACCCCCAAAGTCTGGGATGGTAGAGGTGCACTCCCTGGGGAGTTGCTGAGCTGTATTTCAGGCTGTTGCTCCCTCCTCCAGAGCTGGTTGCATTGCAGCAACAGCAAAAGACACCCCAGGTTGGTGAGCTGCAAGGCTAAACCAAAGCAGACACAGAGTCATTTCTTGCCACAAGACAAATGGTATTAGTCACACAACGTGAGCAAGATCTATGCCAGGGCTTATGAAGACTGTCAGCTTTGCTCACATGGACAAAAGGCATTAAGGAATTCCCCGTTTTTTTGATGTGTTGTCTCTTCTGGGACTGGCCCGTGTGCTCTCACACTGAATGTGTTCTAAGCTCTCCTCAAGTGCTGTGTATTTAATTGGCTTCCCAGGCAGGCACCCTGCACACCACGGTCTGTCTTGTTGGCAGCCTCTGAGATATTTTGCCATTGTTCTTTTTCACCCGGCACACAAGTGTCTGCACACGGTGTCCGGAGTAGCCAGGTCCCAGTCACTGATGACATCATGGTCTCTGGAAGAAGACCTTCCTCAGGGAGCAGGAGCAGTGTGTGCAGCTTTGGGCTAAGTACAACATAAATCCACTGCTTTGTGTAGAAAATGAAAAATATGTTCAGAAAGATCAAAGGGAGTAATAATGTTGACTGCTAGCAGAGAACGTGCTGGCTGAGCCCAAAGTCAATGTTGTTGTACTTTACACTGTCCCAGCAATTACATCTGTAGGATGAGCCCAGCTCTCAGCAGATTCATCCGTAAGCCTTGGTGACCCTTTGCCTCTCACAGGGGCAAACTGTAGTCCAGAATGACCTGCCAGGATTCAGCAGCATTTGACCTAAAGGAAGAGAGGACTCCTCAGCAATCCTCCTGTCTCGGGAACCTGTCACTTCCAGACCAGAGTCTGCTGAGCCCCAGGTGCTGACTGTGGTTTCCCTTTTCCTTCTTTATCTTTATTTTTTTTAAGCTGACTGCTGATAAAGCCCTCTCTGCTGAGACCGCTGCAGGAGGTTTCACAGGCTTCTCCTGGTTTCCAGGGAATATTGCAAATCACAAGGCAGTGAAGATTCAGCAGGGATGGAGAGAGGAGGAACATGGCTGGAGCTATTCAATGGTCCTGGGAGATTTCCATCTGTCAGCTAATAACTGGAATAGGATAACAATGGAATTCATTTTTAATCACCTAAACAATCAAAGAGCAATTACTTCCTTTAATTATAAGCAAGATGAGGGAAACAATAGGATTTAATTTCAATAATACCTCTATCAACTCAGCTATGATTTGAATTTAAAATAAAAATGACAGAACTTCCTGTACAGAGATACTCTGCCTGAAAATACTGTGAATTATCTTCACCATTGACTCAATAAACCATGGTATAGACTTTGCTTAATACTCAGTAACCAACTGAAAAATAAACCAGGGCCCTACACTTTGTTTTTAAATTATAATCCCAAATCTGTAGGGCAGTATCTGTTGTCAGTGCCAAAGTTCACTGGGAGAACCTGGCACTAAATTGATGACCTGCCTTTTTAGATCCCACTGAGTATTGTAGCTCCTTTTCAGAGCACACAGCTATCACAGGCTCTCCCTGAAGGGGCTGAGGACTCAGCAAGGAAGATATGAGGGGAGCCTTGAAATACTGCTGGGCTGGAGGAATGTATCAAAGTCTGGGTAAATAGAAAGAGAAATGGAAGGCAAAGTAACAGCTGGATTAGCTGACTGCAGGCGAGCTGGTGAGCAGCACAGCTGGAGAACAGTTTTGGCTTGCTGCTTCCTGCTTTTTTGCCTTTGTAGATGCAGATTCTTTTTTTCCTGGTATTCTTAGCATTATTCCAGTTTGGTAGCATTTAACCTCGTTGCTATAATAACTACTTCAGAAATTGTCATGAGGGAATTTATTCTGTCTTTGTATATTTGCACTGCATGAAATAAAGGAGGCCTGAGGTAAGCTACTGAAGAACAAGGAAGAGACAAAATATTGACTCAACAATTCAGTGAGCATCATCTACCCAGTGTGCTGAACAAGGCAGGAGTCCTGTAAGAAAAATCTCCCCTGATCATGTTGTTAAGGAATATCTCAAAAGGCAAAGAGACAGGAAGACTGAAGACAATTGCATGGCCTAGAGTAAGCCTGATAATTTTTGAATACTGACTTCATAGAATATGAATATATAAAAATCATATCTGATTCATACAAGTAGGCAAAGGAACTGATATATCCAGACATATATTAGTGATAGTTTCATTCCTGGTGGTAGTGGTTTAATTTATTCTTGTCTTGGTGCTTGTTGGTTTCATTTAGAGCAGCCCCTTCCAATGTCCTGAGTCCCTTCAGAGAGGAGACATGAGGATCCAGCTTTAGCTTCTCCAGGCAGCTCTCTCAGTCCCATGCCTAGGTTGTTGTCAAGGAGACATATCTCTGGCATACATCTTCTCTGTGATTTCTCTTCTTAGTATGCTTTCCCATTGCTATGGAGACTATCACAAACTCATTTAGCAACTCCCAGTGCCCCACGAGCAATGTGTATTTCATAACTCAGTGCTCAGAACAAAGAGTGTTGTTTAATTTTTGGCTGATCACCTGCATCTCCAGCCTGGTTATGCCAGGGACTGTCTGTGCTGAGCCCTTCTGAACTGACACAGGATAAGCTCTAAGGTCAAGGCTACAAAAAGGTGGCACAGTTTGGAAGCTGAGGCAAACCTGGCATGTGGGAGGTAGCCAACTGCTTGCCCTGGCTACTTGGCATAGCTCTCCAAGTCCAAAACCAAGCTGGGTCTTTAGCTGGCATTCTGCTGACTTCTCATGCCATTTCTGTCTCTGGTAAAGAGAACATTTCAGATCAAGGAGGAAGGGAAACAGAACTGCTCTGTTGGCCTCCATTGCAGGCCAGGAGAGAGGGAACCATGTGACAGGGCTATGGGGTGGAGGGGCACAGATGCTTCAGATGAAGGCTGCATCCCCCTCAGGGCAGCACCTGACTTTGCATCAGTCAGACAGTGGCACTTTGACTGTAGGGCAGCTGCACTGGAGATGGCAGCACCCCAGCAACAGAACTGGCACCAGCAATCTGAAAGAACCTGACTGTGTGCTGGCACTGTGCACTCAAACCACTCTGGCCAGCACAGAAGTGTAGGCTTTACTGAGAAAACCAAGACAAGAGAAGTTATCATTTAGGGTTTACAACAGCTGGTACAAGGAAGGCAGTCACTGCTGGGCTGAAGGGTCAGCAGCAGTGGGTTTGAACATACCAGAGTATCTTCCTTCAGATATAGGAGGGAGAAGAATCCTTGCAAATTGGTTCAACAGGGACTCAGTGCCATGGGAAGACCCTTTTTCCAGGTCAATGCAAGTGGGCAGGCCTTTAAAATAATAGTTTCATGTTCAAGGTGGGAATTATAGCTCTGTGGGTCATGCTGAGATGGCAGCTGAGGCTGCAGTTCCCACCTTCCTGCCCTGTTTCCCCACTCGAGTGCACAATCTGACAAATTAGCATAATCCTCAATTCCAGTTTGCATTAATATGTTGGTCTATGCCCTGCAGTAACAGGAGCAGCTACACTGTCCTTTGGTTACCAGGATTAGAAGGCCATAGCAGGGCTCTGAGATGGGGACAGTAACTCCGTCACCTTTGGGTAAGCCAGAGAAATCTGTAAGTAGCCAGATAGTCTCCAAAACTCCACCTTAGTGCTACACAGAGCCATAAATATTCAGCAGGTACTAGGAGCAGCTGAACCCAGCTGAAAATATCTAAATATAGAAATAAAATAAAGTAATTAATCAATTCAGTCATTTTACAAAAATATACATCAAATTTACATATTTTACTGAGGTTCGTGATTTGTAATGAAGTAGAGTTTGGGGAATCCAAAGGACTCACATATACCCTGTCACTTTTGCAAATCACTCTCTATTCAGAGATTTATAAAGTCAGTTAGCTACACATGAAACTGCTTTAAAATGCTGATGTGCATCTCCCTGACATGTATTGGGCAGTTTCCATGTGCTGCACTGTGGCTGGCTCAGCACAGTGCAGAGCTGGGCCAGTTTAGGAGGTGTAGCCTGGAATTACCCTCCACGTTATGGAGCTGACATACAGGCAGTGCAGAAGGAAAAGAGGAGGGAAATGCATTAGAAATCTACCCATAGCACTTGATTTCACTATGTTTCAGCAGCGATGGGCTGCTTCGTAATTTGCTTCAGTGCCATTTTTACTCTTATGAAATTTAAAAGTTAAAGGATATATTGCATTCAAACTTAGGGTTTTTTTCCTCAACTCAAATCTCAGATTTAAACATTATGTTAAAATTATCTTGATCCAGCTAGTGTCCGTAGAAATGTATGTATATATGGAGCACATACAGGGTTGCATTGCCCAAACAGCAATTACCTGTGCAGTTCTGTTTTGTACCACTACATTTCTTAGTGTCATTTTTTTGTCTCATCATGGATTTTCTTCTGTGTGTTTAAAGGCTTCTCTTGTTCTTCAGCTGTGTGTTAGTGGAAGCATGCAGCTGGGATTTATGGATTTGTGAACCTGTCATCATGGGGTTGGTGGACTGGGTCTGCATGCTTGGAGCTAAATTCCATTTTTCTGGAGAGTAGGTGTTTAACTACTGGGCACACTAGACATGAAATAAAGGCAGGGCAGCTTCTAGTGTCAGTGTTTTACAAAAACATCTGAATGAATGAGCTGAGAGTGCAAAACATTGACTGTTTTTATATTCAGTGAACAGAAATAACAAGAAAAAGCACCATGATGAAGCACTATCTTTGTGCATTACTGATTATTTCAAGCTTAATTTTATTCCTTCTGAATGATTGCCATATCTGTAAGACTCTGGAACAATGAGTTCAAGGAGCTTGAATTAAGTAACTACAAACCAGAGGTTGAAAACAACCTAATTAATATCTTGAATAGTAATTTAAAGGAACTTACGTGAAAATAAGCGTGAAATTTATGTTATTTATTATTTTCTATCTGAATGACAGGCTGATCATGTTTGTTAAAAGGCCTTTGGGTAAAAGGGCTGTAACAGTCTGTGTCCATCAGCAGCACAAGCTGTGGGTGTGTAGCGTGGTGGTGCTACAGGGAACTGGGCAAAAGTGTAGTATAAATGTAGTCTAGAAAAACAATGAGAAAGAGAAGGAGCAAGATGTGCTCCGTTTAAGGGCTCATTCTGCTTCAGATGATGAAGCTCCCACAGACTTCAGGCTCTTGAACTCTTCTGTGGCAGAAGTAGACTTAATATTATATTGTACTCTAAGATCCCAATCAGATCAAGGTATTACTATGCTAAACACAAGGGAAGATGTAATTTCTGCCTAGAAAGCTGTACAATATACAGTGTTTTATAGAATAACATGTTTTTACAGGAGAAATCACAAGTATTGGGGACTAAGGAGTGTCAATTCTGTGTAAATGACAAAAAAAAAAAAGTTAAAAAAAACAGGTCAATAGAGCCTGATGAGATCTGCTATCATTCTTTAGTTTATTTCTGATTAAATCCTTGAAGCTTCCTCTGTAAACATGCAAAAACTGAATGAAGAAAATTTTATGAAGGCTGCAAAAGCAAAACTTGCAAACTGGAGAAAAAGTCAGAATTCAGGTGGACTAGGAATAATGTATGCTTTTTATGCACAAAGCCACATGCTATTTTTTCATCCTGGCCTGGAGATGAGTCAAAGTTGCATATTGAAGGAAGCTGTGGTTTGTAAGGCTGTTGTTAGAGAAGCTACAAATTGTAGTGATTTAGACAGGGCACTACAGGAAGATGATTTGGTGGTTACAATGCATGTGTATTGTTTGGGAAATCAGATTCTCTTTTACATAATGCTAGACAGCTCTCCCACACCAAGCTTTTCACAGGCTCAAATGAATACCGAGTCTTTGCACTGAATGTATCTGGCAGTAAAAGGCAATTTACTCTCCTCTGATTCAGCTTGAATTGTGCCATTATTCAGACACGGACACAGCCTTTCTCACAAAAATAATATGCAATAACAACTATGCAGATGAGACTTCAACCAAGTAGTGCCTGGGGCTTCAATTTCCCCTGTGGAGACTGAACCCTCCTGAGTTTGCTCTAGTGCCAGTGGCCACTGGGATGCCTGTCCACCACAGAGCCAAGCAGAAGAGCCCTGGTGGAGCTGCATCAGAGAAACTGCTGCTGCTGTCTGAGTTTACCCAGCTTAATGCACATGCCACAAGTCTATCCCACTTGATTTGTTCTCTGCTGATGAGTGTTTTTCCACCCTGTCAGCTTGTTATGATGCAAATATGCAGAGTTGTGAAGGATTTGGTCTTTTTAGCTGGTTTCTTATGGAAGCAGTGATTACCTGGTCCCTTGACTTTTGGTCCCATTGCCAGCTTTGTAGTCAAACACCTCAACTTGTGAGTTTCCACAAAAATGCCCTTCAGAAGGGCTGTGAGAAAAGCCGAGTGGGACTTGAGAAATGTGTGCAGGACTGACATAATCTGGTTGTACATCACACATAAAATGAGTCCCATGGAAGACTATCTGGGTCAGAGCAGTGAACACTGAGGGATAAGGAGCTCCTGCTTAAATCTCTCTCACTCTGGGCTCATGGATCCTGTCTTTTGTGCTATAATACTATGCTTCTTCTCATAAAGGCAGGTTATTGAGCTGTCACATGAAGTATGACTCAAGTGACATCTCTACTGATCTAATCAAAGTCTTTTCCAGAGGCTTCAAGGAAAGATGGAGAGATAAGGACTTGGTAATGTTGAGATATGGAACACATTAAAAAACAGGTAGGAAAATAAGCCTAGGAAAAGAAATTAAAATTAGAGAAGATTAAAGGATAAATACCTTGAGGTAGTTTACTGTGTGTTTCACTTCTATTTGTACTGCACCTCTTAGACCAATTTTTCTTTTCATTTTCATAGCACTCCACTATCAGCACTAAGTACCAAACTGAGCTAAATTAACAAGTTGGATTCATTACACCATTCAAACAGGTTTCCCTGGGCTTATTATGCCTTAAAGGCTCGATACTTTCCTGGCAGGCTCTTTCAAATTACCCTTTCAATAAACATGACATAAACTTGGGTCTGTAGACCGTGAAAATTTATATCCAAGAGCAGTTATTTTAACAGGTGGAAATTCTCAGATTCACCAGAAAGGTGAAGCATCAAGTACTCTATTTTTTCAAAAGGACTTCACAGTATAATAGCCCAGTACTACTGGCATCCATGGTAAATGACAACTGCTTCTTGCTCCAACTCTGCCTTTCTCTGCAGTGCAGCGCACGCCAACTCCTCTCCAGCCTTGTGCAGCATTTCATAATCTGCAATCGCTCGCAAGCCCCGATTCAGCTTTTCACTCTTGCAGGATGCAGTGTTTGTCATTAGGCTTCTGCCCTGGCTCTCCAGAAATAATGCAAGCAGCACAAATCTCCCCAGCTGTCGGTGGGAACAGCCAGCTCTTGCAGCCACAGGAGCTGATCTGCAGCAGTGCTGTTTGGTTTGCAGGTACCAGAACATCTCGGGCAGGACCTGGGGTATGGCACTGCCTCACTGAACAGGGGAGAGAGAGCTGCTGCTCCTGGCACACATTTTAGTTGGTGTGACTAAAATCACACTTGATTCTCAGCCAGCACTGTCTACACATCAGACATGCAACTGTCCCACAAAGTTTGATTTTCAGAGATGCTGAAAAATTTTTGTAACTGAGTTGCTATGATGCTGTGAATTTAACTACGTAACACACTGCATGCAGGCTATGACTTCCCTCTAAGGCATTGTATGCGTATTCCAAAACTCGGAAAAAGATTGATTGCTGCAGTTTCCCCTCCCTTGAAACCAGCATGGAAACTACCCCTTTGGGCTATCTCTCAATTTTTACCTTGGCTGAAATTCAACAGATGTAACGTATCTGATTGTATTGACCAAAACAAACAAACAAAAATCACTTTTCTACAATTTTTCCTTGGATTTTCAAGATCTAAATATTTAAAGGCCTGCAACTGGTTTAGGTTATGTATTTATCAGGTTAAAGTAACTGCAACAACTACTTGTTTAGAAACCAGTCACTTAAATGGAAGTGCTCAGTTTGTACATTACATATGACTGTTGCTGGTAATATGATGTCTAGGACATTTAAGGAAGCATCCAGTTAATAAACAAAAAACCATACTGGTAATAAAACAGAAAATGAAGAAACACCTTATACACACAAACAAGGACTAAGTTAGTCCATGATGTAATAAGTCTATGACAGGACAATATCTGTGGCAGGAACTCAAATATTTACTCACATATTGTACATAATGCCACTTACCTAGGACACATAAAATGCCTTATAGATGTAATAGCCATAAAGAAATTCAGTAGAGCAAAAGATGCAGGGTCTAAGAAAGTTAATGTCTTATATTTGTTGCACTGTTGTAGAGGAATACTGTTCAGGAAAAGATATCCTCTAAAAGACCTTGAGGAAATGGAGCAGATGGTTGCATGTACTATTCCACTTAAATTCAAAGTGGCTTTATAAATACTGGGAAAAAATACATTCATGTTTTCCTCGGCCTTTTTTGTAAAGAAAAGAAGGTAAAAGATGGGTTTTATCAGTATTTTTACACTAAAATTATTTTCAACAAAAAACTGCAGAATAATTCAATATGCCTTTCTATTAGGACTGTTTGTACATTGGATTTCTCTATTAATAGACCCCATAGGACAAGGAAAAATTCCAGTTTGGGATGAGACCAGGTAGTCCTCAATAGGGACTGTCCTGTTTGTTGGTGATAGACAGCATCCCTGCTGGGCAGTACAACCTCCATAGCTCCTGTACCTGCCGACATTTTTAATGAAGAACACAGTGGGAATCCTGGGGCACCTCCTGTGCGTGTGCTGGTGGCTGTGCCCGCACTGCGAGTACAACACGTTCTGGACACCCTGGGCTCCCGACGCCTGCACAGATTGGCCACACTTCACATGTGCTTTGAGTCTGCTACGTCCAGAAAATAGTCTGGGGGGCCATTCAACTGAAAATCTTGTTGGTTATTGATAAAAACAGGACTCTGCCATCAAAACAGTAGAATTGGCAGGTATAGGGAATAACTATTCTAGGAAGCTTATATAATTTTTAAGCGGCATCCATCTGAAATACACAGATTACAAGATCTTGGTGGCTGGTACTTCTCTGCTCTAGTTAAATACTGTTTTGCTCCTTGGCTTCTATCCTATTTCCAGAAGAGGAAATAGCATCTCTTTCCCTCTCATGGTTGGTGATTGTTTTTCTCTCAATCTGTAGCTTTGTTATGGATCAGGGAGAGCCAGGGGCCACGAGTGACTTGCAATCCTCAGCACATGCTGGTTTCTCTAGACATACTGCTTAGTGAGGAAATAAACTAGTGAGGGGTAAAAGACACAATATGGTGCTTACTGCCTTATTTCAGCACATTAAACATATACAATCTGCACTTTATTCCAACTAAAAATAACACTCAGATTAATACAGCTCTCTTTGATATATTAAATAATCATTACCATGAAGTATAAGCAGGAAAAGTGTGGTTCACAGTGTCTGTCACAACAGAGTTCTGCCTTAGGATGGATGTGGGCAGTTTGATGGAGTGGACTGAGCATACACCCAGGAGTGAAATATGGCACAAATCTCTTTGAGTGTCATCAACTATTTCTGAAATTTAAGGCACGTTTTTTAAGTCCATATATTTTTATTTTGAGAGGGTCCAGATTTAAACACTTTATTTATTTTTTAGCAAGACTCAAGAATGTACAGCTTCAACTGATGTCTGTGCTGTCCACTCAGTATGCAAAACTGAATTACCAAATTTAAGGGCTGAAAATTAGATGGCAGTTCTGAAAATCCTGGCCTCAGCTTCAGTGGGCTTCTTAATTCCTAGTGTGATGTCTGAATGCCCTTATCCATCTTTGGCTCATTGAAATCTGCAACTGAGAAGATGCTATAGGAATAATTATTTTTCTGTCTCACAAATCTTCATGAGCTTTATAACTATTATCTATAATACCATTCAGATTTCACAATATAATCATCCTTGCAGAAACAGATCTACCATATATTTTATTTTGGAAGATGTTACAGATTTAAGGCTGTGCACAAGAGCAGTTTAGAAAGCTTAACATCACTGATCCATTTTACCAGTGGAGACAACTGCACTCAGAAGAGGGATCTGCATTAGACCACACAGACTGCAGCAAATTCACCACTAGAATACAGGATTTCTGATACAAAATTTACTGAACAGTAAATCCGTAGTTCTTAAACTCTTGCTATATGCAGGCAGTTGTTGGTCATGCTTTCTTGCCTCCCCTTGCTAAAAGAATTTGAAATGTAGTTAAAAATACATTGCTAGTATTACCTGGTCCCTCGAGTGATTCATGTTGTTGCTGCTGGGATACTACTCAATTATGAAACAAAAGGAATCACCTGCTGCGTCACTGGGGCAGAGGATCTGCTTGACTTAGTTGAAAAGGGTCAGCAAATTTGCAGCAGGTATTGTTGCCCTACTTAAAAAAAACAATTTTGGAGCATATAGTGTAATTCTGGATGTCCATCTCAATTACAAAACACGGAAAAAAGATCTGTCATGGCTTATGGAATTGATTGGTTTTGCAAAACTGATTCACTCAAGATACACAAACACATGTCGGTTGAAACGTAATCTGATGGGCACAGGGTCATTGCATCAAACCGGCGATATATTGTGATGAAGCCTTGTGATATGTATTTTTCATCCTGAAATTGATTTTGAAATCTCTGCATCTTGCATGCATTGCTTATGGACTGTAAGCCAACAAGACCGTGTCAGTGGGATGCCCAGCAGAGTCCAAGGGAGGCAGCAGGATGCCATCTGTCTCAGTGAAGTCTCCAACAGAACCGTGCCATATTAAGCACAGGAGAATTTCAAAAGTCTCCTCAGTTATTGCAGGGGTCTCAAATCTTGGATATTATATTTTAAAAAAGAGTTTGATCTACCCAGGTGTCTTTGCTGTATATCTGACTATTATAATTTTTCATAAACTATAATAATTATAATTTTATTATAATTACGATTATAATTATTGTTGTAATTTTTCATAACTAAGGAAATATTCTGCAGTCAGGAATTGGAGTTATCAAATCGGCTCATGTAAGTTTCCAAGTCTTGCAGGAAAGAGGTCTGTGAGGAAGGAGAAACCTTAGGGTTTCGGTTAGTGTTTAATTTGGGACCAATGCTGAACATGAGAACTCCCCCTGGCAGTCGGCGGCGTGGTGTCCTCAGGGGGAGAAACTTGGGGATGAGGATCTGATCCACCCAGAAAGACACAGCTCCCTGAAGACTCCGCCGAGGCTTGAGGCGGCACAGACCCCTGCAGAGGGAAGAGGGGAGATGTCCACATCCCCTCAACAGAGGGAGAATGGACAGCAAAGGGAGAGGTCCTCCCTCCAGCCCTGCTCAGGGCCTGGGAGCCCTGGCTCCTCTCAGGGCTCGAGGGCTCCAGGCTCCCCTTCTGCCTGGGGACCCTCAGTGCCCACGGGGCCCAGGCTCCTCTCAGGGCCCGGGGTCTGGGATCCTCTGCGTCCCCTCACACCAGAGGGAGCCCCCGCCTCCCGCCGTGCCCGGGGACCTCGAGCTCCTCGGGGCCCGGGACATCTCTATCCTCAGGACAGTCTTAAACTGTGCCAACGGAGCTTTAGATTGGACATGAGGAGGAATTTCTTCACAGAAAGGGTGATTAGCACTGGAATGGGCTCCTCAGGGAGGCAGTGGAGTCACTGTTCCTGGAGGTGTTTAAGGAAAGACTGGACATGGCACTGTGTGTCATCGTCTACTTGATTTGGTGGTGTTCGGTCACAAGCCGGACTCGATGACCTCAGCGGGCTTTTCCAACCTAATTTATCTGTGTTTGTGCGATCCCTTCACGCTGCTCGCGCTGGGATGCCCCGGCTGTCCTCCCGCCCAGGAGACCGTCGGAGCTGAAGCGCTGTCCCCGGAGGGCCGGGACTCCTCTCGCTCCCCGGGGCGCTGTCGGCGCCCGCCCCCCCTCACGGGGGAGGCGCGGCCGGGAGCGGCGGGAACCCCCCC
>WEIV01023701.1:189040-209147 GCA_013390005.1 Calyptomena viridis
GAGGTGGGAGCGCGGTGTCCTCCCCCCGGTGCCCCCCGGTCCCGCGGCCTGTAACGTGTCCGGCCGGTGGCCGGTGTGTGGCTGCGGGCAGCGCTTCCCTCCCTGCGGCCGCGGGGTGGGCCGGGGGCTGCGGGGGGGAACAGGGTCCGGGGCTTTCACCCTGTTTTTCAGCTGGCGGACAACCAGGGAAGAGCTGAGGCTGCTGGAATACTCGTAATATTTCGAGGGTTAACAACATAGTGCATATTTTATTTTTTATCGGGGAGAATAGTTGGTCTGTATAAGCTCTCGCCTCAGCCTCGTTACAATGTCTTGTAAAGCTTTAGGTGTGTTTATAACTGGCACTTTTTAGTAAGTAAAATTCAGAATCTATTCATGTATGTATAGAGAGTGTACTTCAGGTCGTGGTCGTGGTTATGCTTAATTCTTCTGATGCCAGTGTAGTTGCTCTGCTGCTCAGCCTTGCTATTTTAAGAGTCAAAATTGTCAGTAAACTTGTTGTTTCTTAATTTATTTTTTTTTATATGGGACATCTGATGCATTTTTGGTGTTTTTGAAATTTTAACACAACATCGGATCCTACTTATAAACTTTCCAGCAGAGAATGGAGTGGCATGATAGTCAGATGATAGTCCCGGTCTCTTGCAGTTTGAACTAGGAAAATTGGGTGGATACTAAGGTAGATCCTGAGAAACACTGGTGTAACTTCAGCATTCACTGTGAAAGAAGCTTTCCTTTTGCTTGAACAGCTAGCAGCACAGCCTCTAGGGCCAGTGCTAGAGGCTGCTCAATTCTTAATGGTGTGTGGGGCATGGTTATTTGAAATCTAATTTCTTCTCTAATTGAACTACTTGGTTAAATAACTTACTGGTTTTTTCCTTACTTTAAAACTTAGGGACCTCGTTGCTGACATTTTCTTAGAGCATCTAGATTTTTGGGGGGAGAATTAAGAAGTCTGGTCTCATGTACTCCTTAACAATCACCTTGCTTCAGGTTTCTGGGCTGCAGTCTGGAATTCTGGGCCCTAACTCATGACCTTTCCACCTGGAAGAAATTGGATGTGTCTGCAGTGGGTGGTTTCTATAAATGCATTCTGGTTGGATATATAAATTTGTCATGAGTTCTACCTTTTAGTCTAAAAAATGTATCTTACAGGGGCTAGGAAGCCAACTTTATCCAGTATAGTGTTGCCTACTCTAGGTTCAGTGGTGTTAGGGGTGAAAGTAAGAGTGTAGCTGCAAATACGCTTTTTCTGGTGATAAGGATGGTTTAAGAAGTTAGACTGCTACCACTGTGTCTGGCTCTGGTCTGTTCCCTGTATTTGTAGTCTGATGCCTCTTTAGCTCTCAAGTACAGCTATTGTAAACTGGGCTGCTAAAATAATTATGCACAAAGCCACAGCAGAAACAGAACTGTGAAAGCACTAGAGAAAGTGTGCTGGCCTAAGGGAGCCTCACAGCGTGGACAGGGCCTTGTTCTGTCTCCATCACACTGTGTGGTCAAGAGCTCCTGCTGACAAGTGGCCAAGCCTCCATGCTGGTCCTGTCACTTTGCAGAATTTAACTTTATCCTTTCATTTAAATATTACCATTTTTTAATTCTGATGAGAGAGCCTGGGAATCAGAAATGTTCAGAGTCTCAAACACAGCATGTTTTCCTCTGTATGTTATGCTCCAGTTTTTTACATCTCAAAAAGCTGGCTTTGGCAGTGGGGAACCTGTGAGTCTACACTACTGAAAGGACAATGCAGAGTTTAAACCAGTCTTTGTTGATTTGGTGTTAACTAATTTTTAAACGTGATTCACATGCATGGTTCACAGGAGATCTGTTGTCTAAAACTGACACCATGTGTTTCTTTGATCATTCGGAATATGCTCTTGTACAAACCCCACAACACAAATATACCCATGTATTCTTTTCTTCCCCTTTCTGGTGACTGTTAGTTTCATTTACTTCAGGTGATGTTGCTGGTAAATGCTTTCTTGCAGGGCGTGGAAGAGGGGAAGGACATGGCCAAAGTAATGAAAGCTGTAGTAATTGTAGTTATTTCAAGTTCCTAAAGGCAAAAAAAGGAACTGCTGATGCATGGTATATCATCAGATGGATTGTATTTTCAAATGCACATTTTTGTGTGTGTAAAAATGCCTAGATTGATTTTCATTAGTAGGTCCAGATTCCTCTCCACTTTTAGTAATACTGGTCAGCACTGGGGCTGGGGGCAGAAACACTGGTCAACTGAAAGTTGGAGTGCAGATCCTTCTTTAAGAGATAATAGTTTTTAATTAAAATTTGAGATTTTTTTGTGTGCCTGTGTGGATGCAGTCATATGTCAGGGGCATGTGGACTGGTTTTCCAGCTGTGTGTTGATGGAGATGTGTATCACAGGAAGAAGTCCTGAGATACAGGAGCATATTAGTTTGTACACTGCTGTGTACCAGACTAATTAAAGAACACAAAAACTTTGTAGATCAGTGTTGGATGTATGTGACAGAACAGTGAAGGTTTTTGTTGAGGAGACTTGATAAGATCTTGTTCCCCCTTCTCCTAATCTTTACAGCTGTCTAGACCTTTACTTCTTTCTTATTTTTCTTTTTTTTTTTAAAAATTTCATTGCATTTTCCCTGTTAAAACTTAAGGGGCAAAAAATAAAATTGTATGCAGGCCTTGTGTGTGAGCATAGTTAATTTGTTAGAGCACTAAAGGCTAATTCTGTACTGAAACAAGCGGTGCTGACTGCCCTTTGATAGGAAATGCAGGAGTGTGAGTGCAGGGCAGCAGGTTAGCAGGATGCACCAGGAAATTCTTAGGCAGAATCAAGAGAAGGAAGATAAGCTTTTAATTAACAGGACCTCTGTCTCTCCTGTCTTAAGTGTGGCTGAGCAGGGAAGTATGTGGAAAAGTGCTCTTTCACATCCAAGCAAAGTTCCAGAAATGTCCTGTTAGGTTGAGTACTGAATTATATTCTGAAAGTGGTGTGTGTCCTTCTCATGATGTGTCAGTCAGTGTTACGAGTTACTGATTTCTGCTAGAATGGTGCTTGCCAAAACAAGTTACTGCCTGGTCCTCGTGAGTCTAGACATGAGACAAGACAGTAAAACGTGGGTCTGCTTCCAGGTAAGTTATAGCCTAAGCAGGAGAGCATATTGGCTGAAGCTTTCTAACTTAGGACAAGTATCCTGTCGTTAATTAAAGACAGATTGAGTGGTATTGGCATGAAGTAAGGAAACTCATCAGACCAAATGGCCCAGAAAAGTGATGTTTAGAGCAGTGCTTTTTATGTGGCTATGGAGGGCAGAGGCATTTCTTACAAAAAGCAGGCACTCACTATGGATATTGTCTGATCATCATAATGCTGGGTCTGTGCAGTGATAGTGGTGGGTGCTGTGTATGAGGAAAGTTGAAACAGTGGCTCTGTTTCTTCTGCACTTGAGCATACAAGGTACACAGGAGATGTTTGGTAGAAATAGGCTGAAACCTTAGTTTGCACAGGTGAGAGGCCTGGAAATTGGCAACATAGAGGTGTTAGAGGATGTTGCTGAAATTACCTGAGAATGGATCTGTAGATGTAGAATGGAAGTTGGTAAGACTTCTGTCTCTTCAGGTATAGTTGAGAGAGGGGAGAGAGCCAAGATTGAGATATATGTATGTATATGGGGAGGGAGAGAGAAAAATAGTCAGTGATGTTGGAGGCAGCTTAGAGAACGAGACGCCAGGATCATTTGTGAGGAAATCAGTGGAGACATTGGGAAGAGATTCAGTGGACTGCCTGTGGGAGATGCTGGTCAGGAATGGGTTGGTTCTGGACTTGCAGCCGTAATTCTCAGTCTGCTTTCACATCTGAGTGTGTGAAATATGTTGATAAGATTGGGAAGGTGTGAGATCAAAGACCTTTTTTTTTTTTGTTAAAATGGAGGAGCTGGAGTGTCTAATGTGAATATCTTTGTTTTTAATGTGAAGACAGAGAAGAATGAGATGTGAGAAAGATGAGAGAAGATGAAAGTGTGTCGGTGGGAAGCAGGATAAACTTGGAGTGCAGATAGTTTTCCATACAAGAATAGTGGTACTAGCTCAGACCAGTGATTTATCTGGCATAAAATCCTGTACCCAGACATGGCTGTCAGAAGATGCCTGTGGAAAAAGCAGATGCATATATGATGCCTGTCCCTGACATTCCCTTCTAATGGGTGTCGCAGGACAGAATGAAATTGGTGAGCTACTGTGTAAAGATGGAGCGATGCAGAATCAAGAGGTGATCTGAAATGCCACTGTGGTTGCCAGTGTCCAGCAGTGGAGATTGCAGAATTGCAGTAGGAAAAGAGTTAATAGTTGTTATTTCACTGGTAGAAAACATGGCTGCTTGTGCTCTCAATACAGGAGTAGAAACAGAAGTAGACTTTGGGGTGGGCTCAGCCAGGCTCAGGTTCAGCAAGGTGGCTACCAAGTCATGAGAAAAGACCATGGCAAAAGGAGGCTGTCATGTCTCTCCATGCCAGTGGAAAAACATTTGGAAACTTGGTGGGAAGCTGTTAACTTGAGTGGATACAGTGACTCTTAAATTTTAGATATTTTTTTGATAAAGAGTTTAAGTAATGAAGAATTTATCTGTGCTATAGCAAATAAAATTGGCAAATAGAGCAAATAAGTAATTAAAATTGACTGACTTGAACAATAATAGAGCTCACGCAGTAGAGCTGTCTCGGAATAAACCCTTCATGTAGGTCCTGTAGTTGGAAATAAAATCAAATAGAATAATTAAGTGATTTTTGTCTCAAAATAATATCCATATGGTAGGGTTGTTCTGAAAAAGCTACAGATAATGAATGGTCTACACCAGATTGTTTGTAACAAGCTTCTGGGAGAAAAAATTTTAAGACTTCCATATAACTAAAGAAACTGATACATTTTTGATTGACCTATTTTTTTTTCTAGATAAGACTTTTTTTAAACCAGTTGTCCTCATCTGTGCCTCTTCAGTCAAACAGATTGGCAAGTCAAATAAGACTGATACTTTTGGTGGAATGAAATCTAGATTGATTTTTGAAAAGCCTGTGTTTCCTTTTGTATGCCAGTGGAAAAAAATTAAGCAGCCTTTTTGTAGAGCAGGACACACAGTAGTGGCATTTCTGCCTATTTAGGTGGGCAAACTATTTTTCTGATGGATAAAGGCAGGTTTAAAATTACCTTGCAGAAGACTGTATGCAATCTCTTCTGTATAAATAATATTGCTAACACAGTGTGTGCAGCCAGTTGGTGTTGATCAGGTCCACCCAGAACCAGGTTCCACCCAGAACCAGGCACTGGTTTTTCACATGAAAACTGGCATGTGAGCTGAGNTAGTTGGTGTTGGTGGTGATCAGGTCCACCCGGAACCAGGCACAGATGAAAACTGGCATGTGAGCTGAGCTTAGTCTTGCTTAGTCTCCAGCAGTGAGCTTTTGAGGTGGAAATAAAATAGTGTAGTGTCTCATAAAGTGCCAAATAAGCTTTGGAAGGTACAGTATAAGGTAATCAGAGTCATGTTCATCCTTGCAATTTCCCATTCTGACTTTGTGTAATGTTACATTTGTATTTTTGCTTCGTGTTGTCTGTTGCTAATGTACATGCTGATTCTGTTAGTACATGATGTTTGTTAGGTCTGTGGCAATGTCAATATATGTAACTCAAATTTATTATTACATAGACTTTGTCTAAGAGATGATATTAAGTGTTAGGTCTGCCACGTAACCTACCATCTGCTTGGCACAGTACAATTAAAATGGCAATACTGCCATGTGAGCAGGAGCAGTGCCCTCCTGAAATGCTGGCATGAGATGAGGAGTACAGTCCTTACCATTGCCTGGTGGAATGGCTGGAGGGAGGCAGAAAAAGTAGTTATTAGTAGGACTTTGCCAAGTGCCTGTTCATAGAGTGCCTGCGTTTGAAATCTAAGTGCTTGTCTTTCAAAATTGTAACTACATTCCTGACATGAGAATGGTGTCTTTCAGAAATGGATTTGGAAATTGAATGTCTCTTCCTGTGCACACAGTGAGGAGGCCCAGCAGTGTCCTTTGTCACCCAGGTGATGGAGCACTGGTGCAGGTGACAGGTACTGGGGTCCCAGCCCCAGGTCTTGGTGAGCCCATGCTACAAGTTCCCAGAGTGCTGGTGCAGGAGCCTCCAGCACAGCTCTTGAATTTGTTTCCCACCTGAGAAATGGTGTGGCACTGGGCAGCTGGAAATGCACAGCTCTGTGAGATGGTGAACTCTGCTTGTGGTGTGGTTATTGTTACAAGCTCCTTCCTGTTCAAAATCCTCTTTCCAAGCCATAGGGACTATAGCAGTTGTTTGGGTCACAGGACCTTGTTCTCTGGAAGTGACATTTTTTCTAGGAACTATTTTTTTTCTGCCTGATAAAGAAAAGAGAGAAATTGCTGGCCATCCTAGCTACACATTTATTGTAGTGGGAGTGTTTTGACTGGGAACTATTGTCTATTAAATTGATACATAGGAGAAGAATTACTTATTTTTTAAATAAAATTAGACTTGCCTTTTAGTTGGTGGTAAAATGTCAGCAGGTTAGCTTGCAGATGCTGTTCCCAAAGCCAGAATGAAGTGAGTGTGTGGGTTTTCCCAGGGAAACAATAGGCTTACATATTTTACTACAGTGGAAAATTTTACAAAATATTGAAAGGCTGTGCTAGGGGAAGTGAGGTTAGCTGAGAACACAGGGAGTCCTCCAGTTGATTGGGTTGTGCAGAGCAGTGTTAAAAATTGTACATTTAATCAGCTTGCCTTCAGATGTAGGAATTTCAGGCTTAATGGTTGACAATTGGAGATGATTCAGTTTACAGCACGTTGCCTTAAAAAAGCGATGCCCTTTGGGAAGGTAAACTTAAGAACCCATCAGTACTTAAATTTACCAACTGAAAATTTGTCAGCCTGTTTCATTGAAAGGCTGAAATAATTGCTCAAAGAGTGCTGGGAGTTCCTGAGGTTTTTAGGAAAGGGAGAAAATCTGGAGTGTCTGTAGCTGGAAAATTTGCGTGCGGCGTAGGCATATTTAAAATTCATACCATTGAAGGTACAATGCAGAACTTAGTTGTTCAATATAGGTGAATGATGAAGGTCCAATTGTATAAGGATTTTTACAGTCCTAGTTAACTGCCATGAACAAAGACTTTTAGTAAGGCTTTGCCTCTTGAGTACCATATTCTCTTTTATAGATAGTCTAAGCAAGTGCTCAACAAAGCAGTAGATGTGATGGCACAGTGAATACTGCATAGGGAAAAGTGTCTTACTGTGTGTATCTAAAAATGAATTTGCTTATAGTGCAAAAGGGAATAATACCCTGCCAATCAAACCTAGTGTCAACTTGTACTGTGAGAACAGGCCAAAAGCACAATTTTCTTCTGTTTCAAATTCATAATATAATGTCTTTTAACATTCTCAAGAGAATAAAACGTGTGTGTGTGTCTTAAATTCCAGTTGGTTTTGAAAATATCAGCCCTCATGGTATTGCTCTTCCATTTGTACTGAGGCTGAGCCCTGTTTGACAGAAGCAACCCTTCAGGACAGCTTAAGTAACAAGATTTTCAGCATTTACCTGTGTTTTTCCCTTTTGGCCTTGAGATATATTTGACTGTTTTTCCCTGAATTTATATACCAGTTCTAATCATGGTGTTCTCTTGAAAAGTAAAAATGAAAGACTTTTTCAGGAACATGTGGTGTTAGTCCTTACACAAATTGTAGTTAATTTACAGGAATGATCTGGCCTGCCATTTTGTTAAATGATTGAATGAACTATTCAAAGCTTAAAGTAAAAATAGTAGATCTTTAGAGTTGAACAAAATTATTCTGATTTTTCAGTTGGATGTGTATTGGGTTTTTTGTTTTAATGTCACATCCCCAGCATTGCTTGTAAGAAGTGGTTGGTTGAGTTTAGGCTCTGAAGTTTCAAGCACACAAATTTATTTTACTGTATTTTTCAGAATTAAACCACTTAATGGTGGGCCACTTAGTATGTGCAGCAAGAAGAGTTGGTTTCATAGTTTAAACCTTTTTCACTAGGAGTTTGTTCTGGGCTATAAATCAGTTTTCTGATATGAGAGTGGTTTTAACTTAATGCAAGTTTTTGAAGTTAGCTTTTACCTGCAAACATTTATTCTAAGGGGTAACAGCTCTTAATTTACCTTTTTTTCTACAGTAAAGCCTGTTTCCTTGTTTTGCAGTTTTTATTTTGTGAAAACCCAATATGTTTATTAACAGTTACATGCTTGTAACTTGTATTTCCATCTAATAAGAAGGTTTATGTTGCTCAATAAGGCCCATGGCATATTATGTAAATTATGTGTGGATTAGTGATGACTTTCACAAAAGACAGGCACTGTATCATCTCATTGTGGTACATACCTATTCAGAGTTGTATTTTATTGGTCAGCTCTGGGAAGTTATTTCTCCTTATATAGGCATCCAGCTGAAAAGATACCTGAGAATGTCCTGAGAAAAGGCACTGGCACTAGAATGCATTTCCTTTGCATGTGGCTGTGATAATTAGTCAATTCTCATCCCAGTGTGAATTTAAGGTCACATTTTAAGAAGCAGGTTAGACATACAACTTTTTTACACAGGACAATGCATTTGGGATTGTAATTTAAATATGTTGTACTTGTAAGTGAATGTGAATCCCACTCCTGTTATACCCCTACATAAAAAAATATTTTTCTCTTTGTAGAACTGACAGTGCATCAGCTGACCAGGACAATTTAAAATACTCTTCATCCAGAGATCGGGGCAGTTCTGCCTCCTATGGATTACAACCCTCAAATTCAGCTGTGGTGTCTCGGCAAAGACACGATGATATCAGAGTCCACACTGACATACAGAATGAAGAAAAAGGTACACAGATTGCTGTTTCATGTGTGAACTGTGAGGGGACATTCAGGGAAAGGCAGGGAACTGGAAATGGTGAAGAATTTTTTGTTTTGTTGTTGTTTTTTTCCCCAAAAAAGGTAGTGGTTTGACTCACTGCCACAGTATCACTGTTTTGAGAGATTTGTCAGGGATGAAAGAAATGTTGTGGTTGATATGAATATTGAGAGAAATACACAGTTGCATTAGGAGAGGGATGCAAGAGAAGACTTGATGTCTTAACAGAATAAGAACTTGTTTCTGAAGAGTAGTATTCTGGATATATCTGGTGTGCAGGCTGTAATTTCTTTCTGAATGCCTTCTAATGCTTCTGGTATTGGATTAATCAGGCTACTCATCTGATATGTTGCATATTGCAGCTTTACTGCACCAAACTGGAATCTTTGTTTGTTATTAAGATCTGTATTTTATCATTAATGGCAATTTGTACTTCCATGTGCCTCAGTCTGACTTCATATAAATCACGTGATGTGTGATTCATACATTTTTACTGTTTTCTTTTAAATTATTTTTAGGATGGAAATGCTATCTCTAGAATCAGGATCGTATCTTTTTCTTATTTATGGAAAAGAAATCTGTCATCTGACTTTTTTTTTTTAATTGCCAAATGCAAATATTGAATAGGATTTCTTACCCACAGAATCACTTCTCAGACTATGTAACTCTTCAGGCAGGCCAAACTCAAAAAAATCTCCCAGGAATTAGTAGTGTGGGAGTTTTTGTTCAGGAACCTAAAAAGTATATGCACTCTCCCTACTTCTCTGCCCTGTAACTATCTAAATAATTGGTGTATCTTGGGGGAAGTTACAGCTGGGTGCAAATTTATTTTTTATTGAGCAGTAGGTACTGTTAGTAGGTGGCAGAAGCATGAAGCAAGTTTATCTGCATAGCTTGAGAACCTTAAGATTTGTTTAACTTTAACAGAGAAACTGCTTAGGGAGTATTTGTCAGTGTGTCAGCTAATGTGGAATGTTTTACTGTGTTTAACACTGACATAGTAGGTTATTGTTATAGATTGAAGTGTGATAGTATTTAAAGAATGTACTGGCAGTGTAGTGAACTAGTAAGTTTTTGGTGAATTCAGAAAGGTAGTTTGTGAAGCTGCTGGGAAAGTGCCATTTGAAAAGAAAAATGCACCTACCTCTCCTTCCAGTGCTGTGTCTTGCAGGGCATGTCTCTGCTAGCTCAGCACTTTGTGCTGTTTTGTTCAGGTGTGACTGGAAAAGAGATGATTAGGATATTCTGTACTATAAAATCAAATTCCAGGTATCTCTGCTCTTTTTTATTTTTGGAGACATTTGTAAGCTTGCAGGTGCAGAGCAGTTTCTTTGTTTACTAAGATTTTTCAATCCATATGTTGGAGTCTGTCAGCATGGAATTTTCTTCTGAGGCTGTTCTGGATTTCACACACTCCCTACCCACCTTACCCCAGTGTCTGGTGTCAGTAACAAAAATTACTTCCAAATTGATGATTTCTGGGAGTTTTTCAGGTTTGAAAACCTTCAAGGATGGGAGGTTCTGCAGCTTCCCTTAGGAGCCTATTTAGTGCTTTAGCACTCTGAATTGTTTTCTGACATGCAGTTCAAATTTTCCTTGCTGCAACTTTCAAGTGTTGAGTCCTGTCCTTTTGCTCTGGACCTGCAGCATTAGTCTGGCTGGTGGTTTTTTGTTTTGTGAATAACCCTTCACATTAACTAGTGGAAGAGTGCAGTTATGGCTCTCCCCTTTGTCTTCTCTCCTTCACTTTATAAAAGGAGATGGGAGTTGGGAGATGTGAATTTTTAAACTAAATGGAATGCTCTTGGATGTTTACTGAGAGATGAGTTCTCCCTTCCTTTCAACACTTTCTTCCCTTTTGATTTGTAACTATGATATCCTCAAAGTCCTTACTGCTAAAAAGACATTACACTAGTATTGATGTGTTGTGATACCTGCATATTTATGCTAAAATTAATCACATTGACATAACTGGTCATATTCTTATTTAGCCTGAGATTTAACATGAAATGAATAGAATTTGTATGTATTAGGATTTTCAAAGACTTTTCAGACCAGGAGATAAGCGAAGAGTTAAAATATAGTTTTTACAGCCTTATTGACAAAAAAACCTGTTTGTTCTGCTGTTTTGTAATGTAAGAAATTGTGATTTAGGGCAATATTGTTACCAAGGATGTACCATCCACATTCTCAAGTGGGAGAATACAGGTTTGTGTTTAATTCAGTTATGATGATGTTAAATGTGCTTTTGCAAATACTACATATCTCTCCAGACAATCAGAAAAGCTGGGATATTTTGTGTACTAGAGGAAAAATATGAAATAACTTTGAGCTTAAACTCCAGTAGTATATGGTAGCATGTCTGTTTTTGATAATTGATGTTTGTGGCCTGAATGCATTATCATTTGACACTTCATTTGAATTAATTTCTTGGTTGATTTGAATTTTAGTGATATACTTCTTGTTAGTCCTAAATGTATTAGTTGCTGTTAGAAGTAATTTCCTTCATAGGACAGTGTTGGTTTGTTCTGACAAAACCAAGTGGCATATCTTCTAGTTTATGTTTAAAAACTGAGTTGTAAAAGTTCATGTTGTAAATCCAAATATACACAAACTACCTTTACTGTAATTGTAATTAACTAACTACAAGTAAGACTTTGCACAGGATTTTCTGTGAAGGCAGTGTAGTCCTTTGTGTATAGAAATGCACAAATGTCTACCAGTAGTTCACATCTGCTTTTTATCAAAAGCTTTGCCTTCAAGAGACATTCTTTACATCTGCTGAGGTCAAGTTCAAAGATCAAGGTGAATCTGATTTTTTTTATGCAAACTTTAGTCTCAGTAGGCTGCCTCTTTTTATGGGGAGCCACCTCTCCTTTTCCCCAGACTTTCTTTAGTATATTGAAGCAGGTGGACTTGTGGAAATACCTTTTCTGAAAGAAATCTTACGAAGTCTTTTGTTGTTCTGGGTTTAATTTTATTAGTTGATTCTTCCCTATCTCAGGCATGGAAGGCACTTTAGAAAACTGCCTTGGAAATGAGCTCTAGTGCTTGCAGTGAAGTAGTGGGCAGGCTCTGGGGACAGTTTCCCTTCTCCACAGTGCTGAAAGGAACAACGTGCCCCTCGAAATGGTGTGGCAGACTGGAAGAATCTTTAGTCTCAACAGTTGAGTATGTATTCCTGTGGATCTAGGAGTAAGATTAATTGAATTACTCAAAAACAAAAGGTGCATCTCAAGTGGCAGAATGTAGGATTGACTTTGAGGATAATGCCAGTATTAGTGTGTGAAAATGTTGACCTTTGTATATTTAAGGGTAGTTTTTGAGTCTGTACATACAAATATTTTGCTTTTCAAAAACTAATTTTTGGGTCATTTTACTGAGCCTGTGTGATGGATTTATAGCAAAAACAGAACGGAAATTTGATGTGCATAATCAAGGAACAAGTAAGTGAATGTATTTAGCCATGTGTACTAGCAGTTTGACATGAAAGGCTTTGTAGAATACAAGGTCAAAGTAATAAAATGAAAACATTAAATACAATAAAATCAGTGTTAAACTTAATTGCAGTAGAGGTTTTTTCATGTGCTTCAAAAAAAGACTGCTGAGATTCTGAATATGTGACCTGGAAACTTACAGGGTTTAACAAAACATTGATGCATGTGAAAGTGAAAAGGGAAGCTAAAGAAGGTGGTAGAGGATAGGGATGCTAATTTGTGTATGAATTTAATAACTCATAATTCACTGCCCTACTAAATATATGGCCTGAGAGCCTGTTTTAATGTCATGTTGGTTTTTCCACAGGTGGCTACAGTGTCAATGGAGGATCTGGGGAAAATACTTATGGTCGGAAGTCGTTGGGGCAAGAGCTGAGAGTTAACAATGTGACCAATCCTGATTTTACCAGTGTTCCACATGGGAATCGTGCTTTAGCCACAAAAGACATGAGGAAATCACAGGGTAAGGATATTGTGTATTTTTAGGAGAGAAGTATCTCTTTTGGCAACATTTCTTGGGTTCAGAATATGAAAAGAAATTCACTACCATCAGACATTCCATAGGGATTTAATTTTTTTATTTATGATTAGATGATGTTGATGGAAACTGTCATGTTGTGTGTGTTGTTCCCTGCATTGACACATCCTCCATAGGCTGGGCAGATCCCTCGACTGTATGGCTTAGGGTATCAATCTTTCAGTTTCCTTTAAATGGCTTTTGAACCCTTATTTAGGCCAGCAGATTTGGCAAAGAGATCAAAGGCCCTAAGAAGGAGAATTTGCTCTTGGATTTGTTGAAAATTGGTGCCTGAGTAAAAAGTCATTAATGAATCCCTAGTGGGGGAAGAGCAGCAATGGTGAGCTCGGCTTACAGGTCAGGCAGTCTCATCACAGCACCAGCTGATTACTCAGTTGATGTGTACTCCTGAGCCTGCCACAACTCATGCTCCCTCTTGCTCAGCTGAGGATTAGAGGCCAGGGAGGAGCTGCAGGCATCAAAAGAATGTGGGCAAGGCCTTGGGAGATGCAGCCAGAACAAATTTGGAGTTGCAAGAGGGTGCAAGAATGCTGGGCTTGTATTTTTGAGGAAGAAGGCTTGACTCTTCCCACTATTTGAGGTGTGAATCATAGCTTAAAAAAAAATGAGAAAGTTATTCCAAGGACCTTTGAATGAAAATAGAAACTTAGTTATGACTAAGCACTGTCACTTACTGCATCACTTAGTTTAAGTAGTAGTTAGGCCACTACTAAACACTGTGAGTGCCTTATGCCAAGCACATTATAAACATATGGTGTTTCTTCTCTGGGATTTGTGTTTCAGAGGAGACAAAAGATAAGAGTGTTCAGTGTGCTTTGCAGGTAGAAAAACTGAGGTGCAAGTGGTGACATGACTTTCAGAAACCTGGTCTTTGGAATGATGTGTGTAGATTTGGTTGAGCTTAAGCTTTCAAGATCCATTCAGTAGTGTAGAACACAGTGCATCTGCTATGAAGAGTTTCCATGTGGAATTATTAATGAATAGCAGTTGCACCTCTTATTTTGTGTATTGTAGTCTGTATTAATTTCCTTTATAACAAAGCTTTAAAAGAACTTCCATTCTTGTTTGCATATGTTACGTTTCCAAACTATTACGTTTGAACTTGGAACAAAAATAATTATTTTTCTGCTGTTCTGGTGACCACCCACTACTGCTCAGGTTTTAGAGAAATGATAGTCATGGTACACCTGTGAGCAGGCAGTGGTTTTCCTGGTACTGGTTTTGTTTCTTCTTCAACGCTGATGACATTTTTTGGGTGGATAACTGCTCTCTATCCATCCTTCTGAGGTCTGGCTGTGTATTGACCATTGGCAGGCAAGCCTTGGGCTACAGCTTCTGGCTGGACTGGGCAGAAATGAAAGGAGACATTCCAATGCCAGTGACCATCTAGCAGGGATTGTAGTTATTGGTGTGGCACCATCACTCAGGAAACCCTCAGATACAGCTTCAGAAGGTGGCTTTGTTGGTCGTGGTTCTGTGTATGTTTCTCACGAGAAACAGTCTTTTTGTCCACTGCCAAAGCCTGTGGTTTCTAGATAAAGCAAGGGAAAAATTCTTTCTGAATGGCTGTGTATGCCTTAGTGTTCTGTAGAATCACTAACATATCCAAAGAAGTGCACTTCATGCCTGTCAGATAACATTTCTGCATGTCTTGTGTAGTTGTGTTAGCTGGGAACAAAATGTAGATTTGATCCTTCAGACTCTTATTGCTATTTTAATGTTTGCTAAGCCTTCAGTATGTCAGGTGTCTTCAAAATTAATTGCTTAAACTGATGCCTGGTGAGAAACAGATTATTGAAGCCTGTTTTGTTCATACTTTATTTTAAAATTTAAAAAATAGAGACATGACAATAAGGTTGAGAATGTTCTTTTTGACTGAGAGAAGCCATGCTGTCCTGCACGTGTCATAACTTGTAAGAGTTACTGGCCTGTGGGTGGCTTCATAGGATCTGTAATACATAAGGACACAAAGGTTTTTTTGGTGCTTAAATTTGTTTCAAGGTACTGCAGATTACTATTACTGAGGCAAGTATATGGTTTTGATTACTTCTATGCACACCTGTAATACTATTCAAAGTGTTACCTGTGCAGCACTGAGTGCTTTTCCCAGGAGTGGGGCTGATTGGTGACAGACAAACTCTCACTTCAAAGCTGCACCCAGGGCTGGGGGTCAGTCTGGCATCCCCAGTGAGGGTCTGATCTGCCCAGGAGATGTCACACAGAGAAGCCTTTGCAGGGAGAGCTCCCAGGGGAGGCTTTATTTCGAGTAGAAAGCAATTTATTTTTACGTTGTTAGACATGTAAAGGGATATGGAGTGCAACCACCCAGAGCCACCAGTAGCTTTTACTAACTACTGGTTTTCACCTGGAACAGCCACTGGATGATTATAATAATAACAATGATGCAGCTTTATTTTCTCAGACCGGTTTTTTGCAGTTTGCTATTGTTTTTCCAGATGGAGCAGCAAATAGCTGTTGCTGATTCCAGCTTTCCTGGGATGTTTTTGTCTATTTTTCATCTTGGCAGACCACAAGTTTTTTGCTGCAGTTTCTTGGTTTTGTGCTGATTGTCAAGGGTCTCTTGGGTTGTCTTGTGTTCTTAGGTACCTAACTGCCCTTGGAGGATGCTCCAGGTTCCCAGGTTGACAGACATCATCTGTCAGTATTTTTCCATTGTAACCTTCCCATTATGACCAGGTTGCCTTTGCTCCCATCAGTTGACTGATGTGTAACATACAGAGCAAAAAAGTCTGTAGTTGGACTGGATTTTTTCATTAGTCACATTGACTAAGAAAACCTCATCATGTTCTATGAATCCTGATTTTAACCACCATGAAACATCTAATATTAACTTGACAAAAGAAACTTTGTTTCCTTTTTGCAAATGAGGGAAATTAATTATTTGGATGAATTCATGGGTAATTGCTACCTAAATCAGGTAAGCTGGGTTGTGACCTCATCTGGTATAGAGTGCTATTGATCAACTTTAATGAAATGTCATCTTAGGTAGATGTTAATTTTCCTGCAGTATGGTCTGCTTAAGTGAATAGCCACTGCACCTCTGCATACTGTTGCCTATCAGAGAGCTACTCATTATCCACAAGGTTGTCTTTATATATTATTTGTTGAATTATCTTTGTTTATCTATTCAGAAGTCTGATTTAACCTTGCCTTACCCTTTTTTTTTCATTCCAATTATGTAGAAGGGATCTAAATCCAGGTGTTTGTGTAGCAGTAAAACAGTTCTGCTTAGTTCTGAATGAGTTCTATGCAGGTATTGGGCTGACCATGGAAAGAAATGAAATATTTTGGCACCTTAACAAGATTTTACATTAAATTTTTTTCTTACTAAGTTTAAAATAAATCACAATTTATCTTCTAGCTTTTTCTCAAATTATTATGCTTTCTTGCTGAGTTCACAAATACATGTTTTGGGTGGTACAGGTGTTATTGATCAAATGCTGTAGGAAAAACTAAATAATTGCTTTTTTTTTCAGAGCGATCGTTGTCTTATTCTGACGAGTCTCGACTGTCAAATCTTCTTCGGAGGATTACTCGGGAAGACGACAGAGACCGAAGACTGGCTACTGTAAAGCAACTGAAAGAATTCATTCAGCAACCAGAAAACAAACTGGTTAGTGATTTGTCCTTTTCCATTGCACTGGAGTATTTATCGCTTTATAAAACTCTTTGTAAAAATCTAAGTATTGGGATATGTCTGCAAGGAATATCTTATATACAAGGAATTTCATTCTACAAGAAAGGAGGGAGTTTTCCTGGATTGTCTGTCTTGTTTCCGTAATTCAGGAAGTTTTTTATTGCTTGGTTACTTATGGCATATTACCTTAAACCAAACTGCTGAATGCAGAAAGTGTGGGAATAAATATGGAATGTGCATGGGTTTTTTTGACTTGTCTTAGCAATACCCTCAGGATCCCTCTATAAGGAAACTGAGGGAAAAGGAAGTAGAATGTGGTGTTGCCTTGTTCAAAAACTGTTTCTGTGTTTTAAATTAAAAATATACAGGTGTTTATTCTTGTGGATAGCTTCATCTCAGTGTTACTCAGCTTTCTAACTAAACATCTTTGTATGTTTGATTCCATTTTATGGGAAGAAAGCTAAAGAGGTATCATTTGATGTTTTCATTACATCTTTAGTTTTTTTTAATGATTCGTTGAAGTCTCTAATGTGCCCAAGGGTTTTCTAAGGATTTGGGGATGGGGAGGGAAGTATCCCACTGTGGGCATACATTTTTAATATTACTTATTTTCAAAGGAAGTATTAAAGAGTATTTTATCCGATACATCTCTCCCACTGTTTCGGAGAGCTTAGGAGTTCTCTGAGTACTGAAAAAGCAGGAAGGGATGGTTTGATATCTTGTCACTCATTTGGAGGCAGTGCTGTGATTATTTCAGTTGTGGGATGTGTCCATCCGTATTTATAAGAAATGGTTAATTCTCTCATTATATATTAATTAACCTGTGATAATTGTGCTCTTTTCCAAAAGACGTGGTACTTAAATATTTGAGACTTTTCTAGTCTGTGCAACTAGAAAATTACAACTAGGTGTAATCAGCCCCTGTGCAAGCCTAGCTAATACTTCAGCTTTCCTCTGGAACAAAATCCTTGTTATTACAAGGGATTAGGGAGTAAATGCTTTCCACAGTTATTCTGTGGTTATATTTTTTTAGTTATTTTCATTATTCTCCATGCACTTTTCCCCAGGTTTCTTTTTCATTTTGTAACCGCATTTTATTTAGGTTTATTGGTGTCTTGCAACATAATGGAATTGCTATTCTAATGTCTAACTTACTGGTTACAAACTTCTAGTGGTCAGAATGTTGAAAGTTTGTCTCTGAGAAACTTTTGTAAAATAGGATCAGATGTCAAGTAAGATCCATGATGTCAAGCCAAAAACTTTATAATGGACAGTGTTTAACCCAGCAGTAGCTCCTGCATTTCTTGACACTTAAGTGTAGTTTAACAGAGTTCTTTTCATTCTCAGGGTTGAAGTTTGTTTAACAAAGTAGTAAAAGTCAGTTGTCGCTTGTTATCTAATGGCATTGTGCTCCAGCTTCTAGATTATATAGATGTCTTCTCCTGTCTTTTTTGTAGCCTCTTTTGCAAATACCAGACATGTTTTTAAAATGTCCTCCTAAGTTCTGAGAGGCTAAACATGTGGACTTCTCTCTGTCCCCCCACCCTCAAAAGTGTGGTGGTGTTCAAATCTTTAAAAAAACCTGGATAGCATCTGCTGTATTAAAAATTAATGTCTTTAGGAAAAGAGAACAAACTGTTTTATTAACCTGTCAAGGAGACTTCTTGTTAATATCTTGTATGGTTGCAGCTAATGTATGATTTTGCAATCAACTCACTAATGTGTTGTGGGATCAGTGCATAGTAGGAAAACAAGTATTTCTGGTTATGTTTAGTGAGAAGCACTGGTTCATCAATAATGTTTCTTCCTCAAAATAGTGCTCCATTTCACTGAAATTCAGGATTGCCTAAGGAGACACTCTCATACTTCAGATTCCATTATCTGTTCCACTAAATTTCCTGCTGGTGCAATTGATTTATTAGTACAAGAGACTTGGTCTTCAATAGATGCTGCTCAGGAGCTGTATGGTCAGTCTTACATTTGTGATGTAATGTTAGAACAAACCTTGATAGCAGGCTGCCAGTGTGTTTTCATGGCTACTGTAGATAAATACCAAATATAACATCTAGGATAGTATTGCAGTATTGCTTAATATAGTTCAAGCTAGTCTGCAGGGGCCTTGGAAAGCAGAATAGTATTCTATTGGCAGGCAGAACTGGCAGTGGTGTGTTTAATGTGTGTGTAAACAGGACCTATTGTGGAGACAGTGTTGGGCCATGATTATGTTTGACTTTTTTGTATTTTATAGGTACTGGTTAAACAACTGGATAATATCCTGACTGCCATTCATGATGTGCTCAATGAAAGGTAAGCTGGAAAAACTATGCAATTTGAAGGCTTTAAAGAGGAAAAATGACACCATTAGGTTTGGATTTCAGAACAGAAATGGAATGGAGAGGGGAAAGGTTGGAAGAAATTAATTCACTAATTCTGCATGGGTGTGACACTGCAGGAGCAGAATGAAGCTGGGGGACAGTTAAGACTCTTAGGCATATCAACAATAGTGTTAGACTGTCTAGAGTGCACTCCACGTGGAGAGACTGAATGCACCAGAGTGGCTTTGCTGTTCTAGGTAATGTGAAGTTTCTCTGTGTTTAATCACCTGGGTGTAGCAGTGCCCTGCTGTGGTTGTGCAGCTGCAAACTGAACTTAAGATTTTTTACAAGCTGATTCATTTACATCCAACTAAGAGCATATATGGAGGGAGCTCAAGTGTGTGTGGGCTTTGTGGTGCTTAAGTCAGTGTTATTACCCAGAGTCAGCTGCACCTTAAGAATTTTTTTCCTTGCATAGTGTGTTGCAAGTAGAACAGCACATTTGTTGTATTCTTTATCAATAAACTTATATTCTATGAAATATTATTTCTATAGCATTATTTTTGCTTCATCACTAGTGCCATTAAATAGAGAAGCAGCTTCATTCATGTATATACTTTTTGAGTTAGAAAATGCTTTAATTTGTTCATGGTTTCTCTTTTCTGCTGTTGTGTCTGGAGATCCCAAGTTTCTTTTTTTTTCCTTCCCAATAATGCAGTAGCAAATTGCTTCAAGAACTGAGACAGGAAGGAGCTTGCTGTCTTGGCCTTCTTTGTGCTTCTCTGAGCTACGAGGCTGAGAAGATCTTTAAATGGATTTTTAGCAAATTCAGTTCATCCACAAAAGATGAAGTTAAACTTCTTTATTTGTGTGCAACCTACAAAGCACTAGAGACTGTAGGAGAAAAGAAAGCCTTTTCATCTTTAATGCAGGTAAAATACAAGTTAAAACAGGATTGTTAATGATTTTTCCAATGCAATACTTGAATGAACTTTTTAAAGTAGAAGGAACAATACATAATGTTATATTGACATAATAAGTAAATATAATTACAACTGTGAGGGAACTTTTGCTGAAAGCAATTCTTTTCACTCTGATTACATTAAAAAGGAATGACAAGTCTTTGTAGGATGATATATGCTTTGATGCAACTCTTTAGCATTTATAGCAGATCCAAGAAGAAGAATCTTGAGAT
>WEIV01023708.1:0-19842 GCA_013390005.1 Calyptomena viridis
CCTTTGCCATTTACAGTATTGGTAGCTTCATTGACTAGGGGCTACAACAACCAACTCTGCCCTGATTCTCCAGGGAGTATTCTCTCTTCCTGTCTTCACCTACATATTTTTCTACTGCTGCAAATCCAAACCAGGCCCTTTTCCACCTAGTTTGACCTGGTCAAACAAATAAGAGCAGCCCTAATCTAACCTAACCAGCATATACTGGTTGAAGGAATCCCTCCTGGGTGACTGCATCCTCACCTCGCACAGAGCCTCCCCAGACATGGCTTGCTCTCCCCATACAGTTGCAGGAACGTGGATAAAGGCCAGGATCAGGGAGACAACTGTGGTTCCTAATCCCTTGGCCATTTGTAGCTGGTCCTTAGTCATCTGTTGGACCTATGGGTCATGCATCTTAGCCAAAAGTTGGAAAATGTCTAGCTTTTCTTCATAGGAAAATATGGATTTGGATGCACTCCCAAAACACTGAAGGGAAATATGCAAAGCTAAGTCAGCTCAATGTAGAAACCATGAGAACAATCATTCTTGGAAGCTGACAAAGGATTCATCAGTAACTTCTAGAAGTTCAGAAAATCAGTAGCAGAGTATGTTTTGACATCACAACATGTAGCTCTCCAGTGGATTTTCATGAAACAAAGACAATGCTCAAAATAGAAGGACCTCCCAACAGCTTGGTGCTTGTTTTGCACCAAGGAGGTACCATTCTTTTGGGATCTGAATAGGAAATGCTTAAGTACCTTATTGCATAAAGAATACAAGTCCTGTAAAAGGTGTTATCAATAACAGATACTGTGATAGCACTTCTAATAGATGTGCTTGAAGAGGTAATAGCAACGTCACCTCCCTGCTGATGCTGGCAACCCCACCTATCAGTCCTGGATGAGCCCCTTCATGGATCATGGCACAGTGCACACAACACATCTGTGGTCAGGTTCATTGTTGTTGTGATCTGTACAGCTTTTTTAGGATTTTCATAGAAGCAAACAATTACATTGATGATTTCTGCTGCTAGGTAAAGGAATGCTCATGTAGGCATTCTGCCTCATCTCAGGATGAGACAAAGCATGTAGAAGGTGCTGTTCATATGTACTGCATGGGACACACGCAGAGGCATCTCTGTTACAGCTCATCAGTTGAGTTGGTCCAGCAGTCACCAAGTTGACTGAGAGGGGGACACTCCTACACATCTCCGCTGGAATGAGCTAAGGATAGTCATGGAATGGGCTCAGATTATTTATGAGTTACTCATGCTAACATATGGGTCTCTACAACCAAGGTCTGTGGTCATTCTTTGTCTAGATTTGGCTAGAAATTACTATATCCTAGTTACCATGTCTTCTGCAGGGGCCCACTGCACAGATCCAGTGAATCACAGGAAATCTGCTCTATCCCAAAAGCCCTGTGTACAGCAAAGAAAATGTCATATTCTCTTAAAATCAGTAAGTTATATGAAATTTCTTTTGCTGAGACAAAAAAAAGAACTGGAAAGAAAGCTATAATCTACAATTTCGTTACATTTAAATGTTTCCTTGATTTTGTAAACAGGGTTGAATTGACATGTAAAATAGTAGTGTCCATTCTGTGTGCCTTTGAAAACAGCTGTCAAGGAAGATTAAAAGCAACATTATTTCCATTCTAAAAATAACCTCTGAAAAGCACTGTACTGCATGTCTCTCTCAGTCATGCTTTGTTCCTTTTGCGCTGCTCTGGCACAAATGGGCTCTCAAACCAGCTGATAACACTGATCACCTTGGAGGGAGAGATAAAAGGAGTTTTTTCTTGAGAAGACTGAAAACTCTTCTCACTATTAGGTCCTACCACAGGGTAGCACCATTGTGTCTTACCACAGAGAAAATCTTACACCTCTGGAGACTGATTTCTGTACCCAGGAATGTGTAGGTGGCCGTGCTGCAATCACAACATGCTTCACCATGGGCAGAAAGTATAAGTGAGCTCAGCATCCTCCTTTCTGAAGAAAAATTGTAGCAATTCCCAAATTCTAACTTTTTTCCTTTTAGCATCTGGAATTGACTAGATAGACCAGTTCTGATTAACAAGCCTGGTCTTGACTAAATATCACTAAAACTAAGGGGTCTAGATGAGATACATCTAGATGCATCTAGAACAACAATCTGTTTTACCCATACTGATGCTCTGATTTGCAGAAGACAGGAGAAATTATGAGTGTGAGCCTCTCTATTTTGATGAAAGGTGCCTAGCAGACATGTAGAAACCTTAGGCTACCACAAAAAATTTCTTCATAGTAGGGTATCTGGCAGATAGATCTCTCACATGGCTGTTCAGACAGACCCAGAAATAACTTTGCCTTGGCCTTTCTCATCCCATCCCTACACAACAGAACTTCATTTCTCTACTCTTCCCAGATCACCCGTCCTTGTTTCCACTGCTTGTGCATTTGCTTCTTTCCCTTTAGTTTGAGCAGCAATTCCCTACTCAGCCATGCTGGTCTCGTACCTTCCTTGCCCAACTTCTTGCTGCTGAGGATTGTTAGCTTTATTGCTATTTTCATAACTTTTTGCTTAGGAAAAAAGTGCTATGAATTATAGATTGGTTTGCTCCAGAGACCACTACCAATTCAATCTACAAACATTAGTGCTCTCCATATTTTCAACTTCTGAAAGACTTTCTGAGCACAGCATTGGGTATTTGCAGTATTTTATGGCCACTTACAAGATCATCAGCTACCATATTGCTCTTGATGCTGTGGGCTGGAAGAGAAGCAAAACTTCAAACTCACTGAAGCCCAGGACTGCTGTGCTGGTTTAGGTGTGCTCCCCTCTGAAATGCATGCTGATCAGACCCCTAGTGAGCTGCCTTGGTAGGGCTGACCCTGAACTGGTAGCAGTGAGTGTCCCCTACTAATGCCTCCATTAGAGGAAAGCTGGGGAATGGAGGAGGCTCCTGCTTCATGTTAGTTGGTTGGACAAGCACTACAGCTGCCTTCCTGTATTGGCTTGGTGACAGCAGTATCATTTCTTTTCACACTCCCAGAAGGTCAATATCAGTCTACTCAGACCTTCTCAAACCTATTTTAATTTTACTTGTGACATTTCTACTGATGCCACATTTGGACAACAACTGCAGAGAGCAGTGAGTTGATAATTCTGCTGCCGTGGTTGTCCCTCAGTGCTGCTACAAACCCTTCTGAACTGCTCAGAACATGTGGAAATTATGTGCAGTCTTACAGGAAGCTTTTAATTTGCTATACACTTCCAGCAGCAGAAAAGGCTTTCTCAGCTTTCCATTTTAAACATTGAATCAAACGAAGTCTGAAGATTATTGTTTTCTTATGCAAAATGAATGAATAATTAATAGCCATGGGATTTCTCTGTGTAGTTCCCATCCCTGAGGAACTTGGGCAGCTGATGGAGTTCTCGAGATTTAAAACAATTCATAAACGCAGAAGTCTCTGCGTGAATATTTATGATTATTCCAAATCATATTTTGCCAATAATCCCAATGTTGCTACAGCATGAATCCAAAGATCATAAGTTGTGGCACATGTGATGATGATACATTTCAAATAATGCCCAACATAAAATCACCTGTAATTTCAATGCAATAGCCGGTAATGATACACACCCAGTGTGTACTACAGTAACTATAACAAAGTCATTAGGGTGGGATGCAAATATTTGAAGTGAACAATGTACAAAATTTGTCAAGTGCTAATAGAACATTAAAACACAGATGAGTAAAAAAAAAGAAGAGATGTGCACTGTTCCCCACAATGGCAATGTTAGAAACTGTCCAGACCCTGAAAATTAGGCTCTACATATCATTCAGGAAACACAGCAGGGTTACCACCTCTGCACTGCAACCCAACCTCTCTCAGCCACATTCTCACTGGTACTGCCCACACAGGTGTCCCAAAGTGCTTTTTCACCTGCCTTATCAATTTATCATCGGTACCTTGAGACAGCCCCAGCCTAAACCCAAGAAAAATAAAGGATAGCATTAGTTTACAGCTATCTATGATGTCTCCATCTCTGCTTTTCTTTGCTGCAGACTTTCCACTATTTTCCAGCACAGACTCCTTTACAAAAACCCTCAGTCTGGAATCAGCTTGTTTAAATATGGAAAATCTTTTGTGGTTTGTTGGTATCCTTGCTCTAATGTTAAAAGACATTCCCTTTTATCTGGAAAATGCATGGCTGTAAAGGGGTTTATTCCAGTTCCTAAAGAATATATGTATCAATAACACTTACATAGGAGTATAAATTTGTTTCAATGGCTTTTGCAAGATGAATGAACTCAAATACCCAGATCATCTTGGGTGTTTCTTCCTAGCTGTAGATGCTATAAAGCAAATCCTAGTAAAGCCTTCAAAAAGCTTGAAGTTGCTTTCAATGAAGACTCAAATGTTTGAAAAATTTTCTCAGCAATCAGTTCTCTGATGACATAAAACTGATCTGAAAATCTCACAAGCACTGTCATTGCAAGGTCAGCAATTTAAGTCTGTGATGCCACAAGGCCATTTCATGATATCTTGAGGGCTGCTCCTGACAATAGAAAATGAAGACATATATTAACAACAACAACAAAAAGGTATCTTTAGAGTTGATAAAAATAAAATTCCTCCATCTATTATGAAAATAGTCACCCAACAAACCAGAGAGATCCAAGATGTGTCCCACCAGAGGGAAAAACCTTCCATTTGCATTCATAGGTTTGTAGATACCAGAGAAACCAGGAAAGAAACTTGGTAGTTTCTTTGAGTGAGAAGAGGAAATGATAATTCACAAATTCTAATATTCCTAACAAATATGCTGAACCTGCTGGAATTTACTCAGCTCTGACTTTCAGAACTGCTGCCTTTTGACTTTAATATGAAAACTTGGATAAGTCATCAAGTAACCCAGACTGGTTAACCTGTTTTCCTCTGCCCTCTTTCTTAACAGATTTCTCATGAAAGACATTAAACGTACAGACTGTAAGGAATCAAAATCCCAGATACTAGTACATATATCTGCAAAAATATCTCGGTGAATCTTTTGGAAAAAGGGAATGGATTCTGGCTGAATTTCTTAGGAAGAAGAATTGCAAAATGTATTTGTGTCCTCTAGAAATTGCTATGTGCTTAAGAGCCTGGTGCTCTAACTGCTGTTTTAGGGAGCCTAGGCAAAAGGACAGCTTAATGTGGGGACTAATTCACCACCTTAAGTGGTTCCCACCCTAAGGCAGGTATCCTAAATGCAGCTATTATTCTCTTGTGAAGATTATGCTTTTTGTGAACAAGAGCTTGTTTTATACAGTTCACTTACATCTGAGAGGAGAAGCCTCACTGGTTTTGTGATCATTTCCAGAAGCAATGTCCCTGAAGATGGCACATTTGGAGATGACATTATCTTATACTGCTGCAGAGCAGCAATTGCACCTCAGTCTATCAAAGATACTACTTGAGCAATATAAAATATTAGCCAACACCCACAAGAAGAAACAGATTTCTTTTCTGTCCCAAAATACACCTCTGCAGAGTACCTGTTGTATTGCATTTAATCTAATTTACTATAGAAGAGATGAACCCTCTTGCTGCAATCAAGCTATTTTTTAAAAGAGATTGGTGATTCAGCTGAATGGTGACTAAACCACTTAAAAATTTTCCCTGTCAGCTTGTGTGTATCAAAAGATGCTTTGCTGGAATGCATCATCTTCAGATACCACTATCTTGTTGGAGTGAATGGGGGTTTTCCAGTCAAACTATATTACTTTATTTATTATTTAAAATTATATGAATCTGAAGCTTTTAGCACATTTCAAGGAGACATCAGCTCATACAATTGAACTGAATTGGGTTTGTACGGCCAGGTTTTAATCACAGTGGGGCTACAAGAGTGGCTTCTGTGAGCAGTGCTAGAAGCTTTCCCCAAACCTGACAGAGCCAATTCCAGCTGGCTACAAGACAGACCCACCACAGGAGCAAGAATATGTGAGAGAAACAGCTCTGCAGACACCAAGGTCAGTGAAGAAGGAGGGGGAGAAGGAGCTCCAGGTACCAGTGCAGAGATTCTGCTGCAGCTCATAGTGAAGGCCATGGTGAGGGAGACTTGTGCCCCTGCAGTCCTTGGAGGTCCATGGTGGAGGTGATATCCACCTGTAGCCCCTGGAAGGGACCTATGGTGAAGTAGGTGGATGCCCAAAGGAGGCTGAAACCCCACGGGAAGCCTGAAAGACTCACAATGGAGCAGTTAATGGAGGACTGTCTCCTGTGGAAGGGACCCCGCACTGGAGCAGGGGAAGAATTAGGAGTCCTTCCCCTGAGGAGGGAAGAGTGGCTGAGACAAGGTGTAATGAACTGATTCCAGCCTTCATTCCCCATCCCCTTGAACCACTAGATGGGAGGGGGGTAGATAAAAACAGGAATGCAGTTAAGCCTGAGAAGAAGGGATAAGTGGTGGAAGGTGGTTTTTAAGATTTGGGTTTATTTCTCATTATCCTACTCTGATTTGATTGGCAATATATTAAACTTATTTCCCCCAGTCAAGTCTGTTTTGTCCTTGACGGTAATTGGTTAGTGATCTCTCCCCATCCTTATCTCAGCCCATGAGCCTTTCACTACATTTTCTCTCCCCTGTCCAGCTGAGGAGTGACAGAGTGGCTTTGGTGGGCACTTGGTGTCCAGCCAGTGTCAACCCACCACACAAGGAACAACAGAGAGAATATAAAACAGGTCTTGTACATGATCATTGGCTGAAATTGCTTGTTTAGTTTACTTTATATGAACTGAATGTATCTTCTGAAAGGATAAAGAGAGATACATTCCTGTGAACAAACACAATCATTCCCCATTCTGAATGTTAGTCTGCAACTCAAAAGATGCAGGTTAAGTTGCTTGTTCTCTACAAACTGCTGCCTTTGGCAAGTACAGGACTATGTCTATGGACTAGAGATGACTCTGACTCCTCCTACAGCTGTTCCTGCCTGCAAGCTGCCAGTTAATACCGCAGAGTAAGGAGGGGAGAAGGCGAGTTCTTAATTTACATCAGCAGAGAGAAAGAAATTACATCAGTGACGTAAGCTAAACTGGAAACAGAGCTAAGGAGCAACTATTACAGTCCCCTGAGCATGGCACTTAATTACTCTATAGCACCTTTGGAAACTGTCTCCTAGGGACTACAGCAGAAGGTCCTGCTTGTGACATTTACCAGGATGTAAGTCTGGAAATATTATAATCCTGGCAGTTCACTAGTGGGTTTGCTTGGTCCTGAATAACTGATTTCCTGGGAAATTACTTTTTAAAATCTACTTGTAGTTCTATCTAGTTTGTCTGATGATTTTTTACAGGACTAGATATCCTATTTTCTTTCCATGGTGAGAACAAGTCTTAGAGAGCACAGACTAGTGTTTGTCCTTTTCTTCACCTTGATTTTAAAGTCTCCCAGCTTATGTCAGTGAAACTTGTTACACATTTAATTAGCTATTTTGGTTGATGCAGAGTTAAAGACAGTTCAGTAAATAGTCTGTCTATTATTTCTATCCTCGTAAGTCAATAACGAAAACTATGTTGCTCAGCAGACAACATATGCAAATAAATGTGTGTATGGTAGACTGCAGCTGAATTCACTGGCATCTAATAGGTGTTTAATTGCTTTGGAGTGCTACTAAAAAAAAGCAATACTATTAGGACGTTTTTCTTGCAAATGTGTTTTAGGAGTATACAGTCAGTGCTGTATAATCGTAGTCTTATAATTAAAACTAAATAGGTTAGAAATTACAAGGTGGAAGAAAATAAAAGCTCAGCAGCAAGTATATGTATGGCTAAACACAGATTAGTGTGTGGTGCAGGGTGCTTGTGGGTACGTCTAAACATTGTGCTCAAGTACTATGCCCGCTAGGAATTACCATTACAGCTTAGGAAGAACTGTGGTTGTCTAAGGAGGCCTCAGGGACATGAATTCTTAGCTGGGGCTGGCATGAGTATAAATTAACCAATTAAGGCACCTGTATCAATATAAGCATTCTGACTCATTGTTTAATGGGATAATTGGAATTCTGCCGAGGAAATGAAGTTGATTACAAGGATCAAACAGAGGGAAATCTCTTCAAGCATTTGTCTCTTGCTTGTGACAAGCTGTAGCTTAGGGGCCAGTGAACCTGTTACGAGGCTGCTGACATGGAGCAAATAGCAGTATGGGGAGAGAAAATTAGGTCATTACTTTTTAATGCTTATACCAAAACTGGGTAGATGCTTATCTATGAAGAAATAGACAGAGCTCTGCATGTTTAAGAGTAAACATGAAGTCTATATTCCAACTTTTTGTATGTATCAAAGTTTCAGAATGTCCTGGTTTTACCTGATGAATTGTTCTTGATATAATGCAATTCAGCAGATGATGTTTCCTATTATTTTACATGCCTGTATAAAATAGTTTGAAATACAACTACAGTCCTAGGTGTCTACTCCTTGGCTTTGATGGGTGGATATGGCCATCAAAAGCATATGAAGAACAGCTGGTGGAAGAGCAAAAGTGAAAGAAATGAGGGGCTGGCTGGGTTCTTCAGTCAAAGGAAACCAGATGTGGATGATTTACTCTCTATAAACAGAAGTCAAAGTGATCTCCAGAAAGAGGAAACAATGGAAGGGAAATTCACTGAATTCTCAGGAATCTTTCACAAAAGGTCAGCAGGCCTTTCACCAGAGAATCTTTGAAGAAGAAAATGAAATGGCATCTGCAGTTTCTTGTGTCCAAATGTATGATTTCCTTTGAAGGATTCAAATATTTTTGGCCAATAGAAACCGAGGCCTACTTAGTTTCTCTTTCATGTTTCTGAAGAGTAAGATGATTCTTTGGGAGAAAAAAAAAGAAAATTGAGTAAAATAAAATACCTTGAACTATCTTTTCTTTATATGTCAGATGTAAATTTTGGGTGTACAAGACAAGCCATATTTTATTTGGGATATCCACAAAGAAACAATAACAAACATTTAACTCTTTCTTCATTTACTCCCATTCTCATGCTTTTTATTCTTATTTTTTTGTCTTAAATCTGGCAGCCACCATTGGAGATGGAGTTAGACCAAAACTATTTCCTACAAAAATGGAAGGTATAGTATCAATTATCAAATATGGTTATATGGTATCTAATACAGTTGGACTTGATAATCCTTAAAGTTTTTTCCAACCTACATGATTCTATGAATTTTGCACATTCTCTATCGGGAGCTACTGACAGTGTTCACACATGTGATTAGAACCAGGAGATTCCTCAAAAAAGGGTCAGGCTCAAGCCTGTTCCCATTCTTATCAATTTATCAATGGGATAAATTGTACCTCTACTTGATTTACCCTGTTGAAAACCTGGACATCTACCCCACCTGCTTGCCTGCAAACTCAGCTCTGGACTCAAGACAATTTGTCATTCAACAAGTTCACCAGTACTTGGTCAGCATGTTTTTCTGCAGTGGGCCACTGGGACGCAGTGGGTTTCTCCCTAAAATCTGTACTAAACTATTGCTCTCCATGCTCAAGAGGAAACAGCATACATTTACTTTAACTTTCTCTAGTGTAGTGTTCTCTAAAACAAGAGGAAAGACTATGATTCCTTGAAGTTTTTATCCATAATGGATAATGGCATAATTATTATACATAATACATAATACAGCATTCCACATACCTGGAAATAGAGTAGAGGATAGTAGAAACACTCTACTGGAAAATATACTGGATTTTCCATGTTTTCCCGTTTATTTTCCTGTATTTGCATTGCACTGTACACTTCTTAATTTCAGCCCTTACTCTTTGTAGGGCAGAGATCAAGGGCTCCAGCTGTAATAAACTGTACCTCTCAGGATGTACATCTTCCATGTGGTATAGTATGAGAATCCTATAGTTCAGCTTTGGAACTGCAGTAGCAGCTGGGATTGAATAAGGACAAGTACTTGATTTTGGCTACAGGAATCTGCAAAGCAAAACTCTTCCATTTGAGGAAAGTAAAATAATTGTCTTTCAGTTGAAAATGTCCAACATTCCTGTTGTTCCAATTTAATGGAAATATGGCAGTTCAAAATTTTGCCTAATTTTACACCAAAACCAAAGATGAAAAGGGATGAAAATTCTCAATTTCATAATGATTGACACTGCCTAGAATACAGAGCACATCGTAGTGTTATTGAAACCAATAAAATAAATAATACTCTGTAAGCTCCAGACGCATAATGAAACACAGAATTCCACTGAATTTACTATTATTTTCTATAATGAGAATCTAGCCATCTTATCAAACTTCTGTGATAAACCTTCTGGACCTGATGAGTTTTGCAAATTGTATGAATGAAACTAACGACTCTTATCCAGCATTACACACAGAGAAGAAAGGTGCATACTGATGGAAAACAAAGACATGCAGAAATTCTTTAAATGAAACCACATTGAATGTGCATTAGGATCCTTTCATAGAAGAAAATCAGAAGAACAATCACATTCGGAGAAAAAGATTATGAAAAAATAAGCACTTTCTATAGGCATGCAATGAAGTTAATGTCTTAGCAGACACTGGATTCTGCTTTGAAATCTGTTTGATTAACTTGAAGTTTATGCAAGTGGGATGACTCCAGGGTAATTGACAAGAGAGAGAAAGAACCGATATGCTGTTGTATGTGCTCTGAGCTGTTTTCCCAAAACAAAACCCTCCAATAAATGTACGTCTTGTAATTAAATATTATATGAAATTCTTGCTGAATACAACTATCTTGGCTTTCAGATATGTCTGCTCCAGAAAAGCTCACCAAAACCAAAAAAATTACATCACAATAATGTATTCTGCTCTTGGCATTTCATATAGTGTAAGGTAAAGTACACTCTATGTCACCACTTGGCAGCAACAAACCCAACAACAGCAGCATGTCTCTGAAATCTCTCCTTTAGCTGAGATTGCTTTCTGAAATTAAATTCAGGCAGAGAGAAAAGGAGGAACAAACAAGTTTATCGCAGCTCTGCAATAGCAAATAATCAGGAGAACTACTTGAGGAACATTAAGTGAAGCACCAGATTCTTCAAATAATATGATAATTGAAACACAGTTGTTGAATATCCAGTTATGTGCAGATCTCTCTCCCTAGCCTGAAATGAACAACAATGCAGGGGGGAAAAAGAGCCAGTCTGTGAACTAGAGGAGAAATCTACTCAACATAAAATTTGTCATCAGCTATGTTGAATAGGCAATCTGTTCAAATACATGATAAATGACTCTGCTTTTCATAGAGCAGACATAACATAGGTTGCCACAGTCTAAGCTGTTACCAATACTGCCCCATGTGCCAAGAGATATTATGCATTCACTGTAGAGCACCAAGACCGAGGGTGAGCTGAAGTGGAAATTACAGGTAATACAGTAAAAATTATCCAACAGTTACGTGCAACTAACCTTTACAGTTTGTTGCAAAAAAAAAAAAACAAAAAAACAACAACGTTGAGGCTTTTAGCACCTCTCTTTGCACTTGCACTGCATTTCAGGAAATGAGAAACATTTAATCTGTGGCTATAAGGAAGTAATATTTTGTTTTGACATCAGGTCTGGGGAGCAGATTCATCCAAATGCTCCACATCAGTCCTTGATTTGCACAGCTACATAGAAAGGGTGCACCTTCAGCTCATTTGGATCCCTTTTCTGTCTTTTTAAGGAGGGCACAGATTCACTAGCCATCAGTTCAATAATACTGTATGCATAAAAATATGTTGAAAATTCTGTTCTGACTTTTTCATACAGCTTCATGGAGAATCTTGGCTTCAGGCCAAACAACCGAAAAAGCAAAGCTTTTTCTCCTCAGTGTTTTCACAAAGTGCACGTAATACATCTTTAAGTAAATTAGTGTTATAACAGGTTTCCACTGATCCATCTTGAGAAGTCAAATGAGAACCAAAAATAGATCCTGTTTTCAATTTCCCCTGAGCAGCAAAGTGATTTGAAATCCTCCCTTGCCACAGGAAACAAAAAGATAAAGAACAAATTTGGCAATGATTCAGTAAATATATGTGCTTATTCAGTATTTAAATTCAGTAGTCAAGGAACTCTTTATTAGAGAAGTAAAAAACAACATATCCAGCAATGGTAGGAATCAAGTGTGACTGTCCAAGAAAACTCCTTTCTCTGTAGTCAGATGCTCTGTGACATTTACAAAGGAAAACTCAACTCAGAATATGCAGAGGCTGTCCAAGATACCTCTGTGGTAGCCATGTACCATAAGTATATCTACGTTTTAAGGGACTGGCAAAGTATAGGTGAAGATACGAGCAGATACTACTTATGGGAATAAATAGTACAGTACAAACTAAAAAACAGATTGCAACTTCAACAGAAATTTTGAAAGAGGGGGGAACTGCCCTTTGGAAAATTCCTGCAGAATGGTATAGTCATATAATGGTATAGCAGTAAAATACAGCATGCATTTTAAAGAAGAAGAGCCTTTACCTTTAGGTCTGATAGGATCATACGCAGTTTCTCAAGTAACTACTACTGGAGTTGTCTAAGTAATTGTATTTTCAAAAATGGAAACAAGATGATCTCATTTGAAGGTTTAGTACTTCCTTAAAATACTTATGTAATAAAGGTGGTCGCTGACAAGGAAATCTGGATGTATTGAATAAGAGGACAAAAAGAAAAACCAATAGCTAAGCATTCAGCTCCAATTTTAGTACACAGTTTTTCAAAAAGTATAAAAACCTAGCGTAGAATTTCATAGAGATAGTTGACATCAAATTCCTGAAAGAAAATTTCACTGAATGTACTTGACTAGTATAAACCAGACCATCCCTAATTTTGCTACGAACACGTGCATGCTAAATTACTTTCTGAATGTCTGCTAGTAGAATGGGCATCAAGTAACTAAAAATTAATCACTTTTTGTATCATTGTTGCTAATGTGATGTTCTCCTGTATTGTTTTCGGCAGGTCATGTCTATAGCACTAATCACTAGTAGCTATGGCTGTGTAAGGAGGCTGCATGGTTCTCACATCAAGCTAATTAAGATTTGCTTGAAGAAAGCAAAGGATCTCTTCCCCTCCAACTCTTTAAGATAAAAGGAAGGGGGAGAACAAGGGAAACTTTAATAACATTTTATATAAGAAGTGCTAGATTTTGTTCTGCTTATGTGGAATCCCATCCCAATGAAGTGAAAGGAGAGAAAGGGAAAGTATTTCCTAGTCCTCAGAAAAATAACAAATGGGTTGTTAATTGGCAAGTGTTTAAAGGGCTGGTTCTAATCGGGGTATATGGACTTGTTTTTCCAACACTGAGTCTCACGTCAAAACAACAAGAAACAATTGAAAAATCTCTGCTGAAGAAAGCAAGAGGAAGTGGGTTGTCACCAGCTGTTCAAAGACAAGATCCTGCAACAAATGTGTAGCAGCAGATGCCGTGTGAAGCACGGGGAATGTAAATGCATATGAGTCATCACATAAGCTTAGGGGGGACAAGCTGCAGGCCAGATCCTGGAGGTAAAGATTTTTATGATTTTAAACATTTCTCCACCTGCTTTGTTCTTTGTTCAAGTACACACTATATATATTTTTGGAAGAAGGTATCTTAAAGAACTTCAAGCAGAAGGAAAATATCTTACAGAAATACCATGCTTTGGACCTATCACATCAAAAAAGGAGATGGCCCGGCATCACTGTGTGTCCAGTAGGGAAAGGAGTTTGTAACATTTCCCACTTTTCCCTCTCCTTTTAGGTTCATGAAAATAATAAAAATTTTTAAAAGTATCACTTTTATAGTTTCCAGCATTTCACTGATTTGTTTTTCAACTGTAGCTTCATAAATAGCACAACTGGCACACTGGAAAAGAAGAGAAAGTTGGCATAGTGGCAAAAATAGAAGAACTATCAGCTGTGTTTCACAGAGATAATCCACAGGATCCCATCTCAGGTTGGTTGCCCCTGGGCAGTGGGATAAGACCTTGTAAGCAGTTACAGTATGATGGAACTTGAGCCAAAGGTGATAGGAGGATGCCCTCCAAGAGTTTTCAGTAAAATCCTGTTTCTCTAAAATAAATAGCAAGAAAGAGACAGAGGGAGGAGTCCTTGACTCAGCTCCCGCCTTGGCTGTCCCAGCTGTTTGTATTTAGGCACTCTCACACTCTAGTCATTATAAAACCCACACTGATTTACACAATTCCATAATCTTGTAAGAAAATAAATTATTGAGGATTATCAAATTTTCATCCATTTATTTTCAAAATTCTTTTCTTGCTTTTCCCCAGCAACACCAAGCTCTCATGTGGAGAGAAAAAAAAGGCATTAGCAAAATACTTTGCATGGAGGTGGATCTACATTTTGAAACCATTTTTATATTTCATGCTACCATGTTTCACCATGACAGATCCTGAGAATTCCCAGCTGCCAGTTGCCCTTGAGGTGGCTGCCCCCAGTTTCTCCACTGAATTCACATTGCTTAACATGTCACAAACAAGAAGAGGCTTTTTGTGCTTTAAAGGAGATCTCCAAGGCTGAATGGAAACAGTGATTTAATTTTGTGAAAATATGATGACCTTTTGATATTATAGTCTTTCTTGGTTTAAAGAAAACAAAAAATAACAACAAAAAAAGAGAGGAGGGCTCTCAATAGCCAGTGGTATAAACATTTGGAGATTCACCTGTGTCAGAAGGGACTCTGCATGAATACCGACCCAGTGGGAAAACAATTACACTCTGAGTTGCACTGGGTTATGATTTTCAGAGGCTGTTGGGGTGATGCCATAAACCTGGTGGCAACGGGGGTTCATGTTGAACTTCAGCCACATATACCTTGGGACTCTATCAGTGGTCAGGAGAGGCATACAAGATTTTAGTTTCCCTTGGGATAATTTTCTGCAAAGTTACTGTTCAAGAAACAAAAATACCAAACACACTTGTACCTGATCTTAAGAAGGAGGCTTGAGGACTGGACTTTGCTGTATCTCATCACAGAGCACAAGCAGGCGCCAAGAATTAGAGAGTCCTTCTTCTGCACCTGGACAAATTAAGTAGGAAAGGAATGTAATGAGTTCCTACTGCCCTTCGTCCCTTACTTGTCAGACATGTAGTTGAAAAAAACTGCTAGTGGCATTATACATGACCCGAACCAGACTTTTTGCCAGGCTCAGGATGTGGTCCCTTCTCTAATTGTATTTCCCAGGGACAGTGGTCAGGGTCCCACCATGGGAAGGGATGGGATGGCATGCAGGAGTCCGACAGCACCCATGCTTGTTCCTCAGACCTGGGAGGTCAACTGTAAGATGACCAAATCTATAGTTTCAGTGATGAAAGCAGATCACAAAGCAGTTATTGTATTTCTGAGAGAGAGAAATCCAGTCTGACTTGGTTTTGTCATAAGTGATTAGATTTTATATTGTGCTTATGTACTTCTCCTAATCAAATTAGCATGTTGGCTCAAAATCAGCCTAGCAGAAAAACTCTAATTTTCTTAACCATTCTGCTTCATTTATCACCTGGAATTACCAAAGTTTTGAGGTTTTCTTTTCTCTCTGACTAGGCCCAGTTCTGCTTAGCTTATAAAATTTGAAACATTCATCGCCCAAGGTTGCAAGAGCAATGAATATTTATAATCCCATCTTCCCAGCACACTCAGAGGTGTCTCACAGCGTGACTTCACATTAGAAATGTCCCACCTGTGGGGATCTCTCAGAAAAACACAGATTACAAGTCTGTACAACATAGAACAAGGTCAATACCCAAATTATGGGAATTATCATCTTAAAAAAGGTTGCATATCTGATGATGCTCTGCACCAACACAGATTTATTGGTGCTGTACTAGTGACTCTCCTCTGTGAAGACAAAATTTCAGCCATAATTACATTATTCCTGGTTCTTGTCCTGAGCATTCTCATGAATCAGCTGCAAACTGTGTAATGCACTCCTCTCACCATTTACAAAGGTAGCCCTTATCTCCAACAGCAAGAAACAAAAAAAAAAAAAAGGGTTTCTCACTTAGCTTGAGAGCACAGGGAAATATTATAGTTTAAAGAACATAGTTACCAGTGTCAAAATACAGGCAGGACTCCAGTGATGAGAGCTGCTTAGAAAATACTGCAAGTGAAACTGCGTGACTCCGCAGGTACCTTCTTATAATTCACTGCAAATATTTGTCTTTTCCTAGACTGAGGCCACATTTTAAAAACCAACCCCCATTCCATTCATCTCCAAAAATGCAATTAAAGCTTAACACTAATTCAGATTATTTTCCTATTCAAGACAGAGCTATGAGGATTACAGTCAGCTTTAACAGTTGTCAGGAAAATATGGTTCCTTCCACTCAGCAGACAAGCAATTAACGTTCAGCAGCAGAACTGAAATTAGAAACTATCTAGAGGCCATTTTAGGCCAAGAAAGTTTTGCCATTGATTTTAATGCGTCAAGATATAATGTATCCTCCAGTATCCTGCCCTTTCCTATTTTCCCCAAACTTAGGGTGAACCATTAAATTGAAGCTTGCCCTGTAAATCCCATAAGCTATTAATGTAGTTCCCTTAGCTGGAAGATAGATTAATGACCTGAGACTTCTGTAGAATATTTGCTACTTCAGTGCAAATTAATATCATATTTTATCCTCATTTTATACCCACAGCCACTACTTCCTTCTGCAAAGGATACCAGAAGGAGCTGGTTATTTAAATGGCAAGATTCTAAATCTTATCTTCAAATTTTTAATCAAACTCTTTAACATGAGTCTTAAATTTCTGCAGTTCCATTTTTCATACTTCTCTCACCTCTATCTTATGCTAAAAACAAAGAAAAACTTAAAATCTCAGATGTGTTTAGGAGTGTTTTCTTTAATACTAATAAATTTTTTAAATGCTTTATATTTTTCAGGACTCTCTTCTCCACACTCTGCAGCTTGGGCTAGGACTAAATACAAATGTCTTTCACTTCACCCAAGTCTAAGTTCTCAGTTTTAAAATAGACAGTTTTAAATTTTCTAGGTATGGTGTGCTATCCTGCAAATAATGTTCTTGTCCACAGTCTCCTATCTTTTCTTCTTCTTTCACTGCCTAGAAGAACACCGTTTGCTATTGAATGTAATTTCTGGAGAAAGAAATATCATGAAAACTTGAAAATGGCTTGAGACACATGTTTAGTTCTAGAAAACTCCAGTCAGGCCTTCTTTCTGTAGGAATTAAAAGTTATGGCAAGTTCTTAAGTTCCTCAGACAAGCACAGGAGGCTATTAGAGGAAATAAGGAAAGTGGTAGTGGGGGGAAAGGCAGCATTGTTTTCTCTCCCTGTTCCTTCTTGCCAGCACTTCAAAAAAGTGTGGTCTTTATTTGCAAACAGTAACACTAGGTTGAAACTTCAAACTTAGAGCAAAATTTTTCTTTCCTTCTACACTTCAAACCCTCAATAATAATAAAAAACAGTAAAAATGTTACGGAAAAACACAGAACATAAACTGCAGTTTGGAATGCAACTATACATTTTATTTTCTGGTCTGTATTTGCTATTATTAAAATCTATGAAGAAAACATAGCCACTTCACAAAGTCTTTATTGTTGAATCCTTATGCTCTGTTTTGGCACCAGCATTAGGTATCAGATCACAGGCATATCACAAGATAAATATCACAGACTTGCAACAACATTCACTTACACTTAATGAAGCTGCCTTGTAAATTTCATTGTTGTTACTGGGGATTATCATGGTCAAAACACTTTTGGGGAGCACATTTCAGACACTCACCCCTCTCTTGTTTAGAAATATCCTTTATATCCAGTCTGAACATATTTAGAACTGACTATTTCATTTGTAAGGAACAATGTTATACTACAAGGAACGTTTTCCTAAAAGGAATATCTCATCCAACTGCCTGACCACTTCAGGGCTGGCCAAATGTTAAGGGCATTGTCTAAATGCCTCTTAAATGTTGACAGGCTTGGGGCATCAACCACCTCTCCAGGAAGCCTGTTACAGTGTTTGACCATCTTCTTGGTAAAGAAATGCTTCCTAATGTCCTGTTACAGATAATACCATGAATAACCAAATTTCACAGATGATTAACATGGAATGATGTGGAGATGGCCAAGATGGGAGGTTTAGATTGGACATTATGTAAACTTTCTTCACTAAAAGGGTTATTAAACATTGGAACAAGTGGCCCAGAGAAGGTATTACCCTGCAGGTATTTAAAATATTTAAAAGTGTACATGTGACACTTAAGNCCCTCAGTGAAGTTTAAGACTGTTACCTCTCATTCTGACACTGGTTGCCTGGGAGAAGAGACCGACTCCCACCTGGCTACAACCTCCTTTCAGGTATTTGTAGAGAGTGATAAGGTCTCCCCTGAGCCTCCTTTTTTTTTCCAGGCTAAGCATCAGCTCTCAGATGAGTTGCTGGTCAGCAGGTTTGAGCTCTGCAGCATGCTTGAGCTCTGCATCTGATCACCACAATCCATCCTATCTCCTCATTCAATTCAACTCCTATTTTCTGTGTAAGGTGTCGGCTTTGCCTAACATGGGAATTATTGCACCAACCCTTTGTCTGAGAAATAGCTACAGTCAGGCATCTGCTGTTGGATGATGCATTGCCCACAGCTTCTGCATCCTGTCATCTTTGTTTGCTTCATTTTTTCCTTTGAAGTTAGAAAAGAGAGATAAAAGACTACAGAAGCGAGAGAGGTAGCAATGTAGGGAACATGAAAAATTTCAGAATGACAAATTCCACCCATCCTGGTTTTAGCTGGGATAATTTTCTTCCTAGTAGCTGGTACAATCCTGTATGTTGAATTCAGTATGAGAATAATATTGATAGTAGACTGATGTTTTGGTTGTTGCTAAGTAGTGTTTACCTTAAGTGAAGGACTTTTCAGCTCTGCCAATGAGGAGCTGCACAAAAGCTGGAAGGGAACATATGTAGGACAGCTGCTCTAAACTGACCAAATGGATATTCCATACCATAGAACATCATGCCCAGTATATGAACATCCTACTTGAGGCGGGATGGGGAGGGAGTGAGTGAGCAGCTGCGTGGTACTTAGTTGCCTGCAGGGGTTAAACCACGACACCCTCATAAATTCTGTCCAGACGCTGTTGTTTACTGTTATCGGTTCATTGGTGCCCAAGCTGCTAAGCTTTTTGGCAGGGAAAATCAGAACATACTTGACTCCACTCTGCTGTAGCCAGAACACTTCCAGTACCCAACATAACTAGTTTAATGCCAGCTTGAGTATCACTGCACTGCAGAACTGCCATACTCTGTCTTAGCAAGGAAGATAGAGAGCTAAAGAACTATACCTCCAGTCAAAGCTTCCTCTTCTTTTGTGCTAGAGGTAACATTATAAGCACCACTAACAAAAATAAATAAAAAGAAATAAATTGGCAGTACTACTGCCTCTGAGATCTCAGTAACTGTAACTGTAGTAATCCAAATAAATTAAATAACTCGAAGACTCAACAGGAGTTTTCACAAAAAACACTGAGACCCAAGATAGCCTATCTACAATACTGACAAGGCAAAAAAAAGGAAGCTCACTAAGCAAAAATCCAGTGGGAAAAAACCCCAATCTCTAAGTTTCAACTTTGATTTAATAATTGAAAGATCATGTTCCCTAACATTACACGTGTCATGCTGTGGCATAACTTCTCTGATGTGCCAAACTCACAAAAAACTCCCTGGTTTAGATGCTATTAGTCTGCTGACACCGTGTGTGTCTTAATTCCAAGTAGAAGTAAAGTCATGGCTATAAAACATGGTATAGATACCCACACATTGCACTTGACTTTTCGATGGAGCCTTCCCAAATGATCAGTTTACAAAGGCCAATCCCATTTGGCTGGTACCATTTTCTTGAAATCCAAACTGTTTGAGAGGATAAATTATTGTTACTACAT
>WEIV01023708.1:27156-99992 GCA_013390005.1 Calyptomena viridis
GGAACTAGCTGATCTTTCAGGTCCCCTCCAACCCAAACCATTCTATGATTCTATAATCTCCAAAATGTTTTACAAGAGCTAATAGCCACATATTTATCACCTGCAGATCAATAATTTCTCCATTCCAAATATATCTAAAAGAAAGTCACATTTTTTAAAAAGAGAAGCACAATCTAGCTACTAGAGCCTGCAGGGAAGGTGGTTATTTGGAGCACAGGTACTGAACTGATCCTCTGCTAGACTGTCCCTGTGGTTTCCATTTGTCTGTCTTCTTGCCACCCTTATTTCACAGCTGGAACAACCATATTTCAGTCCTTTTAAGGGAGACTGAATGATATTGCAATACAAAAAAAAATAGTGTTAACAGCAAGACTCTTGAAACCTTCTGAAAGGGAAACAAAGGAAATCTCTGTCCATACCATTACACATCTCTGTACTATCACACAGTTAACCCAAGTCTTTGTTCTTTCCTTCTTCATCAGCCATCACGTTTTCTGGTATCAGCCTATGGCTAGGTTGGGATAGCAGTCACTCCTGGATATATTCTAACTAACTCTACTGGAATCAGCCAGATTTTTCTAGCTTTACCCAGATGTTACAGAAAAGGACCATGCAAAGTACTGGTGCAAGGCAACACAGATATTTTAAGATCATAGTAATAGATATCTCCTGTATTTCAGAGTAATCACATCCACATACTGCTGCAGGTAATAAATACATTTTACTTTGACTAGAGAGGTGATAAGATTTTTCAAGGAAAAGCTGGAGGTTATTAAAATGCTTTGAGATTAATTATTGCATTTATTTTATGGCTCTTTTAACTGGTTTGAAAAGTTGAACATGTTAAAATAGCTTCACAACACTGTATTGAAATGGAAAAAAGAAAATCTATTACCTTTTCCAGGTTCTCCCTTATCCAATAATTATTTTTTGCATTCAACATAAGTTAATGAAGAATCTCAGGATTTCTTTCTAGAAAAAAATTGATCTGCTTCAGGAAATGAAACTGCTCTAATTTTAAAGCTGTTTAGAAAAGAAATTGCATACCTCTATTTCTTAATGATAAAAGCATATATAACAATTGTAGTCACTTCTCCATTCGTTGGTAGAGAAAAAATTCAGAAAGAACCCACCCATAACTGTTTGATCTTCTTTTAAAATTCTTAGTTCAGGTATTTAAAACTGTGTGTCTGTTACATCTAGGTCCCAAAGACACCTACATTTTACCCTGTCTAAAGCAGAAATTCTCACCTAGAACAAACTAATAATTGCATCTGAGTGTATAAGGTAACATCCACTCAACACCACATCCAACTCTAGCTTATTTGGAGGGACTCTGGGAGGCCAGCAGCAAACTGCAGAGTGCCAAGAGATGGGTGCTTTTGTTATTACTTCCTCCTTCATGCTTAGAGATCAGTGAAACTTTTGAGAGTTGGAATTAACAAGACTTGGCATCAAAACATTGTTTGTCCTTCCTCTTCTTCTCCAAAATGATTCTGCACTCTGGTCTTATGCAGACAAACTGATGTTCTTATGCTGTGGAGTCAGTTTGTGGAGTCCAGGGAACATTCACCCTGTCTTAAGGAGGAAAAAAGGAGTCAAAAGCTCAGTTTTGTTATCTTCTACCACACTAGTGTGCACTTTATTCTGCAAGTGCTGGGGCCAACAAGCCTCTCTGCATGCACAGAGAGGAGCACTAATCAGGTTAAATAAGGTTAGCAAATTCAGGTCATGCCATAGGTAAAAATATCCATTATTAGTCAGAAATAAAAAAGTAGATACCAGATAAAAGGAAAAGACAAGGCATATCTGACAAAATTTTGGATGAAGAGACAAGCCTTGTAGACCATTAAGAGCTAGCAAAGGCTATCGGTCCTACAAGCTCCATGGTAAGAAGCTCTCTATCACATCTCTCTTCTCAGTGGGAGCACTGAGACAACCAGAAAAATCTACCAGAAAATCACTACCTGAGGAAGTACCACCCTTATTGATTTCTTTGATTTAGAAATTATTCCTTCATTGTAGTCAGTCAGATAATTGTTTTACAAAAAGAATTACTAGTATCAGAACTTCAGCAGCTCTGAAATGTCCCTCAGCAAGCAAACAACTAACTCTTCCACCCACTCAGTACACCCCCACTTGTGAATTGCAATTAGCATTGCAAATGCATTTCCCTTTTCAGAACTATTGATTGCGCTGTTAAATAACAGAAGAGAGTTAAAATACATGGAAATCTGCTTTAGCTTCCACTCTTTGTTATTATCTATCTATCTATCTATCTATCTATCTATCTATCTATCTATCTATCTATCTATCCATCAAAAAAAATTGCAATTCTATACAGGTACTACCATTACAGAACTTCCTAGTTATGGGCAAGATATATTATACAATATTATTCCCACTCACCTTTCAAAAGCTTTATTTAACATGGTCTAAATATTCTTCTCAATATTTAAGGGAAATACTTCTATTGTACATCCCCCCTGTGCAGACCCTATGTCAAAATTTCATGCCTGCTTAAAAGAAAAGTATTTGCTCAGCTCACCTTCTATGAGTCTCCTTGGGTTTTTTACTTAATACCTTGCCTTAGTTCAACCTGTTTATATAGGTATGTATGGTTGTGTTGGTTACAAGGAGGCAGAAAGAAAGTGAGATATATAGTTGCCCTTACACACAGACATTGCTTGTAAGGATGGACAGAAGATTGTATTATGATTGACAGGAGTTTAAAAAATTGCAGTGGTGTGTTGGAGTCCAGGATATCGAGACTACACCTCGGATTGCCCTGGAGGGTCTGGGACCCTTACAGAGACCCCAGGAGGATACAGTTTTTGATCTGTGTCCTTGGGAAGGGCTTCCAAAACTGATGGAAGCAAGAGCAACAGAAAAATAATTTGGCTTATGGTTTGGTTAGTCATAGAAGTAAAGCTTATAGTNTGGGCAGTGAGCAAAACACCACATTGGTATGAGTATTCTTAATAAGATTTGTGCAACCCCAGTACAAACACAGCAATTTACCACACACTGCAAGACAATCACAAACATCCTACACATGTAGGCCTAGTGGAGGAGCTGAGAGGTGAAGCAGGAAGACTAAGAAGTATTAGGGACTCTGAGGAAGAGATTGACTGGTGGAGCCACACTCTACCATGCCCTAGACAAACACAGTCACCATCCACTTCAAAAGAAACAAGAGGAGCTCGTGCCCTGCTACCATCAGGCAGAAAGAGGGGACCTTAGTGAAGGAGGGGACTGGAAACAGGTTTCTCCTCAGAGTAGCTGATGAATGCCCTCCCAACCTACTTCACTTTCTCAGGTGCCCTTATACAATACATATGAGGCCCTGGAATCTGAGGACCAAGGAAATGAGAGTGCAGATGAAGTTCCATCCAGATTGGAGGGGCCACCCAGGGTAGGGCAGCCTATCTTCACATCACAACCTCCTCAATTATGAAAAAAAGAAGGTAAAGTAGTAAATACGTGGGAAAAAAACTCATCAAAAATATCTCATCCCTTTTGAGATGAACCAAGAGCCAGATATGCTGACCAGACTCAATCCACAGGGAGGTGTGTTGCATCTCCCAAGTAATTAATGTCATCCAGAAACTTCTCAGCATGGTATTACCCACTGATTATTGCACGCTACTCCTGTTCCAGGTGGGTACTGAAAAAGTCCCAACAAGGCAGCTGCAGATGATCAAGAGGAACCTCAAGGCCTTAGGACAACTAGTCAAGAGGTCTGGAACTGAGTAAAGATTTCCTCAAGAATCTCTGGCCCAGGAGATTGTGATGTTGGAAGGAAGAATTTCCCCTAGTCAAGAAGGTTTGGGTTAGAGAACACCCAGGCAAACTTGGTTATCTACAAGCCCATGTGTCTTGATGGCACATATCCATGAGTGCTGACGGAGCTGGTGGACACCACAGTGAGGCCACTCATGATCTTCTTTGAAAGGTCATGAGGATCAGGAGAGGTGTCTGAGGACTGGAAGAAAGCAAATGTCACCCCTGGAAGGGTGATGGAGCACCTTATCCTGGAGGCCATCTCTATCCACATGGATTGCAAGAAGGCGATCAGTAGCATGGATTCACTAAAGGTAAATCATGCTTGACCAACTTAATTGCCTTCTATGATGAAACAACTACGCAGATGGATGAGGGGAAAGCAGTGGATATTGTCTACCTCAGCTTCAGCAGGGCTTTCAGCAATGTCTCTCAAAACACCCTCACAAACTCAGGAAGTGTGGACTGAATGAGTGCACAGTGAGGTGGATTGAGAACAGGCTGAACGGCAGATCCCAGAGGGTCATAAACAATGGCACTTGGAGGCCTGTCACTAACAGTGTCCCCCAAGGCTCAACACTGGGTCCAGTATCATTTAACTTACCCATCAATGACTTGGATAAAGGGACAGATACCTCTTCAATGAGTTGCTGATGACACAAAGCTGGGAGGAGGGGCCAATACCCCAGAGGGCTGTGCAGCCCTTCAGAAGGACCTCGACAGGTTGGAGAGATGGGCAGAGAGGAACTGTCTGAAATTCAACAAAGGCAAACGCAGGGTTCTGCCCCTGGGGAAAAATAACCCCAGGCACAGGTACAGGTGGGGGCTGATCTGCTGGAAAGCAGCTCTGTGAAGGACCTGAGGGTCCTGGTGGACAGCAAGCTGTCTGTGAGCCAGCAGTGTGCCCTCGTGGCCAAGAAAGCCAATGGTATCCTGGAGTGTTTTGGGAAAAGCATTGTCAGCAGGCTGAGGGAGGTGATCCTGCCCCTCTACTCAGCCCTAGTGAGGCCTCACCTGGAGTGCTGTGTCCAGTTCTGGGCTCCTCATTACAAGAGACACATAGAACTCCTGGAGTGGGTCCTGTGGAGGGTGACAAAGATGATGAAGGGACTGAAGCATCTCTCTTACAAGGAAAGGCTGAGAGAGCTGAGCCTGTTCAGCCTCAAGAAAAGATGACTGAGAGTGGACTTCATCAAGGTCTATAAGTATCTGAAGGGAGCGTGTCAAGAGGATGGATCAGGCTCTTCTTGGTTGTGCCAAGAAATAGGACAAAAGGCAACGGGCAGAACTGATGCACAGGAAGTTCCACCTTGATTACGAGGAAGAACTTCTTTACCATGCAGGTGACTGAACACTGGAGCAGGTTGTCCAGAGAGGTTGTGAAGCTTCCCCCACAGTAGCTATTCAAAATTCATCTGGATGCCATCCTGTGCCATGTGTTCTAGGATGGCTTTGCTTGACCAGGGATGTTGGACCAGATGACCTTTCAACCTTACACATTCTGTGATTCTGTGAAATTGCTGTGGCACCACAGAAAGGTTCACAACCTCTGTGTCCAGGAATGGAGTAGTCAGAAAGACTGAAATTCAAACAACTTCTGAGACAGATGATGAGCAGGGTATGGAAAATCAACACTTCAGAAGGGCTTTGTCTATCCCAGTCACAGACAAGCTCAAACAAGACTTCATTTGCATTTGTACAAACAGCAAAGTGCACTACAGTAAGCTTCTCTAAATTGATTAGCCAAAAGGAGGGGAAAGCAGACCTTCCTAGCAAGTTGCTTTGAAGATTCATTTGCATGCATGGGCATGCTTGCACGGCACAGGTATCATAGGAATGAGGCGATCCAGAGCAGGGCACCTGCTCTGCTCCAGAGGACTCTACCTTGGGACAGCCCACAGAACTAATCTTCAGCTGCAGCCATCAAGACAGTTTTTCCTGAAGCACTCAGCTACAGCTTGGGGAACAGATTAGTTTTTGACACAAGTTTACCATGCTTAATTTGATGCTTTCATAGCAGCAGCTCCATCTCTGTAATCAAGAGCTTTTCTCTCTGCTTTCCTATTTTGATTTTAAGCTTGTCTAGCCACAGTATTTTGACAAATTTAGAGTATATCAGCATTAGGGATGTAACACATTCAAGTGATGTTACAGACAAGCCGTATGCAAACTGAGACAAGTCTGGGAATCCATGGGGTCACGGTGAAGTGCTCGGTACAAAGGGAAAAGTTTCATGGGGAGGGATTTTTCAGTGGTTTCTGACACAGCCACAAGCTGAGAGAATCAGCTGCTTTGAAAAAAGTCTCACGTCATCACATATGTCCCTTCTAATAAAAACACTGGGTAACCCTATGTTTCTGATACAAAGTAGTCAGCATGCTTATCGACTGCACAATGGCAAATTCTTCACTAAAGCTGGTTTCTAGTTATATGTCAGAAACTGCATGTTCATTTAAGTGAAAAGCGACCCTGAAATCACTGCCGAGCAGTCTGACCTTATGTGGGAAAGTCTGTGCAACTCATCAGACAGATTGCAATAATGCATCTGAGAGGTGAAAGATAAAAGCCTAAGTACAGTTGGCTTGGCAAAAAGTGTTCTCACAGGAATATATCGCTCCATCAACACTGCCATTCATAGAAATGTACCAGCTTTAGTCATGGTTTCCAAGATTCAGAGGAGTCAGGGGACCAGACAAAAATCCTCTCTTGAAAATGAGAATTTAAATTATTTCCTGCACTGGGCTGGATCAATCGACCCAGGTCAGAAAAGCGTCATCCCCCAAGAAAAAACACCATGCACACAGCTGGTCTATACAAGAAGGGAAGCCTGAACTTGTGGCTTCTGCGTGCCAGCAAACTTTTTTAATTAGCTCAAGACCATTAGTTTCATACTTGGTTAGCTATTCCGTCCTTCTTATATCTGCAAATGAGAGGGCAAATTTTACTGTAATAGGAAACTCGGCGACAATATTACATCCTAAGGAGAGTAGTTTCAAAGTCTTTGTTTTTCTCTTGAGACCTGATGAGAGAGAATCTATTTGCTTTAATCTTTATGAGTTCAGGGACTCAATGACCTTTTTATATATATGTATATGAAATTATGACCATCCACCAGGCAGGCAGCCCCATATTCCTGCAGCTCTAATCTGTAACTTTTCATTGCAACTACATTTGATTGCTCTAGTTCCAGCACCTCCAGGTGAGCTACATATCTCAAACTTCAGTCAAAGTAATTTCCAACTAGTGATAATTTTCATCACTCTGCTTTTACACAGATTTATAGAAACTGCAATGAAAGATTGGGGGTAAAAAAATCCATTAGTTTAAAACTGTTTCTTGTTTTTTATAGCAAGCTAGTTATATTAAGTAAAAAAGACATTAAACTGACATACTATCATCGAAGAGCAAGCTGTATTAGATTTGCTTATTTTTTAAAAATCAGCCAAAATGAATTCATATTTCCTTAAATGTTGCCTATGCACAAATATTCTCAATGCTCAGTGAGCAGGCAGTTCAGTAAACCTACAGCATGCTATAAAACCTCAGCATCATCTGAATATAACAGAATAAACAGAATATATTTGTTATATTTGGGAATATAACAGAAAAAGGAGTTACAGACACAATAATATGCTTGGACTGAAATCACCATTTCCCTGTACAATTACATAGTTTATTACAGATGATTTTTCAGGCAATTAGTAAATTAGATCAGGATGTTCTGAGTTTCTTTTTCAGCAATCTGCAAAATATTAAAAGCAATGAAATAATAAATCCAGCCATTTATACTGAAGTGCCTATGGGAGAAGTTGCCACATTTCAGGCTTACTTAAGAACTTTATAGCCAAATCTCAAAGTATGGAATTCTGACCTAAAATGAATCCTTTTAGTGCAGCTGTGTTTATTTTCATAAAGAGTATGCCTATGTTTGTGCTTAAATTCAGATCACGAATGTGCTTTTGAAGGCAGATATCGCAATTGTTGCCACTTAGCACAGTTTGATTCATATAATGGAAAGGCCTGAGAGGATTCTTTTACAATTAACCAGATTCTTTTCAAATTAAGTTAAAATGGAAGATGGTACTGAGGAATACATTTACTGTCCTCCAGCTGCTATGACCATTTTGTCCTTTGGACCAGAACAGAGCTACTCTGAAGTAAAACTCACCTGAAATGGGAAAAAATTGCCCTCATTGAGTCCTCAGCTCCAGCTGGATCTCCTCCTATAGCACTGAACTTCTTGCACATGTAGGTATAGCCTTCAGAGACCTATAGTAAGCACCAAAAATTCATTTCCACTCTTTACAAGGAAACAAAATCACAGCCACAGGAACTGTGGTTTCCCAGGCAAGTGCTTTTGTGCCTCTGATGTATGAGTGAGATCATGAATTATCTAACTACTAAACCACAAAGAAAGAGGTTTAACCTGATCTTTCCCAAATAGTAATTAACCTAAAGTTATCCTACAAAGTACCAATGACATTTCAAATCAGGCTGGGGTATGTCATTAGAATAACATTGCTTATGTCCCATCATATTCACTGACCTACATGAAAACCCCCAGAAACAGACATCTCCCTTTTTTCTATTTATTTTAGACTGTAAGGTTCCTGGCTTAGGGACCACAATATTGTGATATGAGAAGAATGGAAATCTCCATCCTGTTTATGACTTGTATTTGCTGCTGCTTATCAATTCAGCAACACCACCTCCCTCTGTATTTATTTCATAAAAGGGATTTCCATCTCAAGTTATGCACTGTTACCGAAATATCTCACAAGGACAGTCAGTCTTAGCAGCACAAAATCTCCTAAAATAGACAATGGCATTACTTCAACATCAAGTATCTACAGTTGTTAAAATATTTTAAATTTAAATTTTAAATCAAGCCGTAGAAGTTCAACAGCATATTTTAAGTCAAGTAAAAGCTCTGCTTCTATGACCTTAGACTTATCTATATCATTTTTGGTGATTTTACTTATTTTGTTTGAGGATGATAAATAACAGGAGTTACAGCTAGTTTTCATGCAGCCAGATAATTATTAGTGCTCCCAAGGACAGAGTTCAAGTGAATGTCACCCCTTAACCCCTTATTCCCTCAGGGAAGTTTAGTTGCTAATGCAGTCTCAAACAAGTGCGAGTAGTATGTAGCACATACAAATTGCATAGTTATGCAATTAAGCAAATGACACTTGTATGAAATATGTCACCCATAACAGAAAAAATACTACTAAGCCTTGTGGAAAAGGGTTTCCTGCCTTTACAGGAACTAAATTTGGATGCCTAATCAAACACCAAAGCAGCCATTATGTGTTTGTAATCTGAGCAGCAAATAATTGCACCTGTCTCTGCCAAGGAACAACATAATTTTCAAAGTAATAGGTGGAAGCCAGTGATGTGCTGGGAGGGATTAGGAAATCCATGAGCTGTATGGGAAAATCTTTGATTGATGAGACCCTAGGACATCCAGCAGTCTTCTACCAGCCAGGACTTTGAGGACATGTTAAAGTACATACAGTTCACTTTGCTTTTATAGTGTCAGGCCATTCCTATTGGCATAGCAAGCTTTAAGAGGATGACACTGGAGTTCTCTAGCAAAGCCCACCACAGCAATACAATCATCCCAGGCTATCTGTAAAGCAGCAGGGTGGACACCATGTTAATGCAAGGGCCAGTTTGAGACCTGGTTATGCAAGAACCTGTAAGATGTGTCTTTCACTGGCCAGCAGCACAGGATTAAGCCTGGGAAGTTGTAGGAAAGTGAGAGGTAAAATGGTATGCCAGAACACTGAAGGTCCTCCAGGAGTTCTTAAGAACAGAGAAGCTGAGGCAGGGCTTCTGACTGCCTGTCATTTTACTTAAATCATAGCTGTTCCCTGATAACACAAGACCAATTTGCAATGCTTTGGAGATTCAGTGTATATTTGCTTTGCTTGCTTTCTCTTTACTTGGAGAATACAAATGAGGGTAGAAAAAATTTTCAGATGAAATTTTGTTCTCAAGGCAGAGAACAAGCAACTGGAATAGAAAAGCCTTTTCTTGATAAAGGACAGGGTGGTATTACAGAGCCATGAACAAAGCAACACTGTGTAAACCAAACTAAACAGAGCCTGATGGCCCAGTCAAGTGTACAAGCATGCAGACATCAGAAACCTGCTTACACAGAAGCAGTGATGGCATTGAAAAACTTTTCAGACAATGTATTATTGCTGAAAGGCAGGTAGAGAGTTTAATCTAGACTGGGACAACTGAGTGCACTTTTGATTTTCCAAAGAAGAAACCTGCAAGTGGTAAAGCAGGAGTTATTCCAAGCCTAGAGATGCAGAAGCAGAGAGCAGAAATTGTTGCTTACAAGAGGCAGGTGGAATCGTCAAAGAACATTAGGACTGGCTGGGAGTTAAGGCTGAAATAAGTAGCTATGGGGCAGCTGAATGATCAGGTACCATGAGGAGAATTGGTCATGCTCATCTTATAGAGAAGACTCATATACTGCAGAATGACTTAACTTTTTTGGAAAGGGTGCAAATGTTCACACAGTAACAGAAGATCTCATGATATACATTATCTACAGCACGAGGGGAGAGCTTAGGCTACTTTAGCACTATACTACAAGAGAATGTGATATATTCTGTGTAAAGAAACTTCATGATGAATACTTGACATCTTTTGAAAGATGCAGTGCCAAAACCACTAGAACTCCTAGAAAAAAAAGAGAGGTTCATGGAAATATCTGTTAAACTTGCTAATTCTGCTGACTGGATATAGTGTAAGGAGAACCTTATTTGAACAGACTAACCATAAGAGGCGCAAAGCCAGCTTTCAGTAGTAGGGGGAAAAAATAGACATCTCACTGGGGGACCAGAAAAAAGGCAAGAGAAAATGTGCCTGCTGAGATCAGGATTTAGGAAACATCCACAGAGCACAAGAAGAAACTAAACTACTAAACAATTGCTTTGAAATCTGCTTCTGCCTTGCAAGAGTCAACTGGCCAAAGAGGACAAAGACATTGGCATTAAAGTACAAATAAAGGTGGTAGGTCAGATCCAAGGTGAATGAGGACAGTGTACTTCAGACTAGGAAGGGAAGGAGAGGACAGGGCATATTCCCCTTGGAATGGGGTCAAACAACTCAAACAAGGCCCTGTTTTGCAAACTATCATTGGAGGGCTGAGAGGTGCACCAGGTGATGCTAAAACCAGTCTGGTTCATCAACCCCAAATCAATATACTGAGGCAAAGATTTGGCAGATAAGCTGCTAAGCTGACCTGGAGACATGTGACTGACAGTCAACAACTTTATACTGTAAAAGTCTGGTCCCCTATCATATGAGCAGATTCTTCTAACATACTCTTCTTGGAGTATGTGGAGATTCTTCCTTGAAGTGGGGATGCTCCTTCAAGGATACTCCTCAAGGTTAAGTGAAAGAGATCTGCCGACAAGCGTTGGTATGGTGAGTCACACCAAATTGCTACTTAATAATTATTTCTTATTTTACTAGCTTTCATATAATCGCTTTAATAAATTGCACTATATTATACACTACTAGGAGTTTCTTCTACATTGTGTAGTAAATAATTCTAATTAAGATCTTCTGTCTGATCATTTGTCATAATAAACAATTAGTTTTATAGAAATATACCTGGTTTGCTATCTATAATCCTGTGGGACAAAATTGTACTTTAAACCTGCAAACATAGTCTGGGGCTAAGATTGCATCCAGCTGCACCCAGGCTCCTCTCTGAGAAGCAGTTTAGAAAGCAAATGGGTCCTTTCTGCACCTCATGAGTCAATGGAAGGTCTTCTTTAATAAACTGTGTCTGAAGCCCCACTCCCACCTACGACAAGGGCACACAGGCACAGTGAAATTAAGGAGCAGATAGGAAATAAATTATAGGAAGACATGGAGAAAAGATGGATGATCCCAAAGTTCATAAAACCTTACATATTTCTTGAGGTTTTGCATCATTCAGCCAGAACCAGGAACTCATTTTATTTAAAAAGGCATTACAGAAATATACTGGTCTCTGACTGGCATCACATTAATCAGCCTCATTATCACTATTATAAGAAAACTCATCTCTATAGCTATATAGGTTATGGCTATAGATGCACAGAATATGGGTCCACCAGAGCATGATCAGGGACTACTGAAACTGCTAATTTGCTAATAGCAGTAGAGTTATATCTGTATTTATCCATCCTGCTTAGCTCTGTGCTCCATTCCTCAAAAAACTGGTCTTTGCCATATCCCAACACAACAGATTTATTGCAAGATCTGCTTGTTGGTGACACAGCATTNCTAGCTGACAAGGAGGCGCTCCATCAAGGGTTGGACTCAATGATCTCAGAGGTCTTTTTCAACCTAATTGATTCAGTGTCTAAACTAATTTTGTTTATCTGTTTCCATGAATACATATCATGGATTTGTGCATAAATGTGCATACAAATAATAATCCTGAAGGTAGATGGTATCTGTCAGCCAAAGCTCCAGATATGTAAATATGGTCATTTACAGTATCTTTATCAAATCCATGAACTTTTTCTTTGTTAAAAAACAAAACAAACAAAAANAAGGTTAAGTGAAAGAGATCTGCCGACAAGCATTGGTATGGTGAGTCACACCAAATTGCTACTTAATAATTATTTCTTATTTTACTAGCTTTCATATAATCGCTTTAATAAATTGCACTATATTATACACTACTAGGAGTTTCTTCTACATTGTGTAGTAAATAATTCTAATTAAGATCTTCTGTCTGATCATTTGTCATAATAAACAATTAGTTTTATAGAAATATACCTGGTTTGCTATCTATAATCCTGTGGGACAAAATTGTACTTTAAACCTGCAAACATAGTCTGGGGCTAAGATTGCATCCAGCTGCACCCAGGCTCCTCTCTGAGAAGCAGTTTAGAAAGCAAATGGGTCCTTTCTGCACCTCATGAGTCAATGGAAGGTCTTCTTTAATAAACTGTGTCTGAAGCCCCACTCCCACCTACGACAAGGGCACACAGGCACAGTGAAATTAAGGAGCAGATAGGAAATAAATTATAGGAAGACATGGAGAAAAGATGGATGATCCCAAAGTTCATAAAACCTTACATATTTCTTGAGGTTTTGCATCATTCAGCCAGAACCAGGAACTCATTTTATTTAAAAAGGCATTACAGAAATATACTGGTCTCTGACTGGCATCACATTAATCAGCCTCATTATCACTATTATAAGAAAACTCATCTCTATAGCTATATAGGTTATGGCTATAGATGCACAGAATATGGGTCCACCAGAGCATGATCAGGGACTACTGAAACTGCTAATTTGCTAATAGCAGTAGAGTTATATCTGTATTTATCCATCCTGCTTAGCTCTGTGCTCCATTCCTCAAAAAACTGGTCTTTGCCATATCCCAACACAACAGATTTATTGCAAGATCTGCTTGTTGGTGACACAGCATTGCACGTAACACCAGAACAAGAGATGACATCAAGCAGTTGCTTAGTTATCTTTGCTTGCTCAAAGTCTGTAAATTAACGATGATGAAGCTAATTAATTGGAGGCAATTAGTGCATGTATCTGAACAAAGAAAAAAATGCACAAAATGAAACAGAATTACTTGTCTTGATAATTCATATTTAGTTACACATTTGACATCATGGGGGGAATTCAGTTTGGTGTGAGGATACTTACATTTAGGTATTCACATGCAAATGCCTAAACTCGATTTTTAGTTAGTGAATGCTAAGGAGCTCCTTAGGAAGAGCTCTGTTGGACACCTTCCTGGAATTCAGATGCCTAAACACAGACACCTCATGTTGTTTAGGTGCTGTTGAGCCCCCAGCCCAGCTTCTAGCTCATGCTCCAGAGAGTGCTCCTGGACCCCTCTGATACTGACCAGTCTTGGGCAGACATCTCGGGGACTTACAGGCTGTTCATNACAAAAAACCCCAAACCAAACCAACAAACAAATGAAAAAAAACCCAAAACCAAAGAAATCTGTCTTTGCACACATTTTTTTTGTATTTCTGAGTACATATGTTTTATAAATGAGCTCTCCACATATGTCTCCATCAAGGTTTAATTCACATCAGGAAGACATTTCTGAAGCCAAACATCCCAGTTTTTCCCAATTACCATGTCTTGCTTTTCCTCTTGATCTACACTCTCATTGTATGTTTCAGAATCAGCAGATTGAGATTTTAGACAGGATGGGGATTAAAAATTCAGCATTTGGAGAAACATTTAATGGCTGTTTTTTAAAAGCTGTGGTGAAACAAGGAACTAGGAAAGTAGTAAGCAGGGAGACCTTCCAAAGTATCGAGAATCTTCAGAACAAAATACAGGTTTATCTTAGTGTTACTGTACAGAGAATCAGCAGCATGCACAGTAGAGAATCAAGCAAACAAACATTGAGATGAATACATTGTAGAATTATGAAATATTAATGAATACATCATGCATAGCATCTTGATAGCTTTTTTGGCAGAACTATGAACTACATGGTTGATGGAACAGGATAAAAATACAAAACTTTGATTTTAATGAGGCATTTGAAACATTTTGGAATGTTCTTACATTCATTGGTTTGATACTCAGGGTACCATGTTTTATCTACCTGTAATATCACACTGAGACACCTGACATGGTATTTCCACTACCCTGTCCATTGACACTGTTTTCGCATTTGGGAAAATGAGGGGAGCATGCATTAGTTTTACAAAGAATAACAATATCTTTCCTTGGGGATGGGACAGCAATCTCTTATTTTAAAAACTGACCAAAGAGATCTCATTTATAGTCTCACTTTCAAGGCTGCAGAACCCATTGAAGGTCAACAAGTGCTGGAAATAATTATTAATTAATTTCAGTTTCAAACGAGGGGCATAGCACGGAAACACTTTGAGACACCACATTGTCTTCTTGACTAAGCTCTGTAGAGACGCTTGGGAAATTGAAAAAGAGCAGCAAACCGAGCCAAAATCTGCTTTTAGTAATGTGGGGATCATTACGTGACTTGACCTCATAAAATCCAGACAATAATCAATTTCTTAGTTCTGGGTGGAGCCCTCAGAGGAGAAACACAAATACTAAGGCAATGCACTAAGAACCCTCATGATACTGTCTCGAAACAGTGAAGGAGATACGTATTGGAAAAATGTAGAAGAGCGTATCTGATGAATCATACACTGCAGCACAGATATTCTGTAGGGGAAAGGAAAGAGAAAGGTAGCAACGCTGAAAAATATCTAAGAAGTATACATAGAAAGAAGGATCAGAACTGGGACTGTGGTATTCTGTAAACCAAATTAACAGCCAGTGCAATTTGCAGGGGTTTCTTTAGGTGCTCCACAGTGTGCAGTCTGTGATTCAGAGTTTAGGAGCAGGGTGGCACCAGGGCCTCACTTAGTGATCTCACAGGTTTACCAAGTCAACCTGGGAGACCACCAGGGTTGGGTGGCCCTTCCTGACAGCATATTCTTGAAAGAACATCCCAAACATCCCCATCTAGCTACCGTCATGCTAAGTTGAACTGGAAGGAGTTCAGACAAAAGCAAGACAAATGACAAAGAGCTGGAGGAAATGACTTCAAAGGAAAAATTAAATGAGCTAAAATACGCATACCATGGCTAATAAACCACTGTAGGTCAGGAAACAGGGAACACACTAACTACTAGCCACAGACAGAGGTGTAAATGAAGAGGTCTATCATTGACAGTAAATGGGAAGAAGGAAGAATTTGTCATCTTATTAATATTATTTGCCTTCAATTTCTGCTTGGTACATGGTAGATTTACCATATGATCATGGACTACCAGCAGCAGGAAAGACAAGCACTGAAAAAAATAGCCCTCTCCCTTACTAGTGCACTTTGAATTCTGTTTCATAATTCATTTGATTGCCTCCTCTTCTTTCTTACTGCTCTAGGCCAGGCTCATCATTACACAGGGCTAAGGAACCAGCTCTCTCTGAAATCAAGAACATTTCAACAAGGCATGTTCAAAATAGTTTGTGAACATTTCCGATATTGCTACCAGATTGCTCCTTCTTCTATGCCTTATTGCAGGACCAAACAGTCTTGAAATTCCTTGGACTCCTTTAATTTCAATGAAATAGTAAATAATATCACAATTTTTGAGCATGAGAATTCCTCTTCCCATTTGTTCTTTTGTTGTCATTGTTTTTGATTTTGTTTATTTGTGGGTTTTGTCTGTTCTATCTTTAGGGTACATGCAGAGACATGAAAACAGACACACCCAAGTCTAACCTCTCAGAAGGAATATACCTTGTCCTGGCATCATTTCCCTATTTAGGTAGATCATAGCTAATCAAGAGGGAGGAGATTCCAATTGTGCTTGTGAGCAGCATGGACTTTGTGCCTAGGACAGTTCTCTCCATATTATTCTCCCCTATGTTCAAATGCTAATTTTTCAACAGCTGCCTTTGTACCACTTTCCTTCTGTTAGATTCTTCATTAATTACTAATCATGGTAAACTTATCTAAGTAAGCATTTTTTTTTCTAATAAGTCTTTGGAGGGTATCACTCCCACTATCTCAATTCTTCCTTCTCACCCTTTACTCACTGTTTGGTCCCGCAATTTATACAGCTCCTTTTCTGTTATCTTTAACACCAGAAAGTCTGCACCTAGACTGCCTATAATCAAACAAGTGAATGTTTGCACTGAAGAAGCTCTTCTTGGATCACGGAAGCCCGATATTCTTTCAGGCAGCAACATTAACACCTACTGATAAGAAAGAGAAAGAGTAATTTTGCTAACAAGTATTTTAAAAGTATGAGTTAAGAGCATCTCATCCTTTATGTTCAGCATTCTACCAAGAACTGGAAGAAATGAAAGAAATATCACTGAATTACAGAAGTTAACAACTGTGCAAAGCTTGCATACTGAGATTCTGCTCTACGCTCTAATCTTTACATTATGGAAGAGCTCCCGACACTACCATTTACTCTCTTTTTCAGGTCATAAACTCATTTCCATTCATAACGCATAAAAGGAGTAACACAAACCAGGTTGTGAAGAACTACATTTTAAACCAAAATAATACTGTGGAATTTATGACAGGTAGAAAATGTTTAAACTGAACAGCTTTCACTGGAGTTACCAGCTTGAGTGGTATGAGAAAATTCATGGGCATCTATGGATTTTGATGAATTTCCCCATATAAAATAGGTTTTGAGTAAGCTGTTATGAGAGTGGAATATTGCATTTTGGCAGAGTAAATAATCGCTGTGTGATATGTATTTATACTTCTATGCACTACCACGTATATATTGTAAATGACATTATATTTCACATTGCGACACCTTGTATTGTGAAAAAAGGGAATTTCTGGGGGAGGGGGTGGGTGTATTTAGAAGTGAAAATAAATGGAATTCCATTTCTTTACAGGATCTGGTAAAACTACTTCTTTTTTTCCTGCTAGTTGCTGTCCTGGTGAGCAAACAATCAAATTTTAAAAGGATAATCTTCCCACAACCTTTGGCTATAGTTAACAATACTATTTACAGACAGCGGTTTGAAAAGTTACAGTATAATTGATGCAGCATGAAGTGAATCAAGAGGGCAAAGTTGATTTGTAGATATTAAAATAATCTGCTCCTTACATTCCAGAGAAGTTCACATTCTTTCCCAGCATGTAATTTCCTTATAGAAAAATATTTCTACCTTCATAGCACAGTCCTTTCTTGGATATACAAATGACAGCTTTTACATCCTGAAAGACACTCTGTAGTCTTCCCTGCTGTCATAGCCTGGACATTTGGAGGAGAAAAAGGCAAGTGCCCAAGTTTTTGCAGTTTTTTTGCACAGAAAGCAGTCAGCCAACAGCAGCCTCCTCATGCAGCTGTTTCTACATACATACAGAGCCAAAGGCATGAATAAACCTTTTAGCTTCCTAATAACATGTAAACATGCTCAAATCAGTTCTGCATTAGATTATTGATTTTCATTTATTTTACTGCCTGAAAACATTTGAGAGTGGCTCAGAGCAGATTTTTTTTTTTAATTTATTTAATTGTTTGAATAAGCAGACATAAAAAGAAAAGGGCAAATGAGTTTGTTCTCTGAAGGGATAAATGCACCACTAGCTTTCCAATGGGGCACCTTGTTTTCTCTCTGCAGCACACACACCTGTGCAAATACAAAACTGCAGAATAAGACAAAGGTTTAGAAACCACCTTATTTGGGCTCATGATTAAGCTTTCAGGTACTCTTTATTAACTATCTGCCAAATCTGGCCATGCACTTGTGAGATGAATCAATTTTGAAATACCTCATTTACCTGAGCACCACCCAGAAGTAAGCAGTCACATCTGTGATATCTCAAAAGCAACACTGCAAGAGTTTCTTCTGCTGGTTCAAATAGTCTCTGCATTCAGCATGGGCACCAGTGTGTGAAGAGGAAGGGACAGAGGAATATGAAAAAGAAGTCAAAGCAGAAATACTTAGTGTGGTGGGGTTCATTCCCAGCATCTCTGCTGGATTCCTACCTGAAGGTTACATACCCAGTCAGAAAGTTCAGCACTACTTCCCCATATCTCCAGCTGTACTCATATGGCACATAGTATATGACACGTACTGCAGTCATATTTGGCTATTTGCCAGCTAGACACATCAGAGGAGATCCTGTAGGATCTCCTTCCTGACAGCTGTTTTTCAGAAATAGAGCCAGTGTTAATAACAGAGACAGGCAGATGCAGTAGTTGCTCAGCACACCGGAAATGAGGCCACTTGCATTTAAGAGCTTATAAATGGATTTAGTTTTCTACTTTCAGGACCTGCATTTGGGGGAAAAAAGTCTAATTCATCATACGGTTTTCATTTTTAACCTCTCTGTAGATGTGCAGATCTTTAATTTTCAGTTCTGTGTATACACTCTATAATTTCTCTATATGTAAATCAGTCAAATGGTCTTTCTCTACACAAATTTACTATTCCCTGATCAATGTATGTACATAGATATGCAAGAAAGAACTACTCCACATGCTAGTGCAGCCTCCTACATTTCCCTGTTCTTTTATTCAGCAGTGTTGGGTTTTCATTTTTTTTATACAGTCATACTCCTTTGACAGTACATAGCTGTCATGGTTCTGTCTCACAGGTTTCTATACATCAGAGACCAGCTTTAAAACTGTTTTGACAGGTTAAAAGCTGGGATTTTTCCAGGGACAGGATGGAGAGAAGCAGGAATGTGAGAAGTGAAAAGAATATTCCTTGACACCCCCTAATCTCCTCAGTGCAGATGGCACTGTCGTTTTCAAGGAGCTTCTGTGCGCAACAGCCATTGCAAAAGAGTGAAAGTTGGAATGCTGAAAATAGTGTTCTTGGGAGATAAATACATATCTGCATGTACATCTATCTAATATGCACAACTGTGAATGCATGAGCAGACAAATGAGCAAAGCTTACCTTCCCTCTTCTTCCTCCCCCTGTCCATTCACTAAAATTAATTGTTCCCCAAGATGCTGTAGGGCACATTGTTAATTATTGTCTCTCTCCTCTGCACCTGAGGCATCACATTGGTTTATAAAACAGCCTGCAAACAGATGGAGAGCTGCTGGAGGTGAATCTGCAGGTATGTGAAAAAAGTGGATACAGACTTTATGATACTGCAGGCTCAGATGGTCTATTAATTTTCAATAATATTCTGGAAAGGAAGGAGGTCTCTACGTGTTTTTAGGCTTAATTTGTTTTCTAAAAAGGAGTTACAAGAGCCAATTACTTTTATGATTTCATCACAATCATTTATGCTTAAGGAATATTTATGGGAAAATATTCCAGTCATCTCTGCACCAGCCTTGCTGTTTCTTAGATAACTCTTCCCCTTGGCAGCCAGCTGTACATGCACTGTGCCTGACAGTACTAAGGCTGGGCGTCTTGCAGACCAGACAGAAATGCCAACTTGAACTGGATGCTGCATGCAGCCTTTTGCCTGCTGCCTTAATGCCATCTACCCTAACAATCTGCTTCTGCCATCGTGTTGCCACAGAAAGCCACAGCAGCCTAGGGCAAAGCCATTCCTTATGTGCCCAGCCTGCCTCCATTCCACTTGCATGAGGCGATGTCCTGATGCAATCCCAAGAAAAATGTTCCACTCTTTGATACAGCCTGGCAATTAACAAAAAGTCACTGCAGTTGTTGACACTAACTAGTTTTTCATCTTCAGAGGCTGAGGATCAAAGCTAGTATAACCATAATAACAAGGCAGGTATGTCTCTAATGGTGCTCAAAGCTGTCCTGTTTTGTACAGAGGAGGGCAAAAACTGCAAAAACAAAGCACAGGCTTCCAGACCTACATAGTGTGCACCTTGCCAGCTGCAAACCAGGTGAAAGGGTTTGACTTTCCTAAGTACTTCAATGCGATCATTTTCTATATAAAAGTACCCAAGAGACATATCTGAAAACCATAAGCTCTTCTAATAGAGACATCTTATCCTTTTCTAAGGGAAAACTATCGCTGCACATAAGGAACAGTTGCAATTTCTAAATGGGGAAAAAAGCCTTTCAGACTTGGCTGGATGTTCAGCTCTGCACATTAGCCAAATTACTTTAGAAAGGCACTGGAAAAGTTATTAATAGATTTATCAGATGACTATCCAAAGGAATCCAGATATTTTAGCCAAGAAGCAAGAAAAAGTGAGTTAATTATACCATGATCAGATCTCTGATCCATATAGTAGTGAGGAACAAAAGGTGATCCTTAGAATACAATGACCACCCTTTCTTTTCCAGTGTTGGTGTTGTGCGTATTTTGTGGAGCAGAGTCTACGTGGTAGAGATTGGTACACAATTTGTCATGTGTTACACACAATTTGTCATACTCTTACATAAGTGTGTAAAGGAACTCTAGAATTTAAGCATAGTGTAATTTCCTCCAGTACCTAAATTCTGCTTTTGAATCCAGCAGAGATTTCCAACTGCCAGCACTTTATGAAATGCTTGATACACAAACAACTAAATGCATAATGTATTGTATATGCTACCATACCTGTAGCTTTAATTACTGAATCTACCACCTCTCACTCTTTTAAAAGCTCATCAAATATAATAATTATGACATGAGTGTTAACCTGTATCATTATCACCTGCACAGGCTAATAAACAATATGTTGTTGCATGGCCTTTAGATTCCTAGTCAAGGATTGGAAGTGAAGGATTCTTAATTTGATTTCCTCCTGTTCTGCAGATGGTAAGATTTAAAGCCAGTAGGGTTGGATACTTGTCCAGCTCTCTCTCTCACCAAAACTGACTCTGTAGAAGCAGTATCAAGGCCTCAGGCACTCCATCTGCCACAGAGGTGGAGGTAAAGGTGGTTCTTGGTGAATCAGCTTTCCCCTTGGTGCTGCAGAGGAGGAGATGGGTAACTGGCCAGTGATAGTGTTTAGCCAGAGCACTGCAGTGCTACAAACAGTATTAACATTTGATCCAAAAAGGACAATCTATTCCAACACTGGTTTAGATTATTTTCTTTTCACACCGAATCTTTTATTTTTGACAACAGTTCTTTGGGGAAATGCAATTCTTTAATGAATTGCTTTTCCCAGCCGTCATTGTACCGAAAATTCAGGGTGATTTATTTGACCTGTAGCAGAGGTGTAAGACTAAGACTTCAGCTCTTCTCCATTCTAACAGGAGTGTTTCCCCTGGTAAGAGCAGTTCATTGATGGGAGCTATTGACTATGGATATGCAGAGAAGAAAGATGGCAGTAATTGGATCCTTATCAGACACTTTAAGGTTTGTAGACTGTGCTCACAGCAAACATATCCAATGGTAATGATATATCACAGACTGCTCTCTGGCTGTCATAGGACCTAAGATGCTTCTTACATTTCTGCATTTTATGAGGGAAAATGAGAGAAGCTCTATGAAATCAATTCACACTCCCAAAATGGTCCCTTAGTCATGGGTCACACAATTAGCCACATCTACAAAGCAGTACATTTGCTGATTACCAAATTTTCACCGCTAAGAACCTTGGCTAAATTTTAGTTTAAACACTCTGGTACATGGAAAAAGCCTTGCCATTGCACGCTTAAATTCCAGGCATTGTAATGAACATATGAGTAAAGGAAAATTGTTTCTGTGGAGAAAAAAAGGCTGTGAGCGAATGTTTTGGTCTGTTCTGTACTTCCTGCCTCGTTCATATTCCTCCTTGCTGTTTCAAGATCTTTCTATCCTTCAGAGGCACATGATATCTCTGGTGAGAAATATATCTCAGTCAGACTTTATTTTGTTAACTTTTAACTGACACTTGGTAGAAAAACGTTTTACATCCCCACAAAATAAGCTTTTGCCTCTAGCATCAATTTTCATTCATCTGGCTATTGAAGAAGCTGACAGATCTGCATTCTCCTTGCTTTTCTTTTTCATGCATCTTGAAAGATATTTGCCTTTCTTTCACCTCAACCATCTCCTCAATTCTCAAATACATTTGCTAACATCATCACCTCACCTTTAAAAATCCAGCAATGGCATCCATATAGGCAACCTGATTCAAGATTATCTTACTTAGCCACAAAACCTCCCATAAAGTCCTTTTCAAGCCTGACCCCCTAGTCTTATGTTCCTAAGTAATATTACAGTCTATCCAAAGACTACTTCTGTATGCATGTGAGGCCTGGTACAGTTACACAGGTAAAATATGGTAAGCAATGGTCCAGTTCTGACAATTAGCTATAGCAAGGCTTCAGCTAAAGTGCTGGTATTTACAAAATCTTGGGAGTTGTTAATAGACATCACCAATTTTGTTGCATCCCTCATATGGAAAACCTTTTATACAAGCCTGCCAATGGGTTCAGTGACCTTGCTGAGCTCACCAGAGAATTATCAGCCCAATGCAGAAAGGACAAAACATAAAACAAAAGCAAAATTAAACCCCCCTCCCACCCCCCAAAAAAGACCAAAACCAAACCAAAACAAAACCCAAAAAAGAAGTTCTCTGACATAGGAATTAGCAAAGCAATCTTTTGGGGGGATGATGTCAGCACAAGCTGGCATCTGCTCCTAGGAGCGTGAAAGAACAAAGTGAATGGCAGAGGGGAGCGAAATGTTTCAACAGAAAGGGAACACTTGCTCTAAACTTCAAACAGGAGACACTGCTAAAAGAAAATGAGAAAGGAAGAGCATGAGAAAAGGCTATAAGGGATGAAGGAAAAGGAAAGCAAGCAAGGAGGATAAAGAGAGCCCCATGAAGAATCACAATCACAAATCAGCACAGCCTACATAGCTAAGCTACTTACAATACTTGCATGTAGTGCCTGCATCTGTCAATAAGAATGATTATTAATTTTCTGTGCGTAGGTCATGTAAAAAGTCACATAGTTTCTCAGTGATTTAGTTTCCCATCTGTAAGGCTGCCACCTCTGCTTCATTAAAGGCAAAGCAGCAATAAATTGACATGCAAGAATATAAATAAAGGAGGACAAAGCAGATGATTTAATGGTAACATCAGGCTCAGGTCCAGATTAAAAGAAAAAAAGGACATAAAACAGTGAAGCAGTTAACTGATGTATTCTATAACAAAAATATAAGCCTCTTCCAAAACAAGTGTGAAATGGGAAAATGACAATTCAAAATATCAATATGAAATTAATCTGCTCTCTTTGCTGTAGGCATTCACAGGCTCCTCTTCCCTGTTGCCTCCCATCTAGTAAGACTTTTCCCCCTTCTTTACTCTTCCTAATTGTCAAGGTTTAAAGGACACTGAAGAGCACAGGATGGGTTCATTAGAATTGCAAAGTATCACTGCTTACCATTTGCAGCAGGGTACCATTTATCTCTGTTGCCACACCATACTGTGAGGTGGCACCAAAAACCAGACGCTGAAATCCAGAGCTAGGGAATGCTAATCATCCTACATCAGACCCAAAACCATGCAGAATTCAAGGTTAACTGTGGCTGAGAACATCTGTTCATGACAATAAATGACTCCCAAAGGCAAACTGGAGTGGGCTTTATGTTTTGGACATGGCCAGTTTCTTTCTGTTGGCCTAGAAGACTTGGGCCAAATTCTTGGCCATTTGTTGCGATGCCTTGCATCTAAATAACCACCTCTTCTGTCCTCACCCTTCAGTGAAGGGCACAACCACCTCTCCTCCGACTGTTTGAATGCCACCAGGATGCCACCCACAGTAAATAATGAACATGACTGTGTCTTTTTTCACTTAGTTGCAGTGAAGTAACAACATAAATTACAACTGCTGCACAGACCTCAGCACAGTCTATGCACAAATAGCATTGCATAGCTTAGCTAAAGGAATCTGTCCAGTCAATTGCAGAGGCTCTCCATAAAGTCATCTCCATACTGACTCTTGAGTTTAATCTCTCAGAAATTTCTACACTTCTCTGAAGTTTACTTCAAAAATTTTACTATTTTACCATCTTTCATACTAAACAGTGCACATTATGTCCTGTCTGATAGCAAAAAATAAGAACTGGAAAAGGTACTCAGTCATCACTACGCTATGGTGCCAAAGTACAACTAAAGAAGTAACTATGAGGTTGTCAGATCAGAGACTGAGCATTAAGTTTTGTATTTGGTCTAAGTCTGTAGTCCTGCTCATATTTAAGTAAACAGCAAGCTGCAGTTAAATGCAAGAAAAGTAGGATGTATTTTAGGGAGCAACCATAAAGAGGTAGGCAGGATTAGATAATGACATATACGTATTTTACTAAATGTGTTACTTGTCAAGCTAATTAGTTACCCTGTAAATGAAAAGGTCAAGCCTGCATAATATTTGCATCTCATCTTTCTGAGTCAAATTTCCTGTGCAGGGTGACTGGAAAGAAATAAATTCTACTGAAGTTGTGAATGGGTGATAGGAATATTTTGGCAGGCAGAGAAAAACTAGAAAAAAGCTGTTTAAGGCTGATCTGAAGCTAAGAACATGGAACATGTCCATCAATAAGACACCGATCCCATGGCCACAAGCTTCACATGGTACAATTTGTTTCAAATAGTTCCGCAGCCAAGCAATACATTGAAACTGTCAGTCACACATTTTCACTGCTTTTGCTGCTTTTTACTAATCCACGTATGCAAGTCAAGGAGAGACAAGGCTCATTAAATCATTCCACTGCACCAAATTTTGACCCCAAATTCTCTAGAGAAGATTTACCTGACATCCCACACTATTGTCTGCACATTTCATCTCTGTGTATATTTCCCCCTATTTCCACAGCTGGAGGCCAAATCCATCACAGTACAACTATTCTACACCTGCAGCTCACTAATGTTGCTGCTCTCAGGGCCTTGCACATCTAGAGCAGCTCTCTTCTTCTTCAACACCCTTGTCATTTACGTATGTCTGAAGTATGCAAACTTGACACAAAAACAAATGCTTGAAAGGTATTGATAAAGCCATTAGAAAGAGGTTAGAGAAGAAGGAACAGCAGCTTTCTTGGGAAATATCAAACAGAAACAAACAGAAGATTTCAGAGCAATCAGCAGATTAATCAGGAACTTTGGAATTTTTTCCTTTTTGATGAAACAACCGGCTTCATATTTCAGTCTGTAAACATCCTATGCCAGAAGAGGATCTTCACAGACTCTCTGTCCTTGCTAAAGGGCTTTACTTAATTGGGTATTACATGAAAAAGCATATCTGTCTTTCAGGAAAATGTGCCCTGTGGGCTTACTGAAACAGTGGCAATATCTAGACGAAAAGAAAACCAGGATATGAAATATGTCCTGGCTAATGTAGGTTTAAATATATACTAAGTCACTCTGCCAGGACTGAAAACTCCAGCACTATAAATTTCCCAACAACCTCTGTGCACTAAGTAGGTGTCAGGGGAACCTGCTCCCCTTCAGTGAGGAGCCTCATCTTCCAGGCAGCGAATCCTGCTGTCAAAGGCTTGAGTGTTTCTTGCAGAATCTGCCCAAGCCAGCTCTGAACTGACTCTCCAGTGAGGTTCTCCACTGTAGGGCAGCCAGAGCACCATGGGGCCTGGGGCACATCCCCCTGCCTATGGGCTGACCCTCTGCAGCAGTTCAACAGTGACTGATACATGAGCTGGGAATTTAAAGCCCTTATAGGTATATTGCTAAAGGTTCCATCATACTTCAAATGACAGATGATGGGAAATACCTGAATTATGTCAGACTATTTTCTTTGTGAGCCAGGATAAGAATTTTGCCCCCCACTTAGCTGGTCTGTATAAAAGAGAAGCAAACTGATTGTTCAAGATACAACATAAAGACAGTTTAGCTATTAACTTGTATTTCAAAACTATTCATTCACCATGTGTCTGAACCAAAGCTTTAAATTCAGATGTACTTAAAGATGGCTTCTTTTTTTCTGGTGAATATAGGAGCTTATGGCCAGGTAGCAATAGCAATCTGTTTGACCATTATAAAGCACACATATATGAACACATATTCAGACACAGGCCTCATAGAAGACCTCCCTATTAATTTTCATGAGGCAGAATTTTCCTGAATCCAAATAGCAATGAATACGGCACTCATGTTCACACTCCTCTACATTTAAAAACTTCTTCCTTCTGGCACTGAGCTTCCTTCTGGCACTGTCAGAAGGGTTAATTACTCCTCTATGTTATGTCAATTCAATTATCTAGAAAATAAAAAACAAAATTTCCTGATTTTACTCATAACACTTGCACAAGAGAGATTCAGGAGGTAGCAGTAAAATTTTAAATCCCTTTCCCACATGAGCCCAGCTAAAAGCTCTCTTTTCTCCTTTGATTTTGACTTGGTTCAAGACTATCTGTCTTGTATGTAACTATTGAAATCTTCAGAAACTATCAAAACCCCCACAATATGTACAATTGTGGAATTAATCTGAAAAGGTACTGGTGTTTGAAACTAAAACATCCTGTGTCAGTTTTAGCATTTTATGAGCAGTGTGGAAATTCCCAGTGTTTAGCTCAAGGCCCCAAGTACCTTTAAACACAAATTGCCTTTGAAGCCAGTAACCAACAGTTTCATTTCGTACCTCTTCTACTGGGAAGAGGATTGTTCAGCTCTGTGCTCTGCTGTTTTCACCTCATCAGTTCCAACTGTCCTATTCTTGAATTGCTTTTTGTCCTGCTCTTTAACATACAACTTGATGTAGAAAATCTGAACAGCGGTGCAGACTTATTCTTAAAATAAATTCTCCCTTAATGAAAATTGGATGACTAACAAGCATAAAATTATGGCTCTAATACCACATATAATCGTTTATCTCATTGCAAAGAGGCATATATCATTTGCATTGTGTTCCAGCAGTGTTTTATACCCACTTTACCATAATCTAAATGAGCATGCACAGCACAGACAAATGGAGATCCTAGCCCATCTTATGCATTTGCCTGGAGAGCATGATGTTGTTTGTTGTGGGAGCTTTTAAAAATTGTGTTCCTATAAATAAACATGTTAAAATGTAAAGACAGTGCAGTGGGCAAGCACACTGCCTAAGCAGTTTTAATGATGAGATATATTTTCCACAAAGAAAGGATGTTTTTAATTTTTTTTTTCTGGACAGCTATTTCAATAAAGTATATTTGAAACTTATATGAGCTATGGAGTAAGTTTGTTGAAGAGAATTTAAACCTGTGGATACATCAGCTCAGCATGTGGGTATTGCCAACAACATTTACAGCTCAAACTAAATATTATTTTCTTTTGCCCACTCCTCATTATCTGGGATGTACTTAACAGTCCAAGCCAGAGACTCAGCTTTAAACAACCTTAAAAACTTATAAAAATGGCAACCACCAAAGTATGTATTTCTTTCCTTGAAATTACTTCTGCACAAAGGCTGTAAGAAGCTTCACCTCTCCCTCTGCAGCATCCTTCCTATTCCCAAAACCACTACAGCTGTGAAGTTCAATAATGCATAGTCCTTCAGGGAGAGCAAGTATGGCTTCATGTGACAATATTTGCAAGATTTGATTCCCAGCTTCCATGTACAACCTTTCATCTTTTTCTGACCTTGCAGATCTGTGAGAAACTGGCACTTAAAACTCTGACATTTTTACGAGACAAGCCGGTCTTATACCTAATTTTAGAGAGCTTTATGTCTTTTTCCCTCTTCATAAGGATAACTCACTTGGCACAGTTGATCTTAACATACAGAAGTATGAAGTTTTACAAGCAGAAAGACATGCATGCTAAAACACATGATAAAATTCTTTTCTGTATTCTTAAAATCATTTACTTTGACCTATGTGGCATGAAGATGAAAATATGATATGGTCTAAAGGCTTTATTGTTACTTCATTTGGACTGAACTGCACTGCTTACTGCTCAATTTACCATTTGTGCAACAATGCTTCTCTGATTCTGCCCACAACCTAAAGCTACCAGCCAAAAATCAAAGGAGTAGTACAAGCTTGACACAGATTAGTCTCAAAAATAAACTACAGCTATATTAAGGAACTGTGAAGTTCTACCTGGAGATTATTTGCTCAAAGAATGGGAACATGTCAGGGATGCTAGGAGGATGAACTGAAGATGTCCCTGCTCATCACGGGTTGGTCTAGATGACCTTCAAAGGTCCCTTCCAAGCCAAACTATTCTACGATTCTGTGATTCTATTAATGATCTTCAACAAAATAAAACAGATAGATGGATACCCTACACAGCACACGAAAACCTTTAGGGTTTAGCAGAGCACCATTCATCTTTTTCCATCAGTCCATCTTGTATGGATTTAGCACTTATGAGAATAAATGTATTACATATGTTTCTATGTAGAAATTAAGTATTCTGTATTATTTATCTTGGTAAGCATTGCATAAGATAGTTTATTATATGTATGTCCAGCTCTTATTATCGATTGACATTCAGTGTTTTGCTGCTGGGGGTGGGTTTAATTGCATTCCTCTACTACTTAAAATTTTACTCCTGCTTTCCTACCAGTATTATATTAAAACCATTATTTTGTCTTTACGAAGCCATATTTTTGTGTTCATTCTTTTTTTTTTTTTAATTTCTTAAATTTTGTTTGCAAAATCAGCGCTCTTTCCAGTAACTCCCCTCTTGTATACCAGAGTCGTGTTCAGGTTTGACCCCTAGTTCTGCCTCATTTTCTTCATCTCTTCTTATAAGGTATTCCCTTTTAGCTTACATGCTTCATTTTTTTCCTCCTAAATTCATTTAAAATTAATTTCACCAGCCCTCCATGTTTATCTCAGCCTACCTTTTTAGAGTAATGGATTTGTGCATGTCTACATATGACACAGTTTAAGGAGGATCTTATGTCCATGCAAAACATGTCCTTTAATTTACTTTTATCTGGCTATTCAGGACTGTCCACACAGAAATATTGCTCATTCATCAAGTTTGATTGCCCAGTCAACAGCGATTGTTCTTTCTGTATTACACATTCCATTGGCTTCTCTCTCTTTCTCCCAAAAATACAGAAATACCTCTTTCTGTCTTTTGATGTTTTCCTAGCTGTTAACAAGATATGAAAAAAAAGATATTCTAAAGGCTTTCCTTACTTTACCTTAATGATTTCTCTAGAATTTGTGAATGTTATTCATCTAGATCAGGTGCCTTGTCAAAATTTAATGGTTCCATATACTTAACTGTGTGCTCTACCAAAATCATAAAGCCTTTAATGCCTTTTGTGGGAAAATATATTCCCATCTTCCAGATGTGACCTTCAGCTTTTTTCAGAAATGCCTACACTATGGAAGAGAAAATACAATGAGTTCTCTGAAATATATTCCTTACTAACAATACCTCTTATTCATGCTGGTTTATGACCTTACAAGCTAGATTTGACAGATAACTGTGTACATATTCTATGCTTTTAAAGCCATTTCTTTTTACCATCTTAATGTCATTAATTAGCATTATTATCACAACATTAAATTCTACGTTTTGCTTATCATCAATTTATCACTGATATCTTCAGCCTTCCTTGCAGCTACAAGAGCTCTCCCTTTTTCATGTGAAGCATTTTTTTCCCCCATAAGTAATTTTACTGCACTTGGGGTACACTCTGGTTTATCTCATCCAACTAATTGTCATATTACAGGGGCTGGGACTGGTTTATCACTATGGGGGTATAATCAAGAACTATATATTCTATACCCTCTGTGTCGTTCCTGATGGGCTGTTAATGATAAATCATTTGGTAACAGCTGCCCAGAGCACACTTCACACCTCAGGCCACAATAGATAAGCAAAGAGATCGGGAAGACATGAACACCTCCACACCCAGCTGGAGGGTCCTCCCTGCTCATGGGCCCAGCTGCACTGACACAATAGGCACTTACAAGGGCCCACATCATCAAAGGAGCCAAAATATCCCAGGACTCACAGAAATAAAACAACCATTGTGGAACTCCCTGCCCTGGGGGAGGTACTGAGGATATATAACCTTTGAGGTTTGAGACTGGGGTACCTTCTCAGTGGACCCAGAGAGGGAACAGAACTCCAGCAGGACTGTGGCTACCACTCTGGAGGAGACTGCTACCATTTCTCCAACAGAACTGCTGTCTTCAACAGGACCAGCATCCTGATTAGCAGGTTTTTCCTTTCCTTCTGCTCTGCACCCAGGGGCAGCATGCAGTGCTGGGGCAGGAGCTCACGAGCACTGTGCTGTTCCTGTCCCAGGGCAGCTGGGTTGTACTTTGTTCTTATGGGTCAAAGCAGTTTTGTTATCTTGTGTCATTGAATGCATTGTGATCTTTTTTTAGTAAAATTGTAGCTCTGACTTGTGGTCTTTCCAAATTCGGTTCATTACTCCCACCAGTTTACTTTTAAACCAGCACATCAATCTAACTTACATCTGACATTCACATCCTTTCCACATATGTAAGCGTATACTTTCATAGCTTTTACCTTCTGCAACAGACCATTGTACAAAACAGAACCATCTGTAGGCATCCACAATGGCACACACAGAAAGGGGGACCTTCTGAATTTGCTTCACACTACCAGACATGTGCCTGTGATGTGGGGTGTTATAAGACAGAAACAAAAGTTTGTAGGCCTAGCAGCACTGCCAGGGGTGCAGAGCGCTGGAGTACGAAGGTGCATAACATACATGCCCTGCTCAGCCCATTCATTCATGTGGTGCAATTGAAAACTGTGAAATTTTATACTGTAGATAGAGCTTGGGCTACTGTATTGGGCTATTGTATGCACAATATTGCACACATGAGAAAACTTGAACATTTCAATTCAGATTTTTGCACTCTGCTGAGGTACAAAGCACCTCTCTAGTGCTCTCTCCAGCATAGGCCTGTTGATAGATCCCATGTTATAAGCTTAATATAATTTTGCTGAATGTTCCCTGACAAATCTGTGGATATGCAGAAAAAGACGACCTGGGTGTATATACATATCTTTGTGGTGTTCACGGGCTAGAGACACTAACTACACTACCAACAACAATTACAGTCATCAAAATACACAGGAAGACAGTTGTTACTGTGAAATGACAACATGTCACATCATGGCACCAGACAAGCATTTGATTATTTAAACTAAAATACATACACATTTATATATTTATATATATGCTAGATAAGTATCTTTGCATGGCTTTCTCCACAATTTGATCATTACCTGAGCAGTAGCAAGTCCTTGTTTAAGACTGCTGCAATGCAAGCTTTTTCTTTCCAAGTAGTGCCATTCAGTGACTCTAAGACAGTTTGCACTGATGCTATTTGCACCGTCTCAACAGTTCTTGCTATCATCCTCCTTGTGTGACTTTTACTGCTATCATGCCTTTCATCTGCAGATCACTTCCCTTTCAGGTACTGTCATCTCCACCTTTTCCTTAGAAGAGGATTTCATTTTATTGCTCATATATTTCAAGCTTGCAGCTCTCCCCACTTGCTTTCTGTGCTGGTTTTGGTTGGAGCAGAGTTAATTTTCTTCACAGTGGTTAGTATGGGGCTGTGTTTTGGATTTGTGCTGAACACAGCATTGATCATATTGAGATGTTTTCATTATTGCTGAGCAGGCCTTACAAAGAGCCAAGGCCTTTTCTGCTTTTCATTCTGCCAGACTGGTGAGAAGACTGAGAGTGCATGGGAGATACAACCAGGACGGGTGACCCCAAACTGATCAAAGGGATGCTCCATACCATATGACATCATGCTCAGTATATAAAGTGTGGGAAATGAGAAGGAAGGAGGGGGGGAAGTTTGGAATGATGGTGTTTGTCTTCCCAAGCCACTGTTATGTATGATGGGGCCCTGCTCTTCGGGACATGGCTGAACACCTGCCTGCCCATGCGTAGCAGTAAAATAATTCAGTTTTGTTTTGATTGTGTGCACAGCTTTTGCTTTCTTTATTAAACTGTCTATCTCAACCACAAGTTTTCTCACTTTTACCCTTCCGATCCTCTGCCCGATCCCACCGGTGGGAGAGTGAGCAAGTGGTTGTGTGGTGCTTAGCTGCTGGATGGGGTTAAACCATGACACTTTGTCTAATGGTCTCTTAAAACCTTTTTCACAATGAAGTAACTAAATTATTTTCATCAGTTCCCAAAATTTTCCAGAGGAAATCCATAGTAAATAGGTTTGCATTATTTTTTTTTTTTTTAGGTATTTTAGGTCATTTTGGAGCATTTTTTTATTCATTGGGACAGAGATAAAGAAGCAAGATTGGCTCTGTAGGGAAGTTGGCGAGGGAAACTGTTTTCAAAGAGTCCCATATATTGGTCTCTGACTAAGTAATAGAGTATAACTAAGTTGTGCTTGAAGCATAGACTACAGTCTTCCAAACCCATGGAAGTGATCTAACACTGCAAAATCAGGGTTACACTTACTCTTACTCCCTAGCTCACTGAATATTTCAATCTTTTATACAATCTGCCATATTTTCCGGGGTAGAGTTTGAAAGTAGTTGTCCTCCCCAGTAGCCTATATGCTGAGGAACTTTCCAGGTCAGATTGTGCTTGTACTAGGAGAAAAATGGACCGAAACAAGATGTCCTCTTGAAAAGGAGTTGAAGAGGAGGTGAGAGGAATCACCACCCACTTCTCCAGTTCCATTTTAAAAGAAAAGATTGATTCTTCTATGTGTTTTTCTGTGAAAAGGATTAAGTTCCTACTTTCACGACTGTAAATCATGTGTGGAGAGAAATGCATGAAGACAAATGCACTTAAGCCTCTAAGAAGGTGGAGATTTAAAACATGAGTAAGTCCTCAGGGCTTTGCTATTGCTACCTCAGATGGCTCACTGCTTAGGGTTGTGCATACCACTGTGAATCATGCATTTTTTGTTTGCCATTCTATAGGAAATCCACGACTCCAACTCAAGGCTACAGATTCTGCCACGAGTCTTCAAATATTACGTAGTATCAAAGTCCTTGTTTGACTGAAACTTAAATGTCTATAACTTATCAATAACTTAATTACTTCTTTTACACATGGCAGGATGTGTTCTGATCATTCAGGCTTGATACTTTTTAGCACGTAGAACAGACCATCATATACACACGGGTATATGCATATCAGCACTGCCAGGTAACATACTGATGTACTGTATTTAAATCCTTAATGTGTCAATGGGTACCAAAGTTAGTGGGTGCTGACACCATTGATGTGTGCCTTACCTTCCTGCTCTTGTGCCTTAGCATCCCATGTACAACACGTCATAGGTCATGCCTCAACCTGTCCTGTGTTTTCATGGCCTTGCTATAGCTCTGAATTTCTCTTCTCCACCGTTCCTCTCACCACAGCCAGGCTAGTGCTCTTTGTATAATCCCACTGATGTAGCAAGGAGCAGGGGAAAGGAGTAGGGCAGAGCTGCTGATGCAGAAGAGTTGCATGTTGTAGGTCCTGCAAGACGAGCCTATTGTACGGCTCTGTGTTTCAGAAGGAGTGGAAGAAAGAGGAAGGTTTCCAGGTTCCTGACATCCTTATGCTGCAACTTGCAATATGATTTACAGATCTCCCTCTTCTCTCCCTAGTCAGATACACCAACAGCTCCAGAGTCAGCAAGACAGAGTGAAATGTTAACTCTTCTCCTTCCAAAGCCCTTCAAAACCTGAGAAGCTTTGTCCTGAAGTCCTAACAGAGTAACTGTCAGCCGGAGTGATTTCCTCATGCACTGAGGGAGTCAGTCACACTGTGGACTGGACACTGGTCCGGAACCATCTGTGATGAAACCACCTAGCCCTAAACTTTGATAGCCTGTGGTAATAAAGTTATTGAGTGATAATGACCATCTTCTGTCAACTTTAGTTCACTCACTAAAAAGGCAATTTTAGCTCCTGAAGCAGGCATTCCAAGTGAAACTCAGAACTGTGACCCGGAAAGATCATATAAATGGGATTTTTCTCTGTCATCTCTTTATGCTTTTGATTATTCTTGACATTGCATAACGTTAAGTTATAAATAGAAAGCATTTTGAAAATGTCATAATATCCTGAGTCTAATAAGAGAATACCAGAGCTGGAAAATATACTTAAGAAATCAAGATTACATAGCAAACTCAAGATAAAGAATTAAACTAGGCTTCACTGCAATGGAACTTAACTGTTACAAAAAATGTGAACTGTGAGCTCAAGCTGGAAGCTACAATTGAAATGTAAGCAATCCTTACTGAAAGCAAGATGCTGCATTAATAACAGCAACCACAAAAGCTGAAGACTTGTGGCATTACTGAACAGAGCAGTGATGCTTTTTCACCCTTTCATGTGGATCTAATTCAGATGATGTCCCCCAGCTAACCCAAATGTTCAAAGTCCTTGTACTTGATCCTCCAGCAGAGCATGAATTTGTTTTGGAATATTCTAGCTGAATTGATTTCTTTTTTTCTTGCCTTTCTATCCCATATATAAATTATTTTCATTCATTTTCAGGCTTTCTGTGTCTTAGCTCTGCACAGGTAAAAGGGCTGGTACTGCTAAATACATGACAAGCTACACTAATTCTCATAAATTAAATAAGAATATTTACTAAAAATCAAAACAAATTCTTTCTTTTCTGCTTGGATGTAAAGCAAAGAACAATTTCTTCTTTAATTTGTACAGAAAACTTTTCTAACTAGATCAACAGCTACAACTTCATGCCAGACTATGTGCAGCAGAATTTGGCCCCTAGAATGGGCCTGAGAATATTTCACGGGCTCAGCACAAAACTTGCTAGAATTGTTTTTGACTAGTAATGAAGCACAACTGAAATAATAATAATAAATCCATGGTAATAAGATAATATCTGTTGATGCAACTCTAGAGAAAATTTCAGTGAGTGGTCTATGAGATCAACAAAAATCAGACTCTAAACCTAGTAAATTAAATGGTTTAGGAATATTTCAGAAATGAATATATGAAGCTGAAAAAAAATTACATATAACGAAGACAATTTCTGTGGACATTTGCCCAAACTGACATTTCTCCCACTATATCATCCCATTCAAACAGTCCCTGGTTTGGATAAATAAGGTAGCCAATGAAAACACAAGAAAAATATCTCTTTTCACTCTAGAACCTTAGCATCTTGATTAACAGTGAAGTGAAGCTAAGACTTTGGGTAATTAAAGGTGACTGGTCAGAAAAGCAAAGACTAACAAAACAGTAACTAGGATCAATGTAATCTGACAGTCCAAGCTGCAGAAGAGCAAGGTCTGTCACACCACCACTGCCTCATTGTGGAATTAACATCCACAGTAATAAGCAAAACAAAGGGGGTCTTAAAAGCTCTACAGCTAAGAACACAGTTGTTTTGCTTCATTTGATCCTGCAGGATGGAGGACAGAACACTCTTTGAAGTTTGAGAGTTACCAGCCTATTTTAAAGCTGTCTTCTAAGACAGGTCATTTTTCTTCCAAATGTTCACATGAACACAAATTCTTCTCATTTTTGCATTCTCACTTGCTGTAAAAATGGAAAATTGACCCTCCCTTCAATCAAGATAATTAAAACCAATATTATTTTAATCCAACCTTTATACATAATGTTGAACCTTTCATGTGTCTCAATGAATAAAAAATTTGAACTGAGACTGAGCTCAGTGCTTTTTGAGATTCTGAAAAAGATGCTGGGTTTTTCTTTTCATTTTTTAGATGTGAATTATGAACCTTCTAATTGTCCAGCAGCAACTAAAGGTCTTAAATTATAAACAGTGAATTATCTTTTTGGTTTTGTTATATATATATAAAAATATACAGCTTTTGGAGGTAATAATAAAATCAATAAGAAGTCTATATAAATTGACATTAATATTTTTTTTTGCCAGCTTTTAAATTAACATTTCCTGGACTTGATTGCATTAATTCAGTTTCAGAAAAGATGGTCATGTTGGATGTGCTTCCATATATAAGTACCAAACATTTAGATTAACACTAACTGCAGTCATCAGAAGTTATGGGAAAGTTGTGTGTATCTACCTACAGAGAAGGTGAATTCCCACAACCCCAAAATCCTTAAATGCATATAAAAAAGGTCATTTTACTAATTCTTTAGAAAAAAAAATAGATGTCATGTCATGATACATATTTCTGCACCCAAATGACGTTCCTCTTTTGAAGAGTTTTAGCATCTGTAACAAGTAATATTTATAACAAGTGAAAAGTAGGTCTTGAGAAAATCAAGTTGACATTTAGAGAGCTACATTTGGTGCAACTCAAATTTACTGCAGCTGCAGTACAAATAATCTGAGCACTGCCAAAGATGAGCTACTTATGTCTGTATACACACAGAACAATTTAAACTTCTCCACGTTTAATTTCAAATAAAGGACAGTTTTACGGCTGATCAGTGCAGTACACATGATCTCAAGCGTGACAAAGCCATGAAATCTGAAGGTACTTCCATCACAAAGAGCCTAAGAACACACCAATTTCTTCAAAACTACTTCACAGCCCTCTCCACTGAATCCAGCTGTAATGTGGGAATTTGGTATAATTCCTCCTTAATTACACTGAATACTATTTGCAGATAAAATTTGTAGAAAGTTAGAGATTCAGTGCTCTCCAGAGCACTTTATGTTTTTGACAGTACTGGATAGAGGGGGCTGGGGGAATACAAGCAAAGATGTGACTTGAATTTTAGGACCAATTATTGCTACAGAAAATATCTTTGTGCTAGTTTTTCACCAGGTACTGCACAGCAAGGTACCTGTAGTGATCACAATAGGAAAGCCTGGGACACAAGAGCCCACAGATGCTCAGCTCCTCTGTGGGTTTGGAAGGGTTATGGCCAGCACTGCAACCACCTCAGGGATTACCTGGCATCACAGAGGCTTCATCCAGTTATTTTGGTTCAATGAAACATGGAGAGGAGGAAACTCAGACATTTAGTTCTCAGATGGGCCAAGCTAGTATTAGAAGATTTTCAGTTAGGGCACACTGGATTTAAGGAGTAATCTCAACTCAAGCTTTCCCCTTAAACTCAGGGTTTTTTACTATCTCAAAGTCAATTTTTACATAAAGTTTATGGACCATGGACCTTAAAGAAACATTTATGCTATTTTAAAAATGCTTTAAAAAATAGCATTATATATATATATTATACATGCTTGTGTATCCACATTTCAGTGTTGTCTCACAAACTATATGAGCTGTGATAAATGGGTGGAAATGAAACTGCTGATGATCCTTTATTAAGATGTGGTTTCTTGTCATAAAAATCAAGTTCCTATTTCCAAGCTTTAAACTTATATAATTCAGATGGTATTGTCAGGTGTCTTTGTCCCTCTTCCTTTTTTTCCCCTTCTGCACAATTCCTAAACTCTTAAGAATTGTCTTATCATTTTAATCATGTATGAATAACATCCAGACTGCTGTAATGTATTTGGTTTCTTTGTGAATTATTCTGAATATTTAAATAAATACTGTGTTTGCTTGAAAGAGTTCCAGAATTTAAAAAAATATATAAATTTGGTGTGTGTTAAAGTTTAATAGCATTTTTCCTGAAATCTGTAATTTTTCATTAATTAACTTCCTTTGAAGTATTTGAGTCATCTCATGAAGAAATAAAAAGTCTATGTTAGATTTAGGAGACTAACCATGCAATCAAAGAACAATTTAATCCATATTCAGTGTGATCTCCACAGAAACAGAGTCAGACTTTAAAGTATTCATCGCAACCATTTCATGAACACTTTTACTTTTCAAGATAAATGACTCAGTCACCCAGCAACATCATTGGTTTTTGCAGGAATGCCAGCACCTAAAACCAAATCAGTCCAAACCTTGTCAATTTACAGTTGAAGCTACACTTTAGAGTAACATGTGACAGATTCAGAGAAAAATATGAAGTTGTATTACACAAATTACCTCAACCTTGTTCTGCAGAGATGGTATTTAATAACTGCATTTAAATACCTTATCCTATTAGGATCAATTAGATTTTTTAAAAATGTGTTTCTTCTTTCCAGCATCCTACAGAGAAGAGAGAAAGTTGCTAAAGTACCGTACCACACATTCCTTCTGCTGGCTCAGAACAACAGCTGCACATACCTGTGGGCATAATTTTGCAGCAAGGACATTAACCAATATATCTGTCAGTCAGAAAGACATATAAATGACTTAAGTTGCATCTATAATTGAATGTGCCTACAAAGTGGGGGCCAAAAAAACCACAGATAGCAATTTAAAAATCTATTCCCCCTGGCAGGTCTGACATGACTCTGACCTCTTGTCACATGACAATACTGTCACTATCACATGTGTTCTGAACTTGAAGGGGTTTTTCTTGATTGACACCATTGGGAAAGTCAGAATGAGGCCCAGGGATGCTCAGATCAACAGATAGATTCCACCAATATGATGGTTTGCTTCATTCTTCATGCCAGGTTTTTCAAGAGCAACAAAGTAGCCAACATTAAGGCATGGCTGAGCTCCCGTGGCCTGTCCCCCAGTTTTAGGATTTCTCACATGGAGCCAAGGCATGGACCTGCAGGAATGGGAGATGTAATGCAGCTGCCCTCTTCTGAGCACTGTCTGAACTGGAAAGAGGAGAGTATCACAGTCGATATAGACTTAGTGGCACAAGTGCACTCCACACCTGTCTGAACTCGCACAGGGAATACTCTGTGATTCCCTGCTGGAAATCAGCTGAGAATGCTTACATGCCTATAGTGCAGGAAGCAGAACACCATCTCTTCCACCTGGAAATGAAAGAAAAAGCAATCTGGGGTCTGAAGAGGATTTGTGAATTCAGGGCTGATCCTGTCCTGAGTTGGTCCATCAGATTTGCTCATTGTCTGAGAGAGCTGCAGATCCTAACATTGGTCTTGTTCAGAAGAACACGGAGTGAAATATGGACAGTGGAGAAAGATTTTTTTGTGTGTTTTGCCTTTTTTTGTTTGTTTGTTTGTTTATGGGACAGTTATCCTCTTATTCTGTTTCTACGGGTTTGAAAAAAATACAGAATCATAGAATGGTTTGGGTTGGAAGGGGGATGGTTTGAATTGCCTACAGCTCTGTAACATTTTGAAACAATGCATTCAACTGCTACAACTTGAGCCAAAGTGAGACAAAAAAAGGACAGGTACTGTATGTTGCTCATATTTAAGATAGAGACTACCAGATAAACAGATGACTGAAGCAAAGGCTCCTGAGTTGGTCTGCCCTTCTGGCCTCAGAAAATGTCAAACTGGCCGATTTCTGCTGCATTATGCTAAGTAACATAATTAAAGGAGCCCTCTTCTGTCATACCATAAATATGCTAATATCTTCTCTGTTATTCAGTGTGAGATATGTGTATCTCTGAGGTGCAGGAAGTACTACACCATATTTAAAGGGATAATCTTTAATGTTGGGGGTAGACAACTACTCGCTTAAGGTAGAAAATTACATCTGCATCAAGGTCACCACTGCTAATTGACTTCCCTCTGCACATTGGCTACATATAACTAGGGCAGAAGAGGAACTTTTAGGCTCCTGACACCAGCAATACTCTGTCCAAATAAGCACATCTTCTAATGCAGCATGGTTGGGCACACGTCAGCTCATCTTCTACATCCTTGTCAGTCATTCCTAACCAACTTTCTTATCATAACCACTTCTTCATATCAGTTCTGGTTGCTGCAACATTATGGCCCACAGGCAAACAACTTCAATTTTTTAGCTCATAATTTCATGCATTTCTAATTTATTGTCTCACTTTAAATCTCCATTAAAATGAAAACAGAAGAGGGGAAAAAAAACAAGCCTTTTGCATGCTTATTCACCAAGCAGCTTTCCTAGGTTCTTAGAGGTCTAATTATGATATGAAAACATGATTTCCAACTTTGCAGATGATACTAAACTGGGAGAGAATAAAAACAAATGAGAAATAATTAGGTAGTGCAGCCAGATATAAAAGAATTTAGATCATTTTATATTTCAGGAATAATAGATGGCAAATGCAGGGCTGAGCAAATAAATTGAGAATAATTAGTCTCACAGTGTGGTATAAAAAGTGAGACCCTTTTTAGAAAGACAAGAGGCTACAACAACATACTGAGTGAAATAAATTCTGACCTTAAAACGCAAAATTCACATCTAAGGAGAGTGTACTTCTGTGACTTGCCAGTGGTCTCGGTGGTACACCCCTATAAATAAGATAGCACTCAGTGTCAGCAAGAAAATCACCACCTGGCCTCTGGGAAAGGAAAGGCTACATGGTAAAATCCAAGAAGAACAATTTCTTCCAGAGTTATTACACAGAACTGTATTGTCCAAATATTGGACCACAGGCTGTATTCAGTCTGCACGACATCTCTGCTCAAACCAGTCTTTCTTCAGGGGCAAAAAGAAAAAAGAGTGGGGAAAATACACCAAGGAAACATTTTGCTTGCTTTGCTCCAGTGCTCCTGCAGAGGAGTCACCTGACTCTGACTGCAGCAGAAATGGACTGCTTGTTTGGAAAGAGCCCTGGGCTGATCAAGAGCAGTCATTTTTTTATAGCCTTACATTATGTTATGTTCCTTAATGTATTCAGGCCCAAAGTTAGAAAGAGGTTTCCAACAGTTGTGCTGAGAGGCTTCAGAAGAGCTGTCAGTGGGAACAGTGGTGGGAAGATACCTTGCTGGCTTTAAAATGTTGCCTCATGAACCATGACAGATTAAATGCTGAGATAGCAAGGATGGCAAGGGACATCACCCTAAGAGATCACCACAGTTTCCTATGCTGCTGCGAACTGCTTTCCGCTCTATATACTGCTGCCTATTTCTCTGCTCTTGACTGAAACACAACCTGTCAAAAATGTACTCCCTCTTCTGCATATATCAGCACATTAATTTTCAGCTATGTGATATTGGAGGTTCTTCTGTATCAACACAAGAAAAAATAGCCTGTTTTTTAATTCTTGAGGAGATGAAGATTAGTTCAGGAAACTGAACTGAGTTGTCTGTTCATTTGGAAGGTAGGGGAAGAAGGAAATGGACAAACACATGAGGGAATTAAGGTCACCGCTAGTGAGTCAGTACTGCAAGGGATTACCAACTACAGAATATTTTCACTGAAAACAGAATTAAATAGACCTCTCTAGAATAATGAGGTCTAAAATCTGTAATTAGTTCATGGAACTTTAAAAGTATTAGGTTGATCCATTTGCCCATCTAGAGGTGCCTTTATAGAGACAAAGATATACCTATGTAGGTCTTCTTATGGCAAACTTCTATTTTGTTTAACAACAGCAAAATGGTGAAAAAAGCTTCGTTAGGACATTTATACATTTCTTTCTACATATGTTTTCCACAGCATAGGTCTGAATTATTATCCATCATTCAAAGTATGCAAATTAAAGGATTTTCAAATCTTCCAAATGCAATGAAATGTGTTTCAGCATTTCAGCACTGAATGCCTGCATATTTTATGGCAGAGTGCACATAATTTCTCTGCATGGCTGTACCTAACACAGGTGGCTCATTTCACATTTGAAATTCAATTCCGCTAGCTGACTAATTGATTTGTTTTCATAAATGCTCTAAAATTTGTAATAAGAACAATGCTTTGCTATAAGATATTGTTTTGGGGCTGTACCAAAATCAACTATGAATATTTACTTTCAACAAAAGCCAGTGGAACAAACAGCAAATAATGAAAACATAGTCATTTATAATTTCTTTTCACAATTCCTCTTGTTACATGAGATTCAGCAAAATTTTAAATCCTTTAAATCATCACCTTAAAATAGTTCTGTTATTCAATCTGTTTTCTGTTTGATGCCTCCTTCCCCCTGCTCCCTGCCACCCTGTGCTGGGATCCCTCTGGTTCTGTCTCAGGATGTGAGGCAGCGAACAAGTCTCAGACATGAGCTTTGATTGTCACCGTGTCCACGATCCTTCACCAAGAGAGTTGAATTAGGATGTTTCTGGGGAAGGTGGGACATAGATTCCAGAAAGAAAGACAAATCATTCCAAAAGCTTGAACCTATATTCTGAAGTCACACTGGTTTACTTGTTTAAAACATAACAAGTTCAGACTATGGCAGTGTCCTCAGGAAGTGCTGCTGAGAACTGCAGTTCAGTTCCACAAGTCCCATTAGGTCAAGTTGTGCAGCTGCTTAAGCAATTGTAATCCCAGATCTCAAACAAAATTTCTTGGGAGCAAATATCCCTCCAATGAGTATGCTACCTGACACAGAAAATATAGGAAAGCTTGTACTATAGGAGAACGAAGCTGAACACATTCCAAGCTGTATGACAGTGGTACAGCCATGTGGATGACAAGAAACTCCTCAGAAAAAGTGCCAAAGCCTTTGCACCTATCCTTCCTTTTTGTTTCTTTCTTCATTTCCACACTGTGGTGAAAAAAGGTGCCAGATTCATTACGAGAAAAAGGGCTATATTAAGGGACAAATGTAATTGAGAGTTGGGGTGCTCTCAATGCGGGATTGACAGGTAAGGATTAGAACATTGCTTTCAGAACAAAATCAATAGATTCAGGACAAAATAATTTTTCAATGGCTTATGTGCTGCCAGCAGCATGCAAAGCATTTATTTCCTAAAACTGGGGCCCGGTTCATAAATAAAACGATGGACATGCCTTTAGCACATGTTTACACTTCAGAACAGCAATAGGAAGCACGGGCTTAACATTAAGTATAGAGGTGACTAGTTAGTCCAATGTAACTCTTGCATGGTCAGGCTTGGAAAGCAGCACCTGGACTGGTGATGGTCATAGTTCTACCAGCTCCAGACTTTTGAGAGCATAGCCCAGCCTTGTCATATTATCCTTCTCCCCAGCTGCAATACAGCAGCTGTCCCTACTGCTTCATCATTAGTCTGTGGCACGGACACCTGGCATTTGGGGAAACAGAAAAGATGAGCCTCAGGTAGGTTTAGGATCAAAGATACTCATTTATAAATAACATCAGTTTTAGATTAGTATGATTTTAAATGTATCAGATGTAGCTTAAAAGCTGTGACTATCAGTGTGTTATGTCCCAGAGCTCTTTAACACAGGAGGCAAGCACACCTTCTCCCCAAATCCATCAGCCTCCCACTCTCAGCTCTGGGCTACTGCCTTGAGCTGCTTTGGACCCAGATGGACAGGAAAAAAAACATCAAAGCCAGATCTGCCCTCCAGAAACAGCCTGCCACAGTCACAAGGAGAGGCTAGCACAGGAAATCTCTCTTCAAATCCATCAACTCTGCATAAAAAGAGGCCTGACTTTGTCTCCCAACTACTTAGGAAATCTGTCACTAGAAATCACAGCTGCTGGAAGTTGCTCCAAACATGCTAGGAAGCAAACACACTGTGAACCTGCACTGCAACCAGTGTGTAGCTCCCAGTGGGGCAGTGCCCCTGTGGCCACTGCTACCATTTAACACATGGACTGTAGCAGCAATCAGAGGCCAACAGCCCAGGGCTTGCTCTTGGCACATGGGATCAACAGCCTTGGCCCAGCATCATACTCTCTCTCCAGCAAAACCTGGCATTGCCCCCCTCTGCACCATGACTATGTTCTTGCCTTTCTTTTTTCTGCAGAATATACACAAAGTTTGAACTTTTTGGGTTTTTGTCTCCATGAGGTTTTCTTGGCCCAAGAATGAATCCTGACATTGAATTTAAGTAATTTTTTTTTTTTGCGAGTGATAGCTACATAAGTCCTTAATTTATTTGTTGTTCTTGTTATTGAGAAAAGCATATACGTATAAAGAAAATAAAAACTATTAGAAAGGTAAAAATAGCCAAACTTGCTCTGCAGAATTTTCAATCCTACAGGATTTGGCAAAAACAGAATGAAGTACTTACATCTTCAAAAAGTATTTAGCCAAGAACTTCATCAAAGGTTAAAGTGCAGAAATATGAAATAACTGAAAAGTTGGCTCACTGGGCTGCAAATTAGCCAAGAAGAGGAAGTGAATTTGAAGAGGAAAAGAATTTATAAGAGGTTGTGATAGAGATCAGCAGATCTTCAGCCTCTCAATAGCATCAAAAGTATCTGTTCCTGATAGTAAATTCTGGCTAACAACAAGGAAAGAACAATACAATCAGAAACAGAAAAATGTAAAATATTCATGCAGTGCAGTACTGATAAATAACACAAGTGAAAGAGAAAAACAGCCAAGAAAGAGATCGCTAATGGAAAATTGTTGCACAATTATAAGGAAAACACTTCTCTTTCAGAAAAAAAAATCTATACTCAATTCAACTAAAAGTGCAGCTCCCTTAAAAAAGGTAAGCTAAATTGCCTTAGAATTAGGCTCAGCTCTGAGGAAAACTGAGAAAGTCTAAGGTATAAATAAATATATATATATATATAAATCAGTAAAATACAATCTAGATTAAATTGAATTCAATCCTTTAGTCAAGAGTGAAAGCATATGAATAGGCACACATTTACACAGTAGAAATTGTATCTAATTTGCAGTGTCCTATTGGACAGCCTTACAGTGTCTCAAACCACACTTCCAAATGTTTCCCACTCTTACTAGTTTTGTAGTCATCACAGGGTGCTCTATGTTATCAGTATGAGCTCCACCACAGGTCTGGGAAAAACGGATAAGTCACAGCCTCCACCTGTCCTGCATCACTAGAGATGCATCAATGCAGATTGTACGAGTAGACAGGTAACCAGACACCACCATTACTAGATCAAGCTTAAAAATATGGTTTACAAATTTTTCAAGGGTTCTTCATTTTTTTCATCAAGCCCTATAGTTTGCTACACAATCCACAGAGTTGTTAAAGCAGACAAACTCACACCTTCCTCTAACTAAATAAAGGATTAGGCTGGCCTTCCAGTTGTCGCCTCTGTGCCAATGTTCTACTGAAGTCTGAAATGAAGCATAATATTTCAAAGTACTTTCCCACTTCTTTAAGAAAGAAAATAAAAGAAACCTTGTAATTTAAGTTTTTATGTTGTGTTTGCTTTGCATGTGCCTTTCAAATACTTCTTATGGGGCTGTGCCCCTAACTAGACATACTGCAATTTTATCATTCAAAGTTTCTGAGGAGTCAAATAGTGAATGGACATATAAACGTAATAAATGTCTTATATTCTTGCACAGGATGCTGGTTCTTTCCTTATTGGAGCCCAACACTATTTCAAGTAATTTCTACAGCTCTTTTTTGTCTTTCTGAATTTCAAAAATTATACAAAAATGTGCTAAAGAACAGTCTCTTTCAGGTGTGTAACTTTTCCACACTTGTATCTTGAAAAAGTATGGCTAGGAATGCAGACAAACACTGAGCTGGGAATTAAGAACTGACATGTGAGATTTCATGTTGTCATTGAACTAATGGATTCAGAAAAATTATGGGCTGCTAAAACTTCAATGTCACCACTGAAGACATGACCAAAGGATTTGAAGAACCTCACAGAGAAGACATCTGGTGAAATTAGGCTAAGGATAATATTAAAGAAGGGAGAAAATCTATACTACTTCCTCAGAAGAAAAAAGCCGTCCTGTGCTCCTGAATGGTAAAATATGCAAATGGCACCACTGAGTACAGTACTGTAGTGTACAGTACAATTACTGTACTGGGTAAATCTTTCCACAAATCTGATTAATTTCTTCATTGCTGAAGGAATCTACACAAAAAGTCATGAAATTTCTTTCTGGAAATGGGTTTTCAGAGTGCAGGTTACAAAGAGGGAGTGGGGTTTTCAAAAGACTATGTAATTCCTTGTTCTTTGCAGTCAAGTCATAGCTATTTTATCCCATAAAATATGATTCACGTCAGAACTATGGCAAATTTTTTTGAACTCTATGGTGCAATGCTTGTTTAAATGTCTAGGCATGAAAACAAAAAAAGGAAGACAGAAAATGTTATTTGTTAAAGACACCACACAAAAATACAATGGAATAAAAGCCACAATGAATATCTCCACAATAAATGTTCAAAATGAAAGGCTTTTAATTGCTCTTAGTTCTGAAAATTGTGTGAAATCTGAATAAACATAATTCTCTTTGAAGACCAGACTATCCTTTACTGAGAATTATTTTCCTGTCAATCTACACTTTGCACAGCCATGCAGTTGCAGCGTGGCCAGAATTCTCTGGATACTTTATTACCAATGGGTTCCACTTGTCCCAATTACACTATGTTTTTAAAACCATACCTTCTGAGAATTAGCAGTTTTCATAACTGAAGGTATTGATAAGAAAACAAATAGGGGGTAAAAGAATATATCTCCAGATCTTTTCACAAAGGGCACCATCACAGGATATAGTAGAGAGACAAAGCAAAAACTGAAGATAAATATTATTGTTTCAGTTTGCACATTTAATTTCCAGGCATCAGTCTAAGAACACTCATGCTAAAGGTAGTGTGAAATAGCCTGGAGAGATTAAGTGACTTCATCTTAATAGATGGCGTTTTGTAAGGATGAACTTCAGCAAAGTCATTGATACTTCTATACCTTAGAATCACAGAATGAGGGTTTTCAATTTGCCTAGCTATGGCAATTCCTCAAACAACTAGAACTTGCATTCCACTGAACTGCGAATTCTGGTGGAAATGTACAAGATGTTTTCAATAAACCATATGAAATGGAGAATTCGTAATTGTACCAGGAGTGTGGAGGTGTGGAAACACAGAGCAATGATTTGAATGGCAGCACTAAGTTCCCAATGTGTAAAACAATAACAGTTTTGGTAAGAAGCAATGAAACAAAAGCTATTATATGTCTTTTGGTTCAGAGCTTACCACACAAGGGCAGGTTTTTTTAATCCTTTCTCAAAGCTAGGTTTACATTTTTCCAATGAAGGGCTTAATTTTTTCCTTTATTAGATTCATGGTCATCTGCATTCATTACATTGACTGATATCTGACTTCCTAGTATTACAAGTGAACTCCAGAAGTAAAGAGAGATAGTGGGGTTTGATGTCAGCTTTATTTGGGCCAGAAGTAGATTTCTGCTTTCCACTGAAAGTCATGAATCCTTTATTACAAGCAACAGTTACCTAAAAATGAAGATGTAAATTTCAAGTTGATATGTAAAACTGAAAAGCAGGAAACTGTGAAGACAAACCTAAGGCATCAATGAGAGCCCCAGTTTATTTTTGACGTGTCATAACATCTCCCATAATGTCATGGCTGAATATGCAATATGTAGGCTTATAAAACTGGTTTCAATTGGCCAGGCCTTTAATTGCTATGACTGGAAACCACATTCATCTACTGCACTAAATAGATCTTTTTCTTCCATTTTCAGACCTTCTAAATACTGTAATTTTTAACTACATCTCCAAAAATCAGCATTCTTTGTCAAGCTACACTGGTTCTCACCACATATCTCCTTCCATTGTTAATTTTTTTTGTCACCAAGGAGATCACTAATAATCTAAATGGAAATTTGGTGTGATCACTTATAAATTGCTTTCCATTACAGAAAAATAACAAAGTTGAATAAAGCCTTCCATGCATCTATGTAAACTATGAAAAAATAAATAAAAGAAGCAGTAGATTGAACATAATGAGAAGAAAAAAAATCAGAAAAGTAACTTTCAATACACTCAAGGAACATGGGTAACCACAGTCAGGAGGTACTCACTCAGAAAATACTACAGCTATGAGCAAAATCTCTCTCCCTTTCCAAATGCTGACAACACATATATCCAAAAACAGTCACCATTTTTATGTTGAATCTACTCAACATAGCATGACAGATAAAATTAACTTACAATGCTGAGCAAATAAAGTCAATGCATGCTGATCTGAACACAGACTTTCTGTTCTACTGGAAAACACCAGATTTGTTTTCATTATGATAGGGAAAAAAGGAAAAGCTTAATTTTATTTGTAAGGAAATTTAATAAAACAAAAATAATTCAATAAACTAACATGTTCCTCTTCAAAAATGAATATTTTTGTTCCGATTTTAATTTAATATTATGTTCAGACTATAGGTTGTGAAAAATAAGAAGCATTTTTAAACGAGAAACCACAGCATTTCATTATGGATAAGACTGAAAATGAGATTTTCATCATTTTTCCTTAATTAGATTTCATTGAAATGACATTTTAAAGAAAATTTTACTACTTACAAGTGTAAATGCTTTTTCCAATGAGAAACTTTTATTTCAAAAATCTCTCCAGTTTTTACATCCATAAGTGAGAAAATAATATGTGTGCGTTATCAGTCCATGGTACAACTTTTAGAGAGCTGAGAATTTCATCAGAACCACATCCAACCAAAATCCACTCAGGTGAAAAACAACTTGTTGGAGCTGACAGACTGTTACAAGTGCAGATACCAGTGACAAGCCAGAAATTAAATGCAAACTGTGTGTCCTGTATGCTGTATACATTGAACACCCAGTAAGCAGATAACATTACAGAATGAGGAGCATTAAATGTCAAGGCATCAGATACAGAAAGAGGAAGGAAATGAATGCATTTAAGAAGGTATCAAGAACTGGAAGCAATGAAGGCAATAGCAATGTTAGGTAATAGGTTGGACTTGATGATCTCAAAGGTTTCATCCAACATAGTTAATTCTGTGATTCTGTGATTCACAAAAATATGGTATAAGGTGAACAAAAATGGTGCTCTTAGTCAGAGGCTTTTGCAACAATAAGTTGTGGCGGTGCATTTTATAGTTTTATATATCTGTTTGTTAAAATTCTATGCACAGTTCTGTTACCCCTCAGTTATATTATTTATAAAATGGACTGCTCCAGTCTCCCCTTCCTTTCCCACTTAGTCTCTCCCAGAATTGTTACCCCCTCCCACAATTGTGTTCCCCTCTCTCGGGCCCCTCCTTCCCAATCCCATATTTGTACCCCGACTCCTCCCCTTCTTCTAGACCTTTCCCTGTCTATCCAAGTTATTCGGTCCCTGATAGGCTTGAGTAGAAGGTCTCTGGCTTCTACTCTGCCTGTCATTCCCTAGCCCCACCTTCCCTAACCCCTTTCCCATTCCCTGCCCCTCAGCTGTGTCCCCTATAAAGGTTCATGCCCAGAGCTGCTCTAGGCTCTTTTGAGTAGGTTCTTTGGACCCCCAATAAACAGAATCTTGTCTCACCCTACTCAAGGAGTCTTTTTCTGCTTCCTTCGGTGGGCGGTAGCTCCTGGTCCTCCTCCTGGGGCTTTAGTCAGAGTCTGGCGAACTGACCACACTCAAGAAGCCCCTTGCAGGGTGTGTGGCAGGGTGTACCGCCTGGCTAACAGCTCCTGAGTCGCTGGGTTGCCTGACCTCTCCTGTGGAGAGGCGCTTGGCTTCCCGGTGCCCAGACGCCTGTCTCATCACCCCTTGGCGTGGCTGCCAGCTAGTCTGGGTGCAGGAAAGATCTGGAAGTGCAGTCGCCCGAGGAGGCGCCGTGGCAATAAGTTATGGGATGAAAAAAGTCAGAGTATGTATCAAGACTTGAAGTGTAATCATTACAAACCAGGCAAAATAGGAAGAAAGCACAGTCAAGATATTTTATATCTTGCAGACAAGTCTTTATTCAGAAATCAATTTGGGGAACTAAAATTCTGCAGAGTCCCTAGTTGTGCTCAGTTTTGTATCAACCAATGGCTCAAAAAGTAAAGACCATGCACACAGCCTTCATTCATACATGTAGAATAATCCAAACACTAAGAAGAAGTCAAAAAATATGAGTGATGAAGCTGATAAATCTCAAATTTAGAATATTTATTATGTGCTGTATTATGTGCACTTAGCCATCCAGTATTAAACATCACAATCCAGTGAAACGAAGGAAATGCTTGTACTGCAGACTGGCATAAAGTGCTGCCTGGAGAAGTCAGAGCTGAAAAACAGAAAGTTTTTCAGTATCATGATAAAGGAGACCACAGGAGAGGAAGCTGAGGAGGACTGGGGGAGTTCTGCAGGAGCAGAGCGGGCAAAGGGGTTCACTCCAAAGGATTCGCTAAGAGCAAGCTTTTCTTCACCAGCTATAGGACAAACCCTGACAACCTCGTTGCTTTGGAGGATGGGTAAAAAACATGCATCATACCTCCTGGTTAGTATGCTGCCTTATTTAAGAGGCAAAAAATGTTAAGCTGAGAGACAAAGTTTTCCCAAGCCAAGTTCCAGAACAAGAAAACATAACTGGAGGCACTCAGCCCCAGAGACCTGGAGTGCTCAGGCAAAGAAATACTCTTACATCGAGTTTTAATTTTTACTTGATTTATATCAGAAATAACATATAATAGCTCCCCTATTCACCTACATGCTCTGTAATGCTCACACATACAGAGTATGCATATTATGAGATAGATTAACGTCTCTCTCCACTGAAATTACTGTAATCTCAAAGCCATTCTGCAAATGACAGTGTATCAGCTCAGATAATTCTGGAAAATTAATGCCCCAGATGAAATGCAGCCTCAGAGCTGAGGGAATACATTTTATTCTTTAGTGTTTTTACTCTTTATATAAATTTTTTACTACTCTGTTACTATTTATACATATCTTGTGAGATGTGCAAGACTTTCACACTACAAGGAGTATAATTTCTTTGGTTCACCCCTCTCCTCCATTCTTCAGCACAAGGCTATCACAATCACTTAGCAGGCTTTAAAAGAAAAAGGCTTTGGATCTCAGAATCAGCTAACATGAATGCTGAGAGCTACTAAACAGAGAAAGGTGAACAGCTTGCAGGGTGAGGTGGAGATCAAGAGGCATGCACTCAGTCTCTCCTAACCTGGAGAACAGGATGGGAAAGCCACACAAACCTCCAAGGCAGGAATTCATTCACCTTATATGTGCCCTAAAATTGCTCTGCAGAGGTGTCACTCTCTCTCCACACTGATAGATGGAGGCCAAATCATTAGCATGGAATAAAGCACCTGATATTTTGAAGGCTCGGAACACATTAAAGAGATCCCACTCAAAGGACTATCTGACTCTGCAGGATAGGGACAAGGAAGAAAAGCTTCACAAGACCTTACCAGAAGAATAATACGGTTGAAATAACAAGGTGACTGGAACAGTAACACATGTTTGCTGGTTGTTTGCTCTTCAATCTTTTGATATATTGCTATTTTTGAGACCTACAGAACTGTCTTATCCTATTTATGCTACTAGTAAATTGATATTATTTACTACTAATAACAAACAATTTTTTTAAACTTGGAATCTGTATATGCCTGTTATTGTACCAGATTGCACAATTAACAGACAGAAAGGGCAAATTCTCTCCTCGCTCAGATCCCTAGAGGTTCCATAGTCCACAGGGTGCTAAACATAGTCTTTATCCATTATGAAGAAAACTTCCGTAATACAGTAAACACACTGCAAGAATCCTCTAGAAGAATCTAAAACAAAATTAAGCAGGGGAAGAGTATGGAGCCTATATACCTGAAGGATGCTCTGAACTGCAGCACATTTTGATCTGTGTCATACAATTCAGATAAAGAACATTCATTCTTCACATACTACTTACTATACCCAGCTCTTCAATGACACCAATTTTAATTTTTTATCTGTTTTCTGAGCCATTTGATCTTTTCTATGCTATGGACTGCTTTCTAGGGCTGTGGTAGCTGCTTTTGATACTTTAGGTTTGAGTTATCATAGGGTTTTATTTGTCATACCAATTGTGGCAATTCATGTTTTGTGTTGTCTTTCTACTGAATTGAGACTCCAAGTCAATCTCATAATGAGATCTGTTGTTGCATTCACCTGGTTGCAGGACATCAAAAAATACCTTGCAGAAACTCAAGTTCTTAATCTGCAAAAATCCTCACGATCATGGACCACTCAGTGGATAAGAAATTTGCTGAATGGTGACGCTCAATGAGCTGCAGTCAACGGCTCAACGTCCAAGTGAAGACAGAGTGACGAGTGGTGTTCCTCTGGGGTCAATGTTAGGTTCAGCATTGTCTGACATCTTTGTAAATGGATAGTGATATTGAATGTGACCTCAGCAAGATGCCAACAATTCCAGGCTGTGTGGCATGGTCAAGATGCTATAGGGAAGTGTCCTCATTTAAAAAGGACAGTTGAAGTGAATTAAGATGAATTCAATATCAAATTTTCAAGACTCGTTTAAGTATAGAGAAAAACTTTTATTAAAACAGAGAACAAAAATATATGTTAAGAACACCCTTATTTTAAAAGAAAACGCCAGGTACTGGCTCCACCCTTTTGTTCAAAGAAAACACCCTTATCGAACAATATAAAAATCTGTGAATTGAACTAATTATCTGAGGGTAAGCAGAAAAGGGAGGGAAGAAACAAAAAAAACCAAATAAAAAAATGGGATAATCCTCTTGGTCAAACCAGAAACGTGTGGTGCAGGGGAAAGGATCCGAGCTGCAGCAGCCACCCTCTCAGGAACCTTGCCCATCTGAAAAGAGCCTGGGCTTCGCTGCTTTTATATCTCTTTGTCCTGGCCCAGAAATCCTCACGTCTCATGCCTGTGTGATGTCCTTTTTCCACACTCTTCCACCCCAGGAGGGCGTAGCCTTGTGTCCCCATTGGTTCANGGTAGGGAGGGAAAAAGAGGAGATTGCCAAAACCTCGCCTTGGTCCAAGGCACCACGGCAGGCAGGAGGCCCCAGGGCTGTGGACCGAGGCGGCAGACCGGGGTGGGGGGAAGGGGAAGAGGGGCCAGCCCCGCAACACCCCGCTGTGGGACAGGGCACACCTCACGCCCGCAAACAAAAGTGGAAAAAGTTTTCCTCAAAACAAAACCATAACAGGAAGGGATGCTGTAGGGAAGTGATGCCATCCCGAGGGACCCTGACAGGCTCTAGAGGTGGACTCACATAAACTCATGAAGTTTAGAAAGACCAAATGCAAGATCCTGCATGTGAGTCAGTAAAATCTCCAGCACAAATACAGGCCGGGCAGAGAATGGATTGAGAGCACTTCTGAGGAGAAGGACTTGGGGGTGTTGGTGGATGAGAACCTGGAGGTGAGCTGGCAATGTGTGCTTGCAGCCCAGAAGGACAACCATGTCCTGGGCTGCATCAAAAGCAGTATGGGCAGCAGGGTGAGAGGGGAATTCTGCCCATCTGCTCTCGTGAGACCCCACCTGCAGTACTGTGTCCAGTTCTGGGGTCCCCAACTTAAGAAGGATGTGGACCTGATAGAGTGAGCCCACAGGAGGGCTAAGAAGGTGATCAGAAGACAAGCTCAGGGAGTTTGGCCTGCTCGGTATGGAGAAGGCCAGGGAGACCTTAGCAGCCATCCAGTGCTTAAAGGGATTAGAAGAAAGCTGGAGAGGGACTTTTAACAAGGACATGCAGTGATAGGACAAGGGGAATGGCTTCAAACCGAAAGAGGGCAGGTTAAAGTTAGACATTAGAAAAAAAATTCTTCACTGTGAGGTGGTGAGGCACTGGAACAGGTTTCCCAGAGAAGCTGTGAATGCCCCATCCCCAGAAATGTTCAAGGCCAGCTTGGGTGGAGCCTTGAGCAACCTGGTCTAGTGGAAGGTGTCCATGGAAGGGAGTTGAAACCATTCTATGATTTTACAATTTGAAGATTTGAGGATCCTATTCAGGGCTTGTCAATTATTAGTTCGAAGTTAGAGCTAGGAAACAGATTTTGCTGGTTTTGGAATCTGTAAGTCCATCAGCTCCTTCTGACTGAGCTGCTTGATAGGAAACATATGACAGTATAGTCAAAAGGAATTATAAGGACAAAATTAAAAGCAAATTAAGCAAAGACAGAGGATAACCATGAGTTATTTAGCTGCTAAAAATACTGGAAAGCAAAACTAACTTACCACTTAGACAATAATTTCCAGTTTCTTCTTATCTCCCTCCTTTTATTACAATTTCCCTGGCATGCAATTACATTATTGCTTTAGTTAAGATAAAAAAAAATCTTCTCTCACCCCTGTGGTTCAGAAAGGTCTCATACTGACCAAGTGAGTCAGATTGATTTCTAGTAGGGTTACTTACTTGTCAGTAATAATGGGACCTTGTACATTCAACATTTTCTTGATAACTCAAGCATAGTGGAGATCATGCTTTGTTAGATGACAGAAGGATGTGTAGGACTGCAAATACTGGGAGACACTAAATGCAAGATGTTCTTGACAAACTGGAGAAATGGTCTGGAAAGACACAATTCATTAAGTCTACATTCTGGTTCTAGAATAGTCTATACAAATACAATATAGGAAACAACTAACCATGGCAGCAGCCATGCTGGAAAAGATCCGGGGGATGCAAACAGAAAATGACTCAGCACTGATCTACTGCTATGGAAATTAATGCTCCTTATACTGGGAGTTTATACTCCCAATGCAAACAGGAGTATAATCTCTAAGAGGTACAAAATAATCCTCTTTCCTACTTTCTTCACCAGCCCTGGAGTCTCAGCAGGACTGATGTGTCAGGTGTTGGGTATCACCTTTCAAGAAAGATATAGACAATCAAAAGAGAACCCAGAGGAGAATGCTGAATAAAGTGAAAGAAATTTGATCCTGGGGAAAAAAAAATTACTGGAATTGTTTTATCTGGGGAAGAATGCTTTCAAGGCATAAAAGATGTTCTCTATGAATCAGAAGAAATACTAAAGGTTTAGATTGCAGAAAGGGGCTTTTAGAAGTTTTTGGTATTGGCTAATCCAGTAGAATAACTTTTTCTGAAGGGTGTGAAAACCCCATGAGCACAGTTTTAAGCACTGTTTGATTGAAACCACTCAATCAAGAAAATATCATAGGTGAGGGATCTTGGCTTGAAACAAAGAACCCTCGGTCTAGATGGCAGACACAACTTAACTAAATAGCCTGCAGTCTACCTGTTACATCTCTTATTTTTGCTGAGTAGATGACAAAAAGATATACTAGGATTTAATACTTCACAAATTCTACAAGAAGATACACATAGGCTTGGTTAGTCCAAAATTTCCACAAGGCATCTGATTCCACAAGGGTCATGATGATTCGTTTGATCTCGGAGTGCAAAAGACACAAGAGGTTTCAGTTTTAATCAAAACTGTACACTTTTATTGAGTAGTACCACAACACGATAATGCAATAGAAGAGAGAGATATAAAGAAAATAAAGGATAGAAAGAAAAAGAAGAAGAGGGAGGGACAATAGCTACCAACAGATGAGATGAAGTCCTCATGGTCCTCTTTGGCCAACAGATTCATCTTCTGTCGGGGAGATCTCAAATTTTAGTTAACTTTGTAAGTCTCTTATAGTCTTTTCAAAAGTGGGAGGCAACTGGCCAAAGGTGGGGAAATCACATAGGTTTGTTGCGTTATTGTGAAACTTGTTTAACAGCTCATTCCTTATCTCCTGTGCTTCTGTGGTACAGAACAGATCATTCTTTCTTCTGCCGTAAGCACAGTGTTATCCCTGTGCACTGGTTTCCACAGGAATGCATACCCAAAGATAACACTTGGCAAACATCCACCTCAGCCAGGCCAGAAGCCTTTATGTTTGAGTTTTCGGGGTTTTCTAGGGTCTCAGTCTCTCAGTCTCTGTCCCATCCTTCACAACGGTCATGAGGCAGATGAGAGATCTTCAGACCGTCTTACACAGCATCACACCTACTGTGTATTCACAGGAAATCTTAGATGGGAGAGAGACCTTCAATATATCATGTTTGATCATCAGACAGCCTTGGTAGCACTACTGCTCACTCACACTGCTGCATTAACACCACTGCACACAGTGGTGCTAATGACAGAGAACAATGTCCTTCATTCGATGATCCCCCAGTGTCCCCTCCATTTGACTCTTCTTTCGCTTTTGAGGAATGGTCTATTAGATCATTGATCTTTTCCTCTCTCTCTCACTGTTTCACCTGAACACTCTCTCTACTTCATTTTTCTTCTGTTTTTTTTATCCCATGCAACTTCACTTCTTTTCTTTGTAGCATTTGTTCAGAGCCATGCCTCCTTTTCCTTCCAACATGGTTTGCATCCATTCAAAATGTGTACATGTGCTTTTCTTCTGTTCTTGCAGCTGGGGTTTCCTCTGTCCCTCAGGCCTTATCAGAGATCATCACTTTAAAAGCCAAACATGGAAAGGATTCACAATCAACATGGACATGCCAACAACCCTGACTATCTTGCTTACAAAAACAAACCAGCACCACGTCAGCCAGACCACTTAGTCTTCTGTCATCTGATTGTTGTAGGTTATGAGCAAGCATCTCCAACAGAATAGTGATAGAGATAAACCAAAAGCATATCAAACCTGCTATAATTCCATACTTTTGGAAGAGGTGAGACTGAGTTCTTTGACTGCTAGCGGCTTATGAAAAAACAATCTTTAAATATTATTGTATTTAATTCTGTATAATATAAACTATCAGCTATTGATACACTTGCTTTGTTTAGGGAAATCTGAAGAATAAAACAGATTGCTGTTGCCATCAAATACTTCAAGCTGGATTTAATAGTGTTGAAATGCTAATTGTGAATTGCATTTCACATCATATTCTGCAGACTAATTTAAAAAGAGAAAAACATATTATGTTAAATACCACAATGCATTCTGAGTCATCTAAGCATATGATGAACTGGAACAATACCAGCAGCACAGCAGAAAGTGGCTGATTTTAAGCTAGAGGAAATACAACACTTTTTGATAAGGCCTAGTATATGCTGAGAATATATACAGCTGCACACACACCATTAGGTTTCTGGCAAAGAAAACAATGTGAACATTTTTTCTCTCTCTCTCTCTTCTTTCCCCAGTGCAACCCTTCCAAATGTATTTGCATTAAGTCACTAAGAAGCCAAATGAGTAGTCTTGTTTGTATGAAGAACAGGCAGCTTCAACATCAGTTCCCTACGCTCCGCTGTGATGCTGACCATACTCATATTACATAGATGCTTGCTTTCAGCATCTTAATGAAAACTTTCAAGAATTCAATTATTATTAAATTAGCTCTACTGAATGTTATCAGAATGCTTCTGAGGGGTTTGTATTATCCTATCAGCACAGGAAGGAAGGAATACCACATTGTCAATTCAATTATTTTTTCATGTACTTTTTACATGGCGGGGAAGGGTCCAGGACATGACTTGTATTTCTCAGGGGAAAAGGAAGAAGTGAGCTGGTATCTTTAGGAATTCACTACTGGTTCCTTGGAACTTGAAGAAAGACATTTTTGTAAAAGCCCTTCAGAGCTTCCAGAAACCACCAGTTTTTTGTAGTCACTGCAGCATTTCCAGAGACACTGGCTCCCTCTGAAACAGCTGAGTGGACAGGATACTCCTTGTAATACACAACACTGAGATGGAATTCAAACAAGTTAGTTTAGCCACTGCCTCACATAACTACAGATCTTCTCTGAAGTGGAAGCTGTGGGAAAGCCCACCTGACTTCCTCCACTTGGGTTCTGAAGGCCCTCTCAGATGCCCTATGACTATGACTGTATGATTCTGAGATACCTGGGTGTGGAGGTGTGGCTGCTCACAGCGATACTTCTGCTTTCAGAAGAAAGGCCAGAACACTGGTCCCCAGTTCTTCTGTCCAATAGTTTTTTATGTTTTCCCCAGTATCTTGTAGTGTTGTCCAAAGCAATATTACACAGGGTAGCATACTTCAGTTATAGTTCCACAGTAAAATTATGTGAATGTTAGATATTCGTAAACAGGCATTACATGGACAGAATTCCTTTCTCTCAACTCTCCTCCTTCGCATCCCTGGATACTCACATTTTGCTCTAAAATATGCCTAGAAAGCTTTCTGAAACTTTACTCTTTTGATTTCCATTCTGGCAGTGGTGTTTCCACAACTCTTTTCTGAGGATCAGGCATTAAGGAGCCTCCATTGGTTTAAAATTGTATTCCGTTTCTGAGATGTGTAACAACCTTGTTAAGAACTGAGACAGACACCAGAGTAGGGATTTTATATATAAATCCTCAGAAGTCCCACTGTGCCCATCAGTCATCAATAGCTCAGTCAACTGCCCTACTATTAGAAATGTATGATGGCAGCAGGGATCAAAGAACAAGGGACTCTGAGTGCATATTAACTGAATTAAATTGCACTGTATTAAGCTTCCATGAATTTACACGTTGATTTTAGCTTGTTTAGCAACTAAACTTCTACTCGGTGGATATAAAAATACCTACATACAAATATACACCTACAAAAAAGAGAATATCGATACCCTCAATACATTGCAAATTTTAAAGAAATCAAACACAATTAAAACCTGCTTAGCTTAGCAGTAATGTAGAAGAATATAATTACTTCTTTCAGTGCTTAGATTACCTTCTCTGTTAAAACCTTTTCTTCTGAAAAATCTTAGCTGTTCAGAGAGCATAAAGAACAGTAAATAAATATGTGGCAATAGTAATCTAGTTATTCATATTACTGGAAAAATGGTTGTATTTAATGCTTCAGCACACACAGTGCCATAAGACTGCTTTTTCTTATTTATTGAACTAAGTCAGGAAAGAGTTACCATCCAAACATGTCAAATCTCTAGGTACATGTACACCCAGCTAACTCATGTTGTGAATGCAAGCTGGTATATCCCTGGGCCACACAGCAAGAGGGGACCTCAGTGACACTCTAAGGGGACAAAACACAGCACTGTGCTTGTGAAACAGCAGCACTGCATGTTCAGTGCACAAGGTAGCATCCAGAGGGTGCTACCTTCTTTCAGCATCAGTCACTTTTGAGCCAGGCAGGTATCATCCCTGGGGTGAAGGCAGCAGATGTGCTCCCATCTCCCATCCTCCAGAGCCAAGGCAGGACACATCCTCCTCTTTGTACTCCAAGACAGATATTTCCATGAGCCACCAGCTGTCACAGTACCAGGAGCTTCTGCTGATGGAAGGCAATACATAGCAAATGGATGTCAGGCCCAGGCAGCTTGTGAGACTAGGGCAGGGTTTTCCAATTAATCTTGCATAGAGGTGGGAGGGAGTGAACACGCCTCCAGCCTGGCTGGTCTTGCCCTTACACCACCTGCCCCAAGAGGAGAACAATTCCCTCTCTTGCACTTGTGTCCCTGCTGCCCACCTGCCTCCTGTACAAACACATGGCTTGAAGAGCCACAGAAAAGATTCCAGTGAACAAGTGATTCAGACTGTAATTTTTTATTTCAAATAAACCAAGTGGTGTTGATCAGTGTGGACCATGCACCAGCAGGCTTTGTAATGCCAGAAAAGTAATCTGCTTCAGCTGAACCACTGGAGAGAAGTCTCTCCACTGCCAGTAAATTGGAGAATTAGATAGACACCACATTTTTAAAGCTGTGCAAAACCAGGACAGTTTCCCAACTATTTTCCTTCACACTTCTTGTACATTCATTTTTGTACCTTGCAGCATAAGGTTTTAGACTAAACTTTGAATGCTTTTTGAAAGTCCATTCTATGAGTTTTCCCTGTGTTTATTTTTACCCAGCTGAGCTTCCATGGCCTTCAATTTTAACCCAGTAAACTTGATTTAGAAGAGCTTTGGGGGTACCTTGGTATATGTGTAAGAACAGGAGCTTCTAGCTTTCTCTCCTCCTCTGCTCCTCCAGGATAACTGGCAGCAGCATCACACAGTTACTTTACCTCTTGTCACCCCACAGAAATAATCAATACAAACTAAAAAAGGCAAACAGTGGCTATTATTTGAGAAAGAAACTGCAAAGATGCCCATGGTCTATGGTCTGTGGAGATGACTCATTCCACAGCACAATCTAATTCCAAAACAATTACAGCAAAATCAAAATCCTCACACAAAGGAGAGACAAAGCACGAAGTCAGGACCTCTCCTGAGCACATGCCTCTATAAAGCTGACATGACTGCAGAGATCACGTTGCCAGTTAACCATAAAGCACAACTGTTCATTTGCTTTAAACTCCTCCACAGAAAATGAAAGAAAACAGGGCAACATGGTTCAAATGTGAGTGCTGATGCACAAATTTGCTATAGCAGCTTAATTCAAAAGGAGAATTAGCATTCTTTTTCTCCACTGCAATTTAAAATAAATTACCTACTGACCAAAGCCAATAGATTATCATATTAATTGGTAACTTTTATGTTCATTATACAGTAAGAAAAAACCCACAGTTTCTCTAAATATGCTCATTACTCAGATAATTATCCAAAACAATTATACAACACAATTATCCAAACAATTACTTAGGAGGGAGATTATCTCCAGATGCATCACAAGTTATTCTATGAAGTGCTCAATATTTATCATTTTAACTGTATTGGCTGTGATTGATCAAATGAGTCATACATTGTTTTGTCAATTCTCAACTGGAAGCAAATACTTCTAGATCAAATATCCACTAATTCTAACTTCAGGTGGTGTAAACATCAGACACGCGAACTCACACTTCACATTCATACTCTGTGGCACAAAAAGTCTGAACTAACCAAAATCTAATCCAGTCAAAATGCCACTTGGCTATGTATTGCACTGCCTGTACTTGCTCCTGAAGCAACATTTTCTACCTGTAAAGCGCAACCTAACCCAGTTTCTCTGAAACATTCAGATGAACAGTCAGATTCCTTCTCTTGATTTGAAACTAGTCAATTACTGGGTAGCAAAAAATCAGAGTTTTCCATGTCACTGCAGAAAATTAAGTAGTAACTATCATGATCTAGTACAGTATTGCAAATTGTCGATCAATCATGCAAAAAACCCTTAAGCTTTTATTTTAGATATGATTTGACGAGCTTCTTGAACTTCAACTAAATTAATAGCTTTTCTTGAGGTTTGGAATGAACCTAAGAATTCAAAGCACAACCACAGCCAAAGCAGGCAAATTTTGCCTGTTTGTGGGCAAAAAGAAGAGAAATAGTAAACCAGGCTTCAACATCTATTAACTCTGAGTAAATCATTTAACAGATTAGCTGTTTTATAATTAAATTTTTGGAACATGCTACCAAATCCCTAAGAAAGCATACGTCCTGAATTGTTACATTCTGAAGCAAGTTCACCACCAACTCATTAGTATTTCTGTATCATTGCATTTCTAATATTTTTTTTAAAGATTCAAGGATTATTATGCCAAGGCTCACTGAGGTCCAATATTGTCTTTGAATTATCTTAAGCAGGAAGGTTTTAAAAGCCCATGAAGTACACCTCATTTTACTGTTTTAAAACATTGCATATAAAGATGACCAGTTTGATCACTACAAAGATTTGCCATGGCTTACCCTAATAGCACATTCTTTAAAATATTCTTAGGCCTTATTTTCAGATGTTTTTCTCCTAGTTGGACAGTTTTTACAGTACAGATAGGCAACTAAGCCCTAGGGCTAGGCATGAGTTTCACTTCTTAACAATATAGTATCTACAAAGAACAGCATATGAAAAGACAAGTTGCTCTGTGCTCTGCAGCTTCTATTGACTTTAAAACGCAAACTCATACTTCCTCCTCTGCTTTCATAGGAAAATTTAATTGGTGCCGAAGATCCCAGCATGACCCATCTCCACTCTAAGCCACTCCAGCTGTGATTGTGAGCAAATTTGTACATTCAGACACTGCTGCAAGAGAGACCTTCCTAATAAGTCGAGGTTTTGTGCTGATGGAGAAAAGAAGTGCTTGGTTGGAAATAGAAGGAGCTGAGACTCAGCTTACCCCATCCTTAGAGTCAAACAAAGCTTTAAAGGCCTGAATAAGGACCAAAGGCAAACAGAATAAGGATTTGACTGTTTACTCCACACAGAAGAGTCCGTAGAGCACTAACAACTTGTGTAGGATAAGTGTTAACCTATAGCTCATTAATCGGTATTGTACAGATTCTATGATTGAAGTTCTTCACATATTTTTTCCACCTTTCTGGACAGAATCTCACTAAGGGTATGGCTTCCTTGCACTCACTAGGTTTTTGACTGCATCATGAGCAAATTTGAGTTAGCTTTAAACTACTTGCTGATGTTTATAATGAAAAGCGAGTCTCTCATCCTCAGCATATGTTCGCCACCCACCAGTGTGAGGTGGGCACACTTTATCATAGAATCATTAAATAGTTTGGGTTGAAAGGCACCTTAAAGATCATGTAGTTCCAATCTGACAGGGACAGCTTTCACCAGACGATGTTGCTCAGGACCCCATCAAATCTGGCCTTGAACACTGCCAGGGATGGGGCATACACCACTTCTCTGGGCAACTCATTCTTGCTCCTCATTACTCTCATGGTAAAGAATTTGTTCCTAATATCTAATATAAACCTCCTCTCTTTCAGTTTAAAACCATTTCCCCTTGTCCCCAGAGCCTCCTCCAGAATGAACAACTCCAACTCTCTCAGCATTTCTGAACTGCAGGGCATCCCTGATTTTCAGACACTGGCCTCTTTTCTCCAAGGAGGAAAAAGGAGAAAAGTTGAAAAGGAGATGGTCTGACTCAAATGTACTATATATGCCCATCAGCGACATGACAATATTCACAGTCACCATATGTGTGGCAACCTGTTCCTCTTTCCAATTTTGACTCTACAAAGCTTAAGCCTTGCACATTAAAAGAATTTAACCATTAAAAAAAAATTAAGCAGTACTTTCTCTGAGTGAGCTAGATATTAGGAAAAGAGGTTGGCTATTTTTCAGTACTGTCAAAGGAGAACCATAGCATGCAGGTAAAGAGCAAACAGAGTCAAGAAATCATTGGAAAGATAACGTCAGTCCCTTAAAACAGTACTTCAGATAGAGCTAAATGTGAACACAGGCTAAATGGTCTCTGTTTTCCCAATTGTATTCTAAGAAAAAACTGAAGCCTACTGAAAGAGTTTTGTGCTAGAAGAATTTTCCCAACATTGGGTACTTTTCTGTTTATCTTTAGAGTATCACAGACACATAAAAATATGTCAAATGCACATCTGAAAAGAGTAATGATTTCACTCAGTTAAATGTATTATTTTAAAGCTAAGAAAATAATGACCAAGCAGAAATAAATAAGCAATGGAAACACCTTTAAAATTCTACGTCTTCGTAATTAAAACATAAAAGCACATGGTTTCCCACAACTTCAGCTTGAAACAATTGAGTATCACCTCTGTATGCTCAGAGGAGTCCTTTTTGCAATCAGTGCAATCAGAANATGTATAAACCCATAAAAGCACCGTCACAAAGCAGAAATAAATAAGCAATGGAAACACCTTTAAAATTCTACGCCTTCGTAATTAAAACATAAAACCACATGGTTTCCCACAACTTCAGCTTGAAACAATTGAGTATCACCTCTGTATGCTCAGAGGAGTCCTTTTTGCAATCAGTGAAATCAGAACTAGAAAGAACAGACAAAGCCAGAGGTGAAAGGCAGAGCTGGCACATAGATATTCTTCTCTTCTTTTTTTGTGCAACTGAATTCCTCCATATCCTGATTTTGACATGCTTACTCTTTTCCACCTCAGTCATAAACAGAGTACCTCAAAAAGCTTCTCTTCCAGTATTGTTACTGCAAAGATGGATAAATCAAAATTTTAACTCTTACTAAGAAAGAAACAAGATCTTATTGAGGTGCTGTGCCATAAGAGAAGCAAGGTAAAATAATCTGCAGGATGAGTTCAGGACAACATCACTCACATACAAATAGTGGATAGAGGATTTAATGCCCTTTGGGATACCATTACGGCTGAAATTTGTGACCAATGAAGCATTAATTTGCCACTGACTGCAAAGAGACTATGATTTAATTGTTTTTGTGTTCTCCCAAATTGGGGAGGACTCAATTTTTGAAACTTCAGATACAAATTTGGTAAGCATGAAAGAAACTAGTCATAAATCAGAAAATGTAAACAGTAATTACAAAATGAGCATTTTACTTAGGAGGATTTTTGAACAGGGAAATAGCCATGTAGATTAAAGTTAATCAGACTATTTTTTGATAAGTCTAAAATGTTTTGCAGAGAAGCATTCATTTCAATGGCATTTTAAAGGAGGTCTGTGCCAATTTCAAAAGGAAAGCAAGGAAGAGAAAAAGGAATCAAAACACTTCCTTTCTCAATTTGAAAACTGACATTTTGAGTCAAACATTTTCACATAACAGAATTATAAGGCTGTGACTTTGTGCCAGTATGGAACAGAAATAGATATATAACCTTCAAAAAATCATTGTAAAATCAATCTCTCTCTTTTGACCTACTCTCTAATTGTCTGGAATTATATCATATAGCTTAAGAAGCTGCCAAAAAATGTCCATAATTCAAAGGTATTATGAAAGTAAGCAAAAAATAAGGTAATTTTTTAAAACGTAACCTCACTGATTTTGTAAAAACCTTGCCTTGATGGCCACTTTAAACTCCTTTTATTCTTCCATACGTGAAGTTATAAAGCCTTTCCTGGTACTAGATTTTCGTGAATCACTGATGATGTCAGATCCAACTTCCTTACTTTTAATTAGCAAAAAGAAAAAAAGCATTGTTATTCACCATACCACCAAAATCTGAGAATATTTTCAGTTTTATATTCTATTCTGTAGGTGAGAAGAGAGTTGTAACTGCTGTTGGACCGGCTTTAACTGGAAACTCATTTTTGCTTTCAAAAATACGTTTTAATGGCAGGATGGGCACAGAGGAGGCAAATCCCCTTCTTCCTGACAGACCAAACGTGTGATGTTAGCAGGTAGGAAATCAATATTTCTTTGGTCTGGAATCCAGTAACATGAAACTTATGATGGGCCTGAGCTTTTCACAGGGACTCCTGGAGTCCATTTTCAGAGCCACATCATTACTCCGCACTGCTGTGCTGCTCCTGCCTGGATGCCTACAAAGCCAATGGAGGTAACATCTGGCACAACTTGAAAAGGTGAGGTGGAAACCAGCTAATTAGGCAGCTTGTCACTAGAGGGCAATGCAACACTATAGCTGTCCCACTCCTGCCACCCCGTCCCCTTGCTGCCCGTGCAGCCCGTGTTGTCCATGAGCCTCCAGGCGCTCCAGGTGCACTGGGCAGCACCTCACCTCGACAGCAGCCTGTGACTGGGAACAGCAGCACCGACCTTCGGACATGGTGCCCGTGGCTTTGCACATCCTGTGCAAACCAGGCACAGCTCTACTTCGTGGTGTAAATAAGAACAAACTCATTCACACTGTAGAGTAAGACTCTGCTTAAATATAATCCGTTTGATTGAACTGAGGGATGTGGAATTTTGCAAAATACGTGTAATGCTCGGTATGTAACTGGCAGATTGTTAACTAGGTCAGGGGACATCTGTATGTAACTGGATCTCCTGGCAAGGTGATGTTGTAGGAGACAACAGGCAATAATAGATGAGAGGCAAAACTGAGTCTTCATATAAGCAAGCAAGAATTCCACCTAAGACCAAAAATCATAGCAGTTGTTAGGCATCTGAAACTGCATGTATTCACAACCAGTTTTGTCCAGAGGGAGAGTAAACAACCAAGTTTCACATGAGCAGAGTCCAGAGGATATATTAAATCTTAAACTTAGTGCTGAGGTTGAATAGGTTTGGTGACACTATGCCACATTATAAGAGTTTGGTCTAAGATTCTCCTTATTTAAAGAAGATGCTTTTTTTCACAGAAATGAAAAAATTTCTCTTTTGAATGCAGATTAAAAGTCTCTACCCAGTTAAAAATCAAAAATTAACAACTTTATCTAGGGCAGAGCCTTGAAGCTACATAAAAGTTTTATCTTCATTCACTAAATTTTAATTTTAATGTAGCACCTCTGACAAGTCTTGTGGGACTACTTAGAATCCATTGACATTCTTCTGTCACTGGTATCAAAGCCTCATCTTTGAGGCTCTTGTTTCCAGATACCTAGCTGTCACTGGATTATTTTGTCTCTGCGACAGTGTCACAATCGATGGCTGTGTAGACATTCACATGCATGTCCCCCATTTGTCAGCTAAAGCTCACACACCAGAGAAGCAAACACCTTCAGCTACAGAAACACAGATTTCTAGGTAATCACTTAAAGGTGAAGCAGTAAGTAACTTTTTTGTCCCTTTCAGCCTTTTTTAAGTTACTGGAACTACTTGATTGTAAATTAAAACTCCCAAACAACTCTACAGCTTAATTTCCAAACAATATTTTATTCCAGGAACGGCTATGAGAAGAAAAATATTTTGCACATCCCTGCCATAACTTTTTTTATTACTATTTATGGCAGAAATGTTGATGGAATTTTTGATAAAACTGACTACGGATCTGGAAGACATCTAATCTTGGAGTAGAAACAATACCACATGATTAATCTAGTCAATCAGTCCAAAATTACAGAAGAAATTTAGCATTTGAGCTATTGTGGCCTTTAGCTTTTGAGTAATTACCAGGCTAAAATGCAAGCCTCTTACTGAATAATAGTTATGACACATTAATGGAATGTCAAAGTATGTTAACAGACCACTCACTACCAAAAATTCACTGTTAATATTTCAAAAATACAAATGGTGAAATGCGTATCTATAAATTAGGTGCAAATGGATTCATATTAACTTGTTGGAAATTATTTTAACCCAGAAAAAAAATCAAAACTTTTCTTCTGTTAGTATTCCCAAGTAGCAGACAAGGTTTGTCTTCAGATCTCAGATCTGCTGCTAGCATGGCTGTGACTGGGCACCTGGACCTTTGTGCAAGTGTACTGAGAAGGGAAATACGTAGGACAGAGAGAGCCAGCCATTCATAACACATCCAAAATTACAACAAATGGCAGAATTACAGAGATATTCTTTTCATTTGCAGTTGTGTTCCATAGCATGTATCCTCTGCTGCTGTCTTGCTTACAAATTTGCCCTGACACACTCAGGGGAAAAAAACTTATCCTTGTGTTTCACAGGACTACAGTCAGAAGGTGTTGCACTAGGTATGAACTCACCAAAATATGACACCACTCTGCATTTCTCATCACAGCTGCTGGAGAGCTTTTAAATCTATATCTTCCTTCTGTGATTTTGCACATAGACCAACTTTCAGGCACCAGAGGCCTCTAACAAACATTGGGCTGGGATGAAGAAAACACAACCAAGGTATAACAAGGTAGGTTATACCTGATTAACATAAGTTGGCAGTGCTCTCACTGAATTTTTGACTTTCAACCCAGCATGCACTCCATTCTGTCCCAACCTGTTCACTAAGCACCAATTTTTAACCTGAACTTTCAGAAAATGCTGTCATGCAGTCACTTGAAGCTTTCTGCACTGTTTCCTCACTTCTCTCCTTCAGAATCACTGCCTAAGATGGGAAAATAATGTTTCACATGCATTTCTTCTGTAAGAAATAAAACTACAAAGTTAAAACTCTAAGACTGCCAAAAATTTTTTTTGCCCTTTAGAACTACTGTCCTGGTTCTACCAAAATAACCAAGTGGAAAGACTAAATAATGGTCCTCACAGCAATAAGGCACTGGGTAACTTTTCTTAAGAGAAAAATGTGATTTTATATACATGTGCTTGGCATTGATAATTGACCTTCTAGTTCAAAGTTCAGATGCTGCTCCTGAAACCAGCTACAACTAAGTTCAGACTACTTGTTCTTGACATGTCAGGATTGCATTTATTGAATTTTAGCTTTTTTTTGTTTAATTGAATGCTGATGCATAATCTTACTACTTATTAGCCTTATGTCTCTTTCTCGTTGCAGATCTTTAAGTGTTCCAAGTACCTTTCCTCCTTAAAAATAAAGCTCCTATTTGTTTGCTTTTTCATTTCTTTAGCCAGACTTCAGATTGCATTTTCCTGAACACCACAGCTATTTATCCAGGGGAAGGACTAAAGGACAGATTCCTTCTGACATTCTCAGCATACTACTGTGAAGACTTCTGGCTTCAAGGACCCATAATAATGGAAGATGAAAGCCTTTCAACAGTTCACCTTCTTGAGTAAATTACCAACACACAAAGTTCAAAATAGGGTCAAAATTCATATTCCCCTCCTCAGGAAATTACACCAATGAATGCAAAGTAAATCTATCAGGACCACTGAACACACATTTACATACAGCAGAGAACAAAATTACCTTTTTTCCAAAGGGGGAAAAAAAAAGTAAATAAAAAGGCATTTTTATAGAGCCTAATTTCAAGGATATTTCAGGACCTGTTCTCCATTATTTGTGTTTGGAATAATCTCTTCAAACACACAAATCAGCCAATTCTGCAGCTTGGCTTCATTTAATTACTTTCTACATAATTCAAGATAGAAGTAAACTCTTTTCTCCTTACTTACACCTTATAGCAGAGCTAAATCACTTCCTCCCTCTTTGCACCTGCAGTCAGTCATACTATTACATTTTGATAGGTAGAGTGGAAAACTTTTTCTACATTTCCTCCTGCACCAGGGTGTTTGATTTAAATAACCAAGTTATTTAGGCAGACAGCTACCTCAGGCACAGCACATGTTTCCGTGGCTACAGGACTTCAGAGGTTGTTCACATACCCATGCCTTGAGTACTTTGCCACCTAGAAACCCCTCTACATAAGGACAGAAAACCAAATTATAAGCTGGTTCCTCAGGTGTCTTACTCCTGATCTGTCATGGGAATGCCACCTTCACTCAAAATGCAGAAGGCAAAATCTGGGTTTAAAAAATATATCTTCATTTCAGCTATGTTACTCATTGAACAGCTGCTGAAGTTGCTCAGTACACAGGTTCATCTTTGCAAGGGGGGGCTACAGGGCAGCAGGGTGGCTTTTAAACCTCCTGATGGTAGCAAACTGGGAAACATTTTTTAAGCATGGCCATTCCTGTGGCTATGGGCAGGGGGGAATTCCAAAGAAGTAGTACTTTAGTGAACCATCTGTGGGCCACATACCAGAGTAGTCCCTGAAGCCATGAAACCATTCAAAGCACACAGAACAGCTCGGGCACTTTGTTCCACTGACCCACATTCACCACCCAGCTCTGCCCATTTAAATATGCTGTTTATATTCCCCTAAGTCCCTGCACCACCTGATGCTTGTCACTGGTGAGCATTCTAGTATCTCAAATACCAAGGATATTTTCTAATTCCAAATATATAAGGACCTCAGATGTTACAGCAGGGGAGCACTCTGATGAATGTTGACCGATAAATACAAAAAAAAAAAAAATTAAGAAAAAAGTCACAACTTTCCTTTAGATATTAGATATGGCACTTTGCACCACGAAAAATCCCCCACTGAGTTTGTAATTGGCTAGTAGAGGAGAATTCAAAAAGGAATTCAAATAGTTTAAAACTTTCCTGATCTGTCATATTATTAACAGTTTAACAGTTTTCCAACTTTAAGAAGGCCCTGAATAGTACATAGTAGACTACAAGCAAAAATAAAATGAAAAGACTCCCTAGACTCCCTCATCTTCATGTTAGAATGGATTTTGCAGTGAATGAGTAACCTCTTTCACTTTTAATTTAGGTCTACCCATCAACATGGCTGTTGTTATTCACAGCAGCAAAGTCCTTGCCACACTACAGCAGAAATAATAGCTGCATCTCTGGGTTCGTTTTTCCCCAAGAACTCACAATGTTATTTAAATAAGTCTAGTATGCCACAGGTAGAGCAGACAAGGCTGCTTTTAATGAAGGGCTATTTTTATTTCTGTCCCAACTTTATATAACATGACTGGAATTTGCTTGTGGAAGAAAGGATCATTAATAGCATGCCATCTCTTCCCTGCAAGCAGGGACTCATGACACCCTTGGAAATTTCAGTATTCATGTTGACATCTATATTCCACCAAGAAGCACTGTGTCATTTACTAAACAGCACAGGCAAGACAGTATCCTTGATGTTTCCATAATACATGTTGCAGTGTTTTCCCAAGAAAAGCACACCAAAGCAGGAAACAAATCTATTGCCAAGTATGTCATGAACTGTGGAAAACCCATCAGCTTCTTCATCTATGCCTTCCAAGACCTGGAACAGTGGGATGTTACCGCCTGGCTCATGACTGGGACTCTGATTCTGATGCCACACAGCTAATGCTGATTGAGATATACCATTGGGTCTTCTCTCCTGAATGACAGGGAAGTGAATTACAGCATCGAATAAAGCTTTTTCTTATCTAATTCCACAGTTCAGTCTTTCAAAGGGATGTTAGTGAGACTTCCAGACCATGTGCAGTTACAGTAACAGCTGGATGTTCATGTGCCCAAGGCCCACCTGACTGTCCCCTCCTCACTTTCAATAGGAATATTTTTATTCAGAATCCAGAGAAGGCTCCTCTCCAAACCAACCCGAAACAAAGTTGTATGTGTGCTTTTCAGGTTACTTTCTAAGAACTGTGTAGAAGAAAACAAATGCAAATAATTGCACTCATATTATTCACACCCACAGATAGAGCAGTATAGAAAAATATAATGTGATAGTGGATAAGTTACTATATTGTGCTTACAATTGTCATCCTTGTTGTGGACAGCTTCAAAGTGTATTTAGATTTCTTTAGCTGAACCTCTGTAGCATATTCAGTGTTTCTACCAAACAGATTGTTTGGTATGTATCAATAATGCAACAATTAACATACAGCCTACCTTTCAAAACTGTTCATCTTCTTCAATGGAAGATCTAGGTAGAGTCATCTTATTTTAATTCGGATCTGCTGAAAACCAAACAGGAAATTAAGGAATGAACTGGAAAATGACCTTGGTGTGAAGAATCTCTGTTAAACCACAGAAAATAATTGTCTCTCTGGTTTCAGGCATATTATTGGCTTATTTTTTCCAGATCTACGGAATTTGCCTTAAAGCCACCATTTAGAGCTGCTTCATTCAAACGTAAGTGATCAGAGAGGAAGTAGGGAGATGTTACATAACTCAGCAAAAGGAAATCTACAGCAGGCTCTTTCCCACCACCCAGAAGCAATTTTGGAACTAGCCAGGACTTGCAAGGAAAGGCTAAAATACAAATAAGACCTAGGCTCTATTGGTATAGGTGTTTTACCTTTTCACTATTTGTGGAGAGACGGAGAACATACCAGGTCTAAAAAAAGGGCTACCTTGAAGCATGTAATGAGCACTGTCAGGATACACGAAGTTTCTTCCAGGACCTGATTCCAACAGTGGAGGAGATGTACTTAAACCTTAAGGCTGCAACCCACTGAACCAGTGCAGGAAAGGGTCTGCCCCCAGGGGACACTGCAGAGGTTGAAGAAATGAAATACATGCCCTAAGAGGTAGGGCATCCAGAAGACTCTGAAGCTTTTTGCTCACAACTTGCTGAGATATTCTTGCTGAGAAATGGGAAGGCCCTGTAAGCTGCCTTACATAGATATTCTATATATGCAAAATAAAGAACCTGCTCTGAAGACCTACCAACCTCAAAATAATGCTCAAAATAGTAGACACACCCCTAAATTCTACTGAAGTTAAAACTGTACTGTTTTGCAGATTGCATTTTGAACTCTATGAACTTTTATGATTGCTGAACTCAGAGTTTTATACTGACCCAATTAAGTATTCCACGTAGAAAAAGATTTCAGCCTGCAGTGCTGTAAAGATGGGATCTTCTTTGAGCAATATTCTGTTCTAAAATAAAAATGCATGCCCAAAAATCCATAATATTAAAAGGAATCCAAATCTAAAATTCTTTTTAAAATCAAGCATATATTTAAAATTGTGCGACTTGTATCAGATTTAGGGCTTAAAAATTAAAACACTCGTTCAACAAAAAGTAAGTTTCTGGCACAGTTGTGACATAATGCATGACTTTTAGTTTATTCAAAGTACCACAAGTGATTTTTTGTTTGGGAATATCTTATTTCTAGCAGTGTAATTTTGTTATGCATCGCTTATATGCATAACAGTTCCCAAACTGTGATCATTTTACTCATTTCTTCTACAATGCACAGATAAGTGATTAGCTGCTCATTTCTCTGATTAAAATAGGTAGCAAAAAAAGAAGTGTGAACGGTATGCTGCTAATGAAAAAATGTGGGTGCCAAGAATGAATTGCAATAATTGTAATATTTGGTATTAATCAGATGAGATAAAGAAATTACTGACATACTTTCCCAGCTGCTCACTCAGTCACCATACTGATAGGTAAGCTGTTCAAGACTTACGTATGAGAGACTTGAGAAAATAGCTTTATTTACATCACTTCATNATCTGCTGAAAACCAAACAGGAAATTAAGGAATGAACTGGAAAATGACCTTGGTGTGAAGAATCTCTGTTAAACCACAGAAAATAATTGTCTCTCTGGTTTCAGGCACATTATTGGCTTATTTTTTCCAGATCTACGGAATTTGCCTTAAAGCCACCATTTAGAGCTGCTTCATTCAAACGTAAGTGATCAGAGAGGAAGTAGGGAGATGTTACATAACTCAGCAAAAGGAAATCTACAGCAGGCTCTTTCCCACCACCCAGAAGCAATTTTGGAACTAGCCAGGACTTGCAAGGAAAGGCTAAAATACAAATAAGACCTAGGCTCTATTGGTATAGATGTTTTACCTTTTCACTATTTGTGGAGAGACGGAGAACATACCAGGTCTAAAAAAAGGGCTGCCTTGAAGCATGTAATGAGCACTGTCAGGAGACACGAAGTTTCTTCCAGGACCTGATTCCCAACAGTGGAGGAGATGTACTTAAACCTTAAGGCTGCAACCCACTGAACCAGTGCAGGAAAGGGTCTGCCCCCAGGGGACACTGCAGAGGTTGAAGAAATGAAATACATGCCCTAAGAGGTAGGGCATCTGGAAGACTCTGAAGCTTTTTGCTCACAACTTGCTGAGAGATATTCTTGCTGAGAAATGGGAAGGCCCTGTAAGCTGCCTTACATAGATATTCTATATATGCAAAATAAAGAACCTGCTCTGAAGACCTACCAACCTCAAAATAATGCTCAAAATAGTAGACACACCCCTAAATTCTACTGAAGTTAAAACTGTACTGTTTTGCAGATTGCATTTTGAACTCTATGAACTTTTATGATTGCTGAACTCAGAGTTTTATACTGACCCAATTAAGTATTCCA
>WEIV01023708.1:100136-241080 GCA_013390005.1 Calyptomena viridis
GTAGAAAAAGATTTCAGCCTGCAGTGCTGTAAAGATGGGATCTTCTTTGAGCAATATTCTGTTCTAAAATAAAAATGCATGCCCAAAAATCCATAATATTAAAAGGAATCCAAATCTAAAATTCTTTTTAAAATCAAGCATATATTTAAAATTGTGCGACTTGTATCAGATTTAGGGCTTAAAAATTAAAACACTCATTCAACAAAAAGTAAGTTTCTGGCACAGTTGTGACATAATACATGACTTTTAGTTTATTCAAAGTACCACAAGTGATTTTTTTGTTTGGGAATATCTTATTTCTAGCAGTGTAATTTTGTTATGCATCGCTTATATGCATAACAGTTCCCAAACTGTGATCATTTTACTCATTTCTTCTACAATGCACAGATAAGTGATTAGCTGCTCATTTCTCTGATTAAAATAGGTAGCAAAAAAAGAAGTGTGAACGGTATGCTGCTAATGAAAAAATGTGGGTGCCAAGAATGAATTGCAATAATTGTAATATTTGGTATTAATCAGATGAGATAAAGAAATTACTGACATACTTTCCCAGCTGCTCACTCAGTCACCATACTGATAGGTAAGCTGTTCAAGACTTACGTATGAGAGACTTAATACAGCTAATAATAAATTATAATGAAGTCTGAACAAGGATATGTGAAAATGACTGTGTCCACATGACATTTCTTACTGCAGGAGGAAAGCCTGAGTCAGCAGGAGGCTAGAGAGCTATAGTAATAAAATGAAAATGAGCTTTTCAACTCAAGAAACATGAGATAAACAGACTCCAGTGAAAGCCAGCAGGCAGAGCATATAGCCCACCTGGTCCTACACAAAGTCATACAGTAAGAAAAACGCAAGTCCTCTCAGAGCACCATGCCTGGGCTGGAACTGTGTGCAGAAAATATATTTATTGCAGCTTTGCACAGCATTATCACCAGGGCTTCAAGGCTCTGCTGCAGGGTAGGATAGTTAGCTTTCCTATAAAAAATGGGAGGAAAGGGCTGGAAGCTGAAGCATAAGAGATTGTGCTTAAGGAAACTTCACTGGGTCTTACACCTCAGTGGTATATTAAGACCTAAAAGGATTTTAACCAAAACCTTGGGCTCAACTGTAGAATTCAAAATACAGAACTTTTGCTCCAGCTCAGCAAATGAATGATGCAGCAGTCTATCCTGTTGAGAAATACTTTTTTCCGGGTGTCTGAATAAAAACCTTGGGGCAACTAATCCACCTCAGTTTGAAAATCCCAGCTTCACTGGTATTTTAGTTGGGGTCAGGAGTGTGTTTTTGAAGAGACTCTCCTGAGCATCCAGTTTACTTCACTTTCCTTTTCACTGCCGGGCAATCTCAGAGCACACAGACTGTTCATTTGGGATGAGACTAAACTGGGGTGCACTGAATGTGCTCCATCTGCTGATGGGAGTTTATTCAGCAGGATGGAAGTGTATCTTTAAGAAGGGGTTAATGTGGATGTTTGGTCTCCTGCATTCTCTGCTCACCTCTGCAGGATCATCCCCACCTGCTAATACAGGCACACAACAGTGTGCTCCATACATACACTACTACTGCCAACATGTACATCCCAACCAGTAAGTCATGAAAACAAAATTTTGAGGTAGTGAACATTCGAATAAATGTGTATTTGCAAAATATCCAACATTACACTTCTGTACAACTTTAGAGCTACGTAATAGGGAGAAGGAATATAAAAGTAATTATGGGATATACAGACAGACTATATAAGCATATTTTACCTATAAAATACTCATCATTACTGCAAGCACTATCCCTGAATACTAGGTATGTAATTCTTGTCATGTTTTTTGTAGAATCATAACAGAGGTTACAGTTTCAGAAAGGATGTATGTTGAAGGTGAATTAATTTCATATGCATTCCGATATTTTCATATTTTCATTTTCTATCATATAAAAGAGAAGCAGCTTTGCAGAAAAAACTTTTTAGTGTTAAACATTCTTTTGCTAAAATTAAGTATGTTCTTTGGAATGGCATTTTACTATTCCTTAAAAGAAGGTTGAAATAATGAATAATAAATACAAATATTTATTTATTAAATAATGAAATATTGGAGCACTGTATAAATTTCTTTTCTCTCCTGCTCTTGTTGTTGTTACTTGATTTTCCATTTCAGTGAAAAACTATTTGATACTTGGAAGCAACGAAGAGGCATATATCTGTTGGATAATGATGATTTATATTCAAGCTGTGGTACCTAATTACAATGCATTTTTCATGGTACCATCACAGATTACCATGGCTGACACTTGGTCAGTCACAACTTACTTAATTAGTAGGAACTTACCTATTATATTTTTTTACTTTTCATGAATTGAATAGCATGCCTTTCAGCTCTTATGATCAAATATACTCCCTCCCCAAAGCATAGCATTAAAGACATTATATTGATCAAATCACATGCAGGCATCTCTTTGCAATGCTCCACAAATGTAAAAGTGAAAGCAATATTCACAAACCGAATGTATCACAGTAAATGAGAAACTGACTCACTCCTCAAAAAGCAAAACACAAAGTATCTGAGGAAATTCAACATAAAAGGCTTCGTTCTTGAATAATTTTAAGAGTATTTTTAGATATTTGTGTAGGTGTGGGGGAAAAGCCCTCATTGCTCTGAAGTCTGCCTTTTGTTTAAGCCACCATTTCAGGAGATGATGTTACGCAATTAGAAAGAAGAAAGGAAGAGTCTGAAACAAAGTGATTCAACCCAGTTATAGTAATAGAATTTCACACAGTCTGTACAACATTCTGTCTTAGAAAGCTTAAGAAATATTTAGGTATATAGTTTAGTAGATCATTGAGATTTATATTCATATTATGTGAAAATAACAATATAAATCTTTCTTTCCAAACAGCTTTAGACTAAATTATTCTCCTTACAAGTAAGTCTCAATCCATATGCCTGTATGACTTTCTCTTAAATACCAAGTCCCAAAATACATCTTGAATAGATGTTCTTGCTACCTGCTTTAGATTAACTGCAGTCCTTTGTGCCATGCAGTGGGCACTATATCAAAGAAAATTTCCATTTATGTCTAGGAAAGAGTCTGAGCTGCTACCTGACAGAAAGGATACTCTGCAAAAGAGGAATAATACAGTAAAGGTAAGCCAATATTTTTTTCACAAACCTTAAAGACAGCAACAGCTTCAGAGGGAGAAAAGACTATTTACTTTCAGTGCTGCTTGCACTCCTTAGCCCTCTGCTCCAGACTGCCAAAAAACTTACACATACCGGGTTGCATCAACAGGACTTTACAAACCAACGTCTTGTTTCTGAGGAAAGTCATTAGCAGATACTGGGTGGGAGTGGAAGGATAGAGAAGGCACATGGTCATGCTTCCTTCTCATACACTCTCCTCATTTCTGGGAGTTTGGGGGCCACCAAATTAGGATGTTACATCCACATCATCATGCTTAATAAGCTGTCAGCCACCTTCTTCCCATAAATCTCTTGGAGTGCTTTTTAACCCAGTTATATTTTGTGCACTGATAAACTCAGGCTTCAGTTTATGGATGAATGCTTAGTTCATTACAGCTGACAGAAATAACAGGGTGGGTTGGTCACATTACTTCACATTCTAAAGAAATAGCAAAGGTCTTTTCTTTTAGCAATTTATGCACTGACAGGCCACTGCAGTGCCTGGCACTCTGAAGTAAGAGCACCACCTCAAAAGAATACTTCACAGTTAAGGATGCAACAGATCCAAAGTTCACAACTAAAGATTAAAATACTTTAGATAATGACAACAACATACATGTTTAAACATGTTCTGAATGCACCAAGCTAATTATTTACCCATGTAGTTCTAGGGTCAGATTTTTTCTCTTTCACCAGGGATAAGAGCTATGGGAAGATGCCCAAGTATTTTAATGTTATCAGCTCACCACCTCTATTCACCTATCAGGTGCCACACCATATTTAGCAACTCCTGTCACCACCACAACATTTGTCATTGGCTTGCCATTTTTGCCTATTCCTGAATAGCCTGCAGCTGCTTCTCTGAAAGAGTGAGTCATCCAAAACTGTTAAATGTGAAAGCCAGTCTCAGTCTGGCTCTCAGCAAAATCAACACTATATGACAAACCATCCACACACTTTTGTGGAGGAGTTCAAGGGACTTGTATTTAGACCCTAAAGGGCTGTGGGGAGGCAGAGATTCTAACAGCTGCACACTTTGCAAGGCATGGAAGCTTAGTAACTTCACTGTAATCTCTTGAGGACTAACCAGGAAGGTCAGTCAGCACCATGTCATCAGCTGCAATTCCCATCCCTTAAAATAGGCTTGAGGGGCAGGAAGAATGCCATCCCCCACCCACTTGCAAACTTGGTGCAATCAGCCTCAAGTTATGCAGATGTCCCCATTCTCCAGTATCCAGATATGTATTACTAGTTATATTATACCAGAATCAAATCCAAATTTAAGACCAAATCTCACCAAACCAGGACAAAACACTAAGCAGGTGTGAATGCTATATACTTAAAATACTATACATGAACCTATATACATATATATTAGATGATTGTGCACATGAAGCTTCTAAGGAAGGTGCCTTCAGATCAATAAACATATTAAGAATTATTTAAATTCATTTCTAATTGATTAATCCTTATACCACTGAGAAAATATAAAATTGACTTTTGCTGGATACAAGTTGCTCACATTTGGGATCCTCTTAAACTCTAACAGCAAAAAAAAATTATGTTTGAATACAGGAATTCTTTCAAACAGCAAAAGCACATAAACAGTAGCAATGCACTTAGTTACACACACAAGAATGAAATAGCAAAGTTATATGCTGACATTTCCTCAATTGTTTGCTGTAAATGATGCAATTTTAAGATTGCCAGTGATTATCACCCATTGCTTGATGTTCAGTGGCTTCACCTACAATGATTTTCTCAGAGGCTGTTTGAATTTTGCCTGGGGAGGTCCCAGGCATAAGGTAATTTTATTTGGTTTCAAACTTTTCTCTCCTGTTGAAAATCTGATTTGCATAGTAGATATTATTTTGAGTGGTAAGTGTCAATGTTCTATTATTACTTTACATATTTCAGGTTTATAACTGAACTACTGAGTGACATTAGACTATTTCATATGTTTCCAACTATTCCAATTCTTTGCTTCATAAACTTCTGAAAATAATAAAATCTTGTTTTGATGGAGCAGCTTTTAGACATGACCGCAAGGTAAAATACCAAAAGCAAACCTTCAGGCTGTTTGTGCAAACAGTAGGAAAGTGATCACAAAGTAGAAATAAGAAGTCTCAGGAGTTATCAGTCAGTGGCAACTTTTTTTTTAAATATATTTTAAAAAATAATTAGAAAGTACATTTCAGGCTATGCACTGGACACCACACCTTTCTTCTTTCCCCACAAAGATTTCACCTCCTTCTCTCCTATGAGACTTTTTTTCAGAATTGAGGAATATAAATCACCACAGACTTGAAAATCCAGAAGTACTAAATTTGGGAAGCTGAGTGGTGATTCCATTATTTGAAGGAGGCAAGACTGAGAGTTTCATTTTATTGAATTTTCTTATCTGTAGCCCTGTGGTACTTAAGAGCTTGGAAAAGCTGTGCGTCATCATTTATGCAGAGGCTGGTCTCTGCCAGAATTTGAACTATTCAAGGTGATTTCAAGGCACGTGCACACACAGATACTCATGCACAGTGGAGGAAATAATGTAAGTGACCAAACAAAGACCTTAAACATATCAGTGAAATGATGCTTCAGAGTAAATGTTAAATTTCTGTGCTTGCTTTATCGACCAGTTCTTTCTACAGCCAGGACAACGTTAAATCAGAAATCTATTGTTTATAACATTAAAAATAATTCAGTATTAGGTATGAAGATGGTCCTGTATGAATGATGAAAAAACAATAATTTGGAGAGAATGTATTAAAAGAAAATATCAAAATTCACCACACAAACTATTCTGAATAGGGAATAACCAATTTCAAATGACGAGTTTCAAAGCAAGCACTTCTTGTAAGTTTTACAAGTATCTTGAATTATTTAAGTCACCAGTTCTTGGCACACCTTTTCTCAATATATCATCAACTAAAATAAACAATGGGCTGCAGCATCCCCTTCACAGAGCTTTACATCATGGACAAAACATTTTATCTGTCTTTTCACAGTTGTAAAATAGGCAGGATTTACCTCTTGCCAAGCATAAAGCTTGGTCAACACCTCTCCTCTGACACCTAGAAAATGTGTATTTCTCATTCTCACTACCTCAGGTCACACTGTGAGAAGTTGTAAATCACATCACAAATCTCACTGATCATGAGGGTCATAAATTGTAGTAACACGGAAGTTGAAAATACACTTTCTGCTGATACTGGTGCTGACTGTAGCATTTGCTTAACCTGGGAAACCTCATCCACTGTGAAGATGTCTGATGCTGAATGTACAGCAGACTCCTAAAGACCCTCTGTCATTGATCACCTCTCTGCAAGGCTGTGAGTTCCCACTTTATAAGGCCAACTCCTGCTGGAAGCATCTACTATCAAGCGTTCATGCCACACTGCAGTGCCACACAGCTACATTTAGGCTACCTTGGAAGCCGAAATTGGCCTTGCATCACCAGCACAGAGCCCATCTCAGATTAATTTAATCTGCTAATATCGTTGCACTGCTTTTGACAGCTCTGTGACTCCATTTCAATCCAGTCCAGTTACCTCTAATCACCATCCAGTTGTGCCATCTCTCCATGAAGACACAAACTTTGACAAACCCATCACAACTATAGAAACATCTTACAAGGGAGGTGCAGTGCACAGCAGATATCATGACTACTAAGAAAACCCACAAAGGAGGGCAAGCCCTCTTTTGGCATTGCTCAATGGCTGCATCTCCAGAAATGCAAGGTGGAGCCTGACAGAGAGAGCAAAATCTCTGGAGTCTTTACTGACCACCCAAGAAAGAGAGAAGTCCTGCCTTGGAGACACCCTGGAGGTTGGATTTGTTCAGGCAAAATAATGAAAAACTGATACTGAGATGCCTGGAAAACACAGCAGTTTAAAGCAGTAAATATAAGGCTGAAACCAAAATCCATTGGAGGTGAATAGGTAGAAGTGAAAGAGCAATTACTGGACATACGGAGGAAAAGCACTAATTTTAACTTCTATTGCTTCCATTTGCACTGGAAAACCACTAGAAACATTTTAAAGAAAGACGGCATGGGCACCATCCAGGCCCAGCAGCAGGAGGATGGCAGGTCAGAACCACCACAAGTTTTCTGAGCACATGTCGGCTGGGAAAACTGCACAGCCTTCCCCTTGTTTGGAGATACCCCTCACCACGTCTCGCCTAAGCTTCCCAACTTTTGGAGGATGACCTTTAAGTGGTGGGGAGAGAGGCTTTGCCTTTTATTTTTTTTGTTGCTATTGTTTTGATTTTCTAAGCAAGCCTTTGGCAAATCTCTGAGTTCATCCCACTTTAAGAATTTACACAAGCAGTCTCAGGGCATGTACCATTTTTTCTTTAAGAAAAATTACAAAGATGATTATGAGGAGAGAGTAAGGGATCTGGACCTGTTTAGTCTAGTGAAGACTGAGAGGGGATCTCATTAATCCATATACATATTTCAAAGGCAGGTGCCAAGAAGATGATGCCACACTGTTTTCAGTGGTGCCCAGCGACAAGACAAGGAGAAATGGCCATAAACCAAAACACAACAAGTTCTACCTCAATATAAGAAAGAACTTTCTCAATGTCGCTTCTACACTTTGAGGGTGGCAGAGTTCTGGAACAGGCTGCCAAGGGAGGTCATGGAGTCTCCATCTCTGCAGACATTCAAAACTCACCTGAACGTGTTCCTGTGTCACTTGCTCTGTGTGACCTTTGGGAGGAGGCTTGGATTACATGATCTCCAGAGATCCCTTCCAACTCTAACAATTCTGTGATTCTGTGAAGAAACATGTTAAAAAATTCATGGTATCTCAATATTCACTTGTGGGAGAGCTCTGTCAATGCCATATGTCAGGGCACGATGTGCTCCAGGGGCTCCCAGTCAACCAGAACTAGGATGGACCATGAGGGCTCATCATGTTGGGGGTAGCAGGGCAGGACCTGCAGCCTGGGCCTGTCCCAGACAGGAACAAGGCAGCTGAAGGGGTAACAGGGCAGCCCCAGCCCTGGGCGTCTCTCTGGTGTTGGGGATAGGAATTGTCTGAGCCTGATTTGGGATGTGGAGCCGCAGGTGGGCCTGGCTCAGTGGGGCTCACAGCCAGGCAGGGCTGTGGGGAGCTGGAGAATGGCCCTGCTCCGGCATTGCTGGGGCAGGGGCTGAGCCTGGGCAGGGGAGGAGGAGCCCTGAGGAGGCTGGGCAGGCACAGGCAAGACAGCATATTTATTATCTATGTAGCTTTTAGCCAATGATTAGATAGTGAAGCAGAGTCTGGCTTTCTCCACAGCTGAGTGTTTGCTAACCAATGTGAAGCAGTGTCTCCAAATTAGATTTGGGCTGTTTTCAGAGGGCTGAACTAAGTGCTGAGTAAGGCTGATTTGATGTTTTTTGTACAGACTTCCTTCCTCACTACTGCACTGATGACAGGGCCAGCTCTAGGCATGAGAACAGTGTTTCTAGTGTCCAGTGTATCTGAAGTGTCAGATTGCTCCAGCCAGCAAAACACATGACCTTGTAGGCTGGCTGTTGAGTCTGAGGACGATGCATAGGAAAGTCCCATGCTGGGAAAGGGTGGGTGGGAAGGCACAGGAGATCTTCCTAAGAGCAGCACTCCTAAGACCTCCAGGAATATCCTTTCCCTGATAGCACATCAGCAAAGCCCAACTTGCCAGGGCTTTCCCTTGTTTTCCCCAACCGAGATCATAGAATCAGAGTTTCACAGAATGGTTTGGGTTGAAAGGGACCTTTGAAGATCATATAGCCCAACTTCCCTGCCAGGGGCCAGGTCACCTTTCACTAGATGAAGTTGCTCAAAGGCTCATCCAGCCTGGCCTTGAACCTTCCAGTGATGGATCCCTGTACATAGAGGTGATACCTGGCACAGATTCAGTTCTGGATCTGGCCGGGTCTCTTAAAAAGTTAACTTTTTAACTCAGCTTCCTGGTGCGGTGTGAAGGCGTTAGGAGTGCTGAAGATTTACATTCTCCTAAAGACTATTAATTTGTTCACCTTAATAAGTAGTATGATGCAACAACAGTGGATCTACAAAGAGAAACATGTTGACTCCACAAGGAGACAGAAAATTATCCAACTGGATAGATTCTGAACAAACTACTGAGTCTGGACTTTCACAGAAGGAGTAAGAAGAAAATAGGAAAAATAGAGACACTGATGTCTCAAGGAACTTTAATGCTAATTTTGCATTCATTTTTTCAGCAAGATTCCTCCTGGGTCTTGAGGATATCCAGTATTCTTATCTCCTTTGTAATGGTGTTTGCAAGCATGAAATCTGATATAGTAATGATGTCAGGTAAAAGCAGTGTCTCCTTATGCAGTAAGACAGTTTACATGCAGCTCCAAGACGGAAGATATTCTCCCATTGCTCAATGAAATTTTTATTCTGGTGTTAAAAGTTCAAGTAATTTAACCAACTTTCAAAAACAGCTGAATTCCCTTCAATTCACTCTCCCTCTTAACCTTCTAGTAACTAACATATTTTCCTTTTAAGCCTGATGGAATGCAGAGGGGTTTTTTTTTCCTAAAATAAATGAAACTCTAAAGCTGTGGGCACATTTTGTCAGATAGGTGTGTTGCCCTGTGATTCTCCCAGACACCAGAGCTGTAGAGTAATGTAGATCAATACCATTGCACAAATCAGAAGCAGAGGAGGACAGCACTTTTTCAGTTTGGTTTGGTTTGTTATAGTCATTTTATACTAAAGCCGCCAAACTAGAGAAGAAGCAACTGGCTATTTTAAGAACCTCTTCCAATTGCTAAAGATCCAGGTAAATTTTACAAAACCTATAAAGTTTTCTACAGATAAGCAACTTTTGATATACTTTTGCTAAACTACAACATATCAGTACACCCTGATAATCTTTCACAGATCTCTCTTCTTCTGAGGTTCCCAGGAAGGTTCCCAGGCACAGTTTCATAACAATGTGCAGCTGTTAGTTAATGTGGTATTGCCCTTATCCTAGAAGGTTATCAGGAATTTCCTAACAAAACAAACTCGAGGTAAAGCAGCACAAAAAAGTAACAAAAATTAACTGAGAAACAACAAGAATCAAGAAACAACTGCTGATTGCGACTGCTCATGCTGCAACAGACAAACTCAGTTTCCTGCAGAATCCTAAGATTACCACCATTCAGCCAGAAATGCAAGCCTGTGTTGGCAATCTGCCTTATTTTTCTTCAGTGTAACCTACTTCACATTATCATTTTTGACTTAAAATTACCTGAACCAAAGAGGCTCCAAATGCAGGCATCCTCGTAAACACATTTATCAGAGAGGACAGGAGATTAGAGGTTGAGGTAGTTCCAGCTATGTTAGTTTTCCCTCAGATACTCCGAGCAAATTTTTAATCCACTCTCACTTTTCCTATAGAGAAATAGGTTATCACATGTAAGAACCTTTTCTCCAATTTTTAGGCACATTAAGTAAAAGCCAGTGCTCCCCATTCAAAATTTTGCGTAGCATTGCACAAACTCCAAAGTTAACAGTCTAATCAAAAAGACACAGCAGATTCTTTTCAGAGGAATACCTCAAAAGGATGTTATGAACTAACCAGAACTCATGGCTTTTCAAAGCCCTTGGCTAAAAGACATAGTTTATGCATATTTTATATAGATAAGAAAAGAGGAGTTCTAGTGTAAGAAGAGAGTCTGCTGAGAGGAACAGACAGGTTGTTCTCAGCAGGCCAGAATATGAACAAACTCACAGGCAAGCTTTGAACCTTACCTTGTAATTGGTGTTGATATAAGAAGAGTGACTGTGTGCAAAAAAGGAAAATGATGTCCCCATCCCTGAGGCATGCACTTCAAACCTGATTGAGAGAAATTTTTCCCTCGGTACAATCATTTCTACTTCAGTGAAACTCCAGCATAACGAGCATTTTGTACACACTGCAAAGGGACCAGAATACTAATTTTAAAATGGAAAATGATAAACATCTTCGTCTATTTAGGCTCATGGTTATGAAAAGGAAGGTAGGCATGGATGAAACTCCAAATAGAAATTCCTCTGCAGAGATGAAGGCATTCAATATCCAACAAGGACACAGTCCTTTACAACAAATAAATCCCAAACAAATTTTTCTGGTAACAGAACATTCATTCATAGAAAAGTCTTTTAAAAGTGATCACATTTGATTTTGCTTTTGGATATTTAAAAAGTTATTATATCCCAAAAGGCAGAACATATTCAAATAATAAACTCCTTAATAGAACAAGATGATTATGTATAAATATTTGCCTATCACAACAGTGTGCTTGAACTATTGCGTCTTTAAACTTATATTAGCTATCTATATATGTATGCATCTCAAACTCGAATTGAGATTAATACAAGCAAGACTCTCATTAACTTCCCTTCCTGCATTGGGAAAATGAGCCATGAACAAATTTCAGAAGGTAAGAGGGTTAATTTGGATAAGCAGATAAAGTGTTGGTGTTTGCCCAGTTTATCTCTTTAGTCTAAACCATAAGCCTCATAAGCCTGAAACTTTACTTAATTTAGCAAGATTTTCCTGATTTCTTAGCTTGAACAGAAATGAATGAGAGCTCATGAGATCCACATGCCTCAGACAGGGAATGTACAGGTCTTGCAAGTCTGGATTTTTTATCTAAGGTGTTTTTATCTGCAGAAGTCACTTTTTTATCTTGCCAGTGTTCAGGACAGAAAATCCCATTTTTAGTGAGCCTTTTTTATTTTTTGGAATGGTGGTATCATGAATGATACCTCTTTTGCCTGCTCATTTTGAAAGCTACAGCCAAGAGACAGACTAGGAAGATGAACTGCTAGCCTCATCTTTGAATGTTATACAATGACAGTTCCCCATTGTCTCAAAAAGTTGATCTTGCACACTTCAGGTTATTGACAGACATAAGTTTCTTTTCCTTCTTTCAACCAACATAGGCATATTTGGGGGTCACGAGAGGGTTGGTCAAGATACTACTTTTTCCTCAGAAGGAGCTCTTCACCACACAGATGTATCTACTGGCAAAGGACAACTGGGAAGAAGTTACTTCTCATTGATTTATCTGAATTTTATATAAATAACAGCTTCTCAGTGAAAGAGCTTTGCATCTGTCCTTCACTTCTGCACTGATAGCATTCTGCGCCTTCACTTCTGTTCTAGGCTCGGTAACTTTTTTGAAGATGATGCAAAATGTATTTGACAGAAATCACTATTTTTATTCAAAGACAAAGCAGTCCATCCACTGCATGCCCATAGATACAAGGATTGCTAGCACATAAGTGACAGAGAAAATAAAATTATCCTATAAAATTCAATCTTAAATAGATGGTAATTATTTAAGATGTCCCAAGGCATTCTGTGGGCAATCAGCAAAAAATTAAAATATTCTTGCTTCCTAATGGATACATTTAAATTCCAGTATCTTGCCTTAAAACAAACAAACTAACCAACCAGTCCGAGAACAAGTTTGCTGAAAGGCAAATACAAATTCTCCTTCTTTCCTATCAGGATGACAGTAAGTCTTAAATGAAGAAAGTTCATCTTTTTTTTTTGAGAGGAATTTAGTGTTTTCCTACCAGGTTATACATATAAGCTTGCACGTGAATGAACATACACTTTCCATCTTCATGCTGTATTATGCAGAAGAAAAGACAGATTGTGCATATGTCCTTCCTTAAGAAAATTTCATATTTACATGAATTGGTTCATGGCTTAAGCCATTTCTTTCAGACGTCTTCAGTTAGACAGTCCCGCTGTCTCTTCATTCCTTTTGCAAATTAGGCTGTCACTAGGTCATGTCTTGCTGTTTAGTTATTTTTAGCCTTCTCATTACACCTGGAAATGTTTGCAGTTAAAGTGCTGCCATCTGGAGTTGTTAATGGCATGCTGGTGGAAGTGTAATCACTGCATGACTGTTCTGCACTTCCCCAGGGTGCAGAAAAATGTGATACACATTTAATTTATGTTAGTTTGGGCTTACAGTTACTCATCATCAAATGTGATAATATATACAATTTGGTGCTCTCCTTCAACATCTCACCATCAAAAATTACCTTTGACATATCAACAGTTCTTACCATCACCAGAATACACCTGTAGACACTAAAAATAGCTTTAGCTGAAACTTGTTTAATTTTTCTAGGAATTATAGATGTAGGAGATTTTGAAATCAAGATGCAATTATATTCTTCTGTCTACTTTGTATTGCCACTGATTTGGGGACTGCAATTTATCTCTGCTTTTCACTCACTTTAATCTGCGGAAAGGAGATTTTATCAGCATTATCTGATTTCTCTCTGCTATGTGATAGCAGAGAATGATGTATTATTGTCTTAGCTATTGCAATTTATAAACTAAGATCGTAAATTCTGCCTTCCAGCTACAGGCTGTTTAGGCTTGGGAAAGGACATTATCATGTAGGTGTTTTGCTGTTTATGTTTCATTTGTTGTTGTTTGGGTTGTTGGGGTTTTTTTTAACTAGAGCATTTTACCAGGGAACAATCAAAATCATACTCTTATTCAAAACAAATGGAGTCTTTTTACCGTATAAACAAGTTATTATGACTCAAAGGAGACCTGGGTTCCTAACTGGGAAAAAAAAAAAGTCGTCTGAATTACAGAACAGGAAACAAGAAGAGCTTCAATAGGCACGTAACTGCATAATTCATAAAAGAAAAAACAACACATGCAGCATGGAACTTGTTGTACAGAAGACCTATACTTTAAGGTTCTAAACAAAATTATCAGTCACAGCTCTCATCATTGCTCAAATGTATTCTGCCTAAGCTTCTCACTTTGGGAAAAAATCGTCAGTTTTCACAAAGAGGCTTGATATAATCCCACAGACTGTACTCCACTAAAAAAAGTACCCCTAGCTTGGATTTCATTATCACAAGCTCTCTTTGATCCCTAAGCACCTCAAAATGCAAGTCAAGCTATACACAAGACTCACTCACTCTTATGGAGGTGTTCTGGAGTGACTCCTCTCTCCTGACAGGCTTGCAAAGAGCCCAGAGACCACGGGATTTGTTTGAGTGCAAACAAACATCAGGTATGGGGAAAGATTATGATGTTCTACAGAATGAAGCAGCCTTCTCATCCCAGATGGGGTGCAAGAGGTTTTCTGAGTCACAGCACTCATACAGATCCTCCTCATCCTCTCCCACGTTAGTGCTGCCCAAGGAGGGGGCACTCTCCAGCCCTCGTGGCACAACTGCATCCCTGATGAGGCTGGAGCCTCCCTTTCAATGCCAGTGAGGCATCCAGCTCTCAATAAAGTTCAGTCTCTACACCTAGCACGCAATGCCACTAGTGGATTTGTAAGTCCTCTTTTTCATTCCGCCTCACAGAAAGTATATCCACTTGAAAAGCATAGTGGTGTAAAGGCAGCAGTGAAGAGAAATCCCAAAGCTTCAGTCTCAGGGCAAACCATAGAAAAGGAGGCTGAAAGTAGACAGTTTTGAAAAGCAGGGTATGTTGTTATGCAGCCAAACTGGAAAATTGACTCTTGACTTTTATACTAAATGTACACATTTGACAAACAACAATTTCAGAATTCTAGTTCATACATAACTAATACATTTGAGTCACACCTTCTTCAAAAATTCAGACCTCACATAAAACTCTAAATATCAGCCCTCTGAGGAACTGATAGTGGATGCATGGGGATGAAGGGAGGTGTAATTTTTTCTAGATACTATGTTGATGAACTTGCAAATTTCCATATTGTATTACAGTAAAAAGCCTATCATTTGACACAGTCACATAAAAAAGAAATTGGAAAGCTGTCTGCAGTATTTTTCCTTCACAAACTTCTAGTATCTCTCAAATCTGCCCTGTTAAAAAGCATGAGGATAGTTCAAAAGAAGTAATCCCTGTATTTTCCACATTTGCCCAAAAGCTTTGAGGTTTTGTTCCTAGCTCTATGTTCCTTACATAATTTTTTGTTTGTTTGTTCCAGCACATCCTATATACAAGCAAAAAGAGAAAACACTTGACCAACAAAAAAAAAAACCTTTTTCAGAGCAGAGATTGCTTCATTCAGACTGGTGGGAGGAAAAAGGCTACTCTGAAGATCTGACTGGCCTTTGAGATGAAGGTGTTGGAAATGTAAGTGAAAATGCAAGTGTTAATGTTAATATTCTGCTAGGAGATAAACAAGGGAACTGACATTTATATTAGAGGATCTTACATCAGGAGAATGCTGGACGTGTGAAGGGAGCCTCTATATTTGGTTCAGTATTTACATACCCTAGTTAAAAAAAAAGAAGAAAAATTTGGAAGCTGTTTCTGTTACTAGATTAGCAAGTTCTAAAGTCATGGAAGAAAAAACATCTCTGGATGAACTTTTTTTCCCACATTTGCAAAACACACACCTGTAAGTCTACTTTCTTTGGACTGCAGCTGCTTTGCACTCCAGGCTTAGCCAAAAGAAAAGGAATGAAATGCTTCTTTCTGGGCAAAATAACAGGTACAGCATCTTAACAGGATACAATCGGGTAAGAAGGTTGTGTTACAAGATCAGTGAGAAACTTTGACTTTACAAATCTAATATGAAAGCTTCTAGTTTGTTTTTACTGTATTCTGAGGTTTGTATTCTTGAAGGAGGGGAACATACAGATTCCCTTCTGGGCATGGTTTTGGGCCAGCCATAAAATTTGTCATAGGTGAACTGTCAGTGGGAATTATTCTCCAGTGTGATCATATTGTTCACATTATCATGTGGGCAGTGTGACCTCTATAGTTTTATTCAAGTTACTTAAATATATTTTTTTTAATCTTAGTCCAAGAAGGCAGTGTAATATGTTGATTTCCTACTACCATTCCTTCAAAAAACAGGGAAAAGTTTCTATATGACAGGTGGAAAAATGACCTTGTGAGAACTATTTACTAATATAAGAAGCCATCTGAGGATAGAATATTCGTAATAATTGGGAACTTAATTAGATATCTGGCAGTGCTTAAGCTACTAATTTAAAAAAAAAAAAAAAAAGCCAGATCAACTAGGGTCACCTCTCCAATGAAATGAGAAAAGTGGTAGCAATATTTTCTTTAATGTGAATCCAAAACTACAGCCTTTAAGTATCACTTCATTTTAAAAGAATTTTTTGACAGAGAAAAGGATTTCCTTTTGGGTTAACTCACATCAAGATTCCAACTATGGTTGAGTTCCAAAGGAACTAAAGGAATGTCTCAAAAAATAGCCTGCATGAAAGAAAAAGCTAAAATTGTCAAAAATACTTTTTAAGCTCCCTAAAAAAAAGAAAGACTAATATATCTCAGGGTATTGGGTGCAAGTACCCAGGTGCTGAGAGGGGCAGCCTCTCTGAGGAGTTCCAGGGCCTTGCCATGCCAGACACAGCGGGTTCCTGCTGGGAATGAAGGAGTGAATTTGAGCCTGGAAAAGGATGGGGAAAGAGCAGATGTTTTAATTTTGTGAGGTTTTTTCTCATTACCCAAATCTGGTCTAATTATCAATAAATCAAATTAATTTTCCTCAAGTCAAGTCTGCTTTGGCTGTGATAGTAACCGGTAAGCAAACTCCCTGTCTTAACATCCACCTATGATCTTTTTCATCTCATTTCCTCCCCCTGTCCTGGTGAGTAGGGAGAGGAAGCAAGTAGCTGGATGGGCACCCAGACACTGGCCAAGGCATTAAAACCCATCGCATTCAGAGTTAGAAGAACCAAAGAAAATCTGTTGCTGCCACCTCCCAGCTTCCATCCTATCACACCAGGTATGTCTATCACAGGCATGTCTTATCCTGCTAATAATGCAGGTTGAGGTAACAGTAAGCAGCATAAACCATTCCTATGGCTGGACCCTTCCAAGGAAAGCACATTTATCATCAAGAAGCAGCTACTTTTCAGGTCTGCACCATGAATAAAATTGATAAGATGAACTTTTTAACAGAGAGATCAGTACAGCAGCAGGTTATGATTCACTGCTTGTTTTAACAAAGTTACTGGGATACAGAAAAAAAATCACTATTCTAACAAATAGAAGCAGCTTTTTCTACAAATACCTGTCATTTGAAATTCTATAGAGCACCAAACGGGGAACATGAAGTCTTCTAGTTGCAGGCAAATGAGCTAACCTTAGTAAATACACAAAAGGGTACAGTTTAATTTGGGTCTAAGATACGTGCACATCCTACTACTACATAATAGTAAATTAAAAATAAAAGTCCTTCAAAAATCTTTGCAATCCACAATCCTTTTGAGTTACTTTACATACCTTGGGGGAGCCCTGAGCTTTAACAGCAGAAAGCACATCCAAATTGATTGAAACATAAGAAGAAACTTTACAAGGTCAGCAAGGCAAAGTAGAAGGTAGATCTCTTAATTATTGGGGGGAAAAATGTATTTTCTTAAAGAGAGATTGTTTCAGTCTTTTCACCTGAAACCATGTTTTTATTTCTCTTTTTCAGGTTGTTCAATTCAATTTCCTCTTGAAACAATTTCTATTTATTGCTGATGTGTACAGTTTGCTACAGTCTTCCCTTATTTGAACACAAATGGCCTGTCTACAAGTTTCTAAGTCTACTTGTCAACTTCATGGTATGTGACCTCACATTTTTGAAGCAACTAGTCTTAAACCACTAAGAGGTATCAATCTATAGCATTCCTTCAGTATATTTCATCCCACTGTGAGATGCCCTCTTACCCTCAATTTATCTATGCTGTCTAATATACTGCAGGCTGTAGCTAGATCTGTCTAATCTGTCTTCATAACTCATATCCTCACAGTCCTAAGCATTCATACGGTTCCTCATTGCAGCGTCTTCAATCTTGACAGCAGGTTTTTCAATATGGGAAAGAAATTGCTCACAGCATTTAGAAGTTGGGTAAAACTCAAATTACATGATTATAGATTTTATCATAAACTAGAGACTCACTGGAAATAGCTTGAATGATTCCTCTTTTTCCATATCGTTACAAAATTTAATAAAGATAAAACTATTAGAGTTCAGTTGATAGTATCTTTTGAACATTAAAGGAAAGTAAGTAACTTAAAATTACTGCAAACGACCATTTCTTCAGTAAGAACCATCAGCTTTTCAAGTGCATTTTACTCTACGTGGTATAAATTTGGGAATTTGCTCCAAAAAGATTTGCAATATATACACATATTCAATGGCCATAGGAAACTCTTAGAAAATGGATTAATTTACATTTCCAAGGACAGTAATGTCAGTTTTCCCACACAATTATAATGATTGCAGTATTTCATACAAGTGTATACTTCTGAGGACAGACACAGAAAAGTTTGGGGTTTGTTTGTGAGGATCACACAGCATGGAAAGGTACACTGCCTGAAAAGGCAGCAAAGCACTGAACTGGTATAGATATGGCATTCACATGTGGAGGGTTTCAGTGAGGAAGAATCCTAGATCTAGGGTCAGATTACTCTAAAGGAATCCAGTACACATGCTTTGAAGTAATTAAAAGAAACACTTGTTCTACCCAATTCACCTTGGAAGATTTCAGGAGACTGGAAAGTCTGAGTTGTAGGTAAGGTAAGGTGGGTAAGGTGAAATTATTTTATCTCGCATTCTTCAAATAGTAGCTCATTTGCATTGAGAGAGAATCACACCAAAACCAGACCCCTCCATCACCAAAAAAATGCTTCTCCTGAAGTGGAAAAAAGCTCCAGCACTATTCCCTTGTGATACGTATTTCCAGCATCGCTTTCAGCCATTTTTTGCACATACCATTACATACACACACACACACACACGCACACACAAAAGATCCACAACTACCTTTCAAAGACTCATGTGCAAGAAAATAATGCAGAATGCAAAAGTAAATCAGAACACCCAGGGCTGCATTTTATAGATGACAATGCTGTCAACCTCCTTGGGCACTTTGGACTCTGTTATACTGAGACAGAAAAAAGACTAGGGATTACTGAAAAATGCAGTAGATGCAAAGCAAATTTATAAAAGTGAAACATTAAAATATTTTTAATATTTAATAATATTTCATCATTACTGTAGTTATTCTTTTATAGAAACTCCCAGAAGAAAGGGATCTGAACCAATTCCTGGTTTGCATTCGAAACAAAGATGAAAACATAACCAGAAGGAGATAGTTAATGGAGGAAAACCACAAATGGAAGGAAATGGAGCAAGGAAGACTCTGAACTTCAGTTACATTCATAAAACTGAAGTTACCTGAGGTACCACTGGACAGCCCAATACATCACAGAAATCTTACATCTATTTCAGACACTGGGCTATTATTCCTACAGAACAGAATGCAGTCTTGTCTGTGCTTTGCAGCCTTGTGGATGTTAGTTTCAGTGACAATGAAATTGCATGTAATCTCTTCTGATTACACAAAAATTGCTAGGATTTGCAAAGAACATATTTGAAGTCATACATCCAAAAAGTACATCAAGCTTATAATTTAGGCACCATAACTTTTGTAGATCTGACATCAGACCATTCTGACTGAAAGGTTTAAGTCTGACTGAAAGGCTTAAGGAGGCTATTTTCAGATCCATCAATAAAAGACAGTCTCCCAAGGAACTTATGTGGAGGAAGAAAATCGGTTCTGCCTGCATAGGTAGGAATGTTCCCTCTTTATCTGCAAATGTGACATTTTATACTATACATTCTGAAATAAAGGTTGTTCAGCAGTGTCAGATTTCTATAGCCATGATGTGTTGCATGAACATAACTAAGCAAGGGACTCCATGCATTCAGTCACAGCTTTGCTGAACTACAGCACCACAGCATAGTTCAAAAAGAGGCCTAAACAAATATCTACCATAATCAAGGAAAGGAAAGTAGATAGCGAAGAGATTGGGGTGGCAAATCTACTTCTTGTATTTTTAACATAATGATATTTTTCAATGCTGAGTTGTTACCAAGAAAATGGAGAACTGCCTTGCTTCCTTTCTGCATAGAGTCTGTTTCTGTAACACTTCAGCTTGACTTCAAAGGTGATTCAATAGGATTTCCAGACCTAAATGGTTGAATGGTCCAAACAATCCCTTGGATTTTGGCTTTTTATTCATCAAATATCATTTAATAAAGCATTAATTTAATGAATTTTCTTGGGAGATATAAAATCAAATAGCAATCAGAATATCTTTCATTGCCTCTTTTCTGACCCACAGTGTTAAATTGAGAGAGTAACTTTTGTTTCCAATATTGCTACAGCACAACAGCAGTTCCTTTGCCTGGTTTTACACAGGCTTTAACACCTGGTTAGGCATGTTTCTTCAAACAAAAATTCAGATCTAGCCTTGCAGTGATGGGAGAAGAAGGAGCTTTTAGAATTAAAATTTAAATCAAAATTCTCATGGAAGACAAGAAGATTTGTATTCATAACTCTCCATGAGACTGTTAAATTTATGTCTTCTCATCACCAAAACACCGTTTTAAATTCCTAGCCTTTAACCAAATGGTGAGGTCAGTGGCAGTAAGTAAAAACAACTTATATCCAGCTAGAGAGAACCAAATAAACAGAGCCCAAAATCAATTTGTAGAATCTTGGCTGCCAGCAAAATAACTGTACATCTCTCCCAAGGTTTCAGGTTTAAACTCTATGTCAATGTATCACACACAAAGTCCTGCAGCAGCTGACTTCTGTAGTCTCCCTGTCCTCCCCAGAGCACCAGGGACCAAACCCCACAACCAACAACGCAGTTGTATCACATTCAAAAGGCCTCACGTTAGTCTACACTCATTGCAGCCTATGCCCACTGGAGGGGAACAGTTCCCTTCCTTCCTCTCTGGTCATGAACTGGGTTTTAGCTGCAGGGCTGAACTGTGGCTGTAGGAGTGGGGGGAGATGAGGGCCATGCACTTGGGCTCTGTCCCTCTGTTTCCTTTTTCACAATACTCATTTAGAGGGAAGTGAGGGCTACAGTGGAAGCAAGGCATGAGAGACAGGTGCTGGCATAGATTTGAGTCACTCCTCAACTCAGCAACTCGGCAAGACAGCAGAGCAGTAGTATTTCCCTTACGTGTGCTCTCCCCTTACTTCCCCATTCAGAGAGGGAAGTTCAGTTCAATCCCTTCTGGATATGGAGAATTTCACTTTATCAGAGTGGACTTGCTGTTTCAGTCACATCGGTGACAGAAACCATTAAAAGAGAAGGACTCCATTCTCTAATATCTTCTGCACCATCCTTTTCAGTGTCATGCTCACACTTGAAGCCTTAGATTTTCTACTTATTAGCAAGATCTTAATCACAGGACATAACTAAGACCTGGACTTAGGTTTCACCCCAAAACTATAACAGCAGCAGACGAAAGCTTCCTTATACCAATGCTCCACTTATATTCCATGGCCTGGATCATCTTTTTATCCTAGAATAACACAGATTTAGTACTCTTCATCACAAAAGAAAGAAATAAAGAAATGAATGAATCATTCTACTAGCTTCTTAACCTTTAATGCAGTTTAAGCATAGCCTAGTTTGCAAGTTACCGCATGGTCTGTTTGATCTTTTAGGTATAAATCTTTAAAACTTGTGTATTGTTATTTTAAATTCTTTATTCTTTCAGGTTTTTTTGCTGTCATTCTTTCTGTCATCCCTTTTTTTCCTTTCCAACACAATCCTTTAAATAGTCTTGCAATTTTTTTCTGGTGCTTACTGTGTATTTGTATTATCCACAACAAAGATCCACAAATGTACTTCCCATAGAAATCAATGGCCATAGCCATGTAAATCCCTTCATGACTCCAAGGCTTAGAGGCCCCATCTATAAACTGGGTTCTGAGCACACTTATTAAGTGACAGTCTTGTCCCCAGAGCTTATTGTTTGATTAGATAGAACAGCGGGAGGATAAGGTAAGGTTTATTTCCATTAGCAGATGAGAATACAGACATAGTTTCATTATCTAAGGTGATCCCAAAAGTCTGTGTTAGAAGCACAAGTCAAGGTCATTGCTTCAGACTCGGCACCCAAGCAATGTCCGCCCTTCATAAAAGGTATTTTTCTCCTCCTTAGTTGCAGTACTTCCTAGTCTCTAGCTCGGGTTTTATTGATCCAAATAGGCACATTCAGCAAGTCATTCTGATTACATGAATGAGTTACAACCACTTCTAAGCTGGACCAATGCACACAAATATCAAGCAAGGGGGCACCAGTCTTTCTCTTGGACATGGCCTCTTTCTTTGTAGAGAGACAAACAAGGTCAGAAGCACATCCATTGTGCATGAGAACATGACTCTTTAGGCCATGGCTGGAACTGTTAATTACAGTCCACCTGAGCTCCCTCAAACTGTTTCAAAAGTACTGTGTGAAGGAGTTAAAAGTTGGCATTTCTTCTTTAGTGGCTGCTAAGGTCCTAAAACATCCTCCTAGCAGGACAGTTTCCAGCTGAAATGAGTTATTTCGGGAAGCTCTTACCACTTCTTTAGCTCATCTTTACTGCCTCTCTTTGCACAGAAAACTTTGCAAGAGCTACTATCCCACATCTGGACAAAGAGGTTCAATGGGCAAGAGATGAGCTCCAGAAAGTTCTTAAGGATGCATTTTTTAACGACCTGTAATGAGTGTTGTGTCTACTATGACTTACAACTGCCATTTCTTTGTGAGCCAGGCTGTGTCATGTCACCTGGCCAACACTGTGGCAGTAGAAATACCTCGAATACAGATATATATAACAACTCTTTCACCAACATAAATTATCTTTGTTCTGAGAAGGATATATTATTCTTATTTACAGTATCATTTTGCCACTGAATCTGAATTGGGAGCATTGCAGTTACAGTATATTAGTATTCTTAAACTAGTGTAGGCATGAGAAACAATTCTGGAAGCACTAATTACTTCTAAACAATCAGCTAGGAGCCTCGCTTTTTCAGCACACAAGCAAACTGCCAATGAACAGTTCAACCAGCATATTTATGCAAGGATTACTTCTTCCCAAGAGATGCAAAATGTGTTTTTGACCAGACAAGAGTGTTATTGTTCTGCAGTATGCACACAATCTTATTAACCTGGCTGAGAAGATAAAAGGAAAAGCAATAACACAGTTAGTGAATTTTAATAGAAAGTCTATATATACTTATTAAAATGAAGGAAAAGGGAAAGATTTTTTTTTCCACAATGAGCAAAAAGACAATTAGAAGAGTCATTCCAAAACAAGCTACAGTTTTATGAACTGAGTGTCACATTTTTGGCTGTTGATAGGCCTTTACTTCCTTTCTGATTTTCCTCTATACACAGCGAATAAGCTTGTGATTGATTCAAATGAGTCAACAAACATCAGAAACCTCTCTACTGCACAATTATTTTGTCTTCTATACTGAAACCACAACCTGTGATCCTATGTCAGCAGCTTCCCTACATCCCATTTAAAAAATTCTCTTAACACAGAGTTGTTTCTTCATTCTTCTGTTTTCTCTGCTCTTCCTTGAACAGTATTTATCTGATCTTGGTTGAACAAGAGTATTCTACTGAAGGTAAGGAAAGTCAAAGCCCCCATACATTGACATTACTCACTCTAAGAGTACATACTGAAAACAAAGAGGAAGAGCAATTGTTATTACTGAGAGATAACACATTTAAAAAATTGTCCTACAAGCAGCTCAGTATCAGTGCATTATTTGTGAAGAGAGGACAAGAAACAGCATCTCTCAGGTCATACTTGTAAGAAAAGAAGATCCTGTGCTCAGTTCATCAACAACATATGGCTCCAAAACACACTGAATGTTGCTTCATTTTCAGCCTTATTTTTTTTCAGCCTTTTGTCACTTTTTCTTGATGTGATCATTCACCTTAGTCCTTTTGCATTTACTTGTAGTTCAATATGTAGTGCTGACGTAAACCTATTACTTTCTTTTGCCTCTTCAGATTGCACTCAGGCCCTTTTTTTTCTTGTCATGCCATACTTTTAAGAGCCCACAGCATAGCTCATTCACAGGATGTTTCACCTACAATCTTCTAGGCAACTCTTTTCCTATAAGATATGCACACAAACTCACTGAAGATGGGAACAATCAAGACAGCACTTCCCCCAGTTTCTCCAATTCATTACTGCAGATAATAATCTAATTTTACCTCTATTAAAAAACAAATATCACCTATAAGCAGCTGACTTCAAAAGGCAAAAAATGTAATAGATTTGGGTTCACTTACAGAGAAAAGTATGTGCCTGTGGCACAATACTTAATCAAATGAGGATTTACAGTAATTTAAGTGATGTTTTATAGTAGAAATTTCATTTGCAGTTGTTATAATTCTTAATCAGTTCTCAAAAACACAAACTTCATCCCAGCCTTCTGAATCTTCTGATTGATGAGCTCCAACCTAAAGTATGTAGAACTTGATGATCAGAAAAAGACAGCCCAAACACAGAAAATCCTGCCCCTGAAAACTATTCATGCCATGCCAGGAGGTGTTATATCTTCTCTATTTAAAATAAACATAACACCAAATTGCTAAAGTAGTGAGAGAGTAGAAGTGTTTCAATTGCAGTGAAAGGTTAGGTAGGCCAAGGTAACCAATACTAAAAACAACACTCTCAAAAAGGGGTTCAAGCACCTCTCAGGTTTATTTTTTATTTAACAAGAGGATCAAATGAAGTTTCCTGGACAGTAAAAAGAACTAAATCAAGAGGCTGCCTGCTTATTGCTAGAGCTCTGGGATTTGAAGCAAGCACTCTTAGATCTGCAGTGCACTGGCTGCACAACACATTTTGGGGCAGGGCAGGTTCAAAACAGGGCAGAAAAGGAGGGCTGGAGATCTGTTCCTGAGAGACTATGAAAAAATGCAACTTTAAACAGCAATGTGTGGCCATATTACTCCTACTCTGCTGTCACACAGCAATGATGTAATAATTCAATGAATAATATGTGCCAAACAGACTAAATCAGGACTTCCTGTTTTCCTATAATGAGGTGATTATTTCTTATTTCTTGCCACAAACAGAAAGAAAATGCAAACAGATAAAGGTACATTAGAAGTTTTCCCTCAAAATCTCTTGAGGAGACATACAGAGAGAAAACTGTCATCTGAAGTAGATGAGACCTAAACCAAGAGACCCTTGCAGAGGGGTATATAACCACCCACCAATGGTACTGAGCATTTCTTCAGAGATGAAAAGTGAAACGCCACCCACTTCTGCCTTAGGTCCATGATTACCATGAGCATCATTATAATTCAAAGCAGTGACAGAAAATGCTAACTGGGAAAAGAATAAACAAGGACAACTAATGCTCTACTGAGGCCTGAGACTGCAGAGTGATAGGAGAGACCACTGTTGCAGTCTCTGCTAGGAAATGGCCTTCCATAACCAGGCATTTTTGTCACCAAGGTGCAAATAGCCTTCAGGTATAAAAAAGGAACAGCTTTTTGGGAAACCTGAGTTTTCATTAGAGAGTCAGGAGATACTAATATCAGCAAGCAACAAAAAAACCCAGATGGAACTGCAAACCTTCTCCTTGAGCAGGGGTGAAGAGATGGTCCAGGAACCCCCTGAGGAGCACTCTAGGGCCATCATCATGCCAACTTCCCGTAGAGAAGGGAATACGCTGCAATTCACCCAAATCCTCACAATGGGAAGTAGCAACTAGGTAATCCTTCCTACAGTTACAACACACCCTGGCATTGAAGGGTCACAGCATCAGGCCTCGCTCTGGGTCACGAGGAACTTCAATGTCATTCTGCAGCTGTAAGCTGATGTGTTTGTCAAGGAATTCGTTGCATCTGCAATATCCATTCTTCTTAGCTTGTCTTCTGGCTAAAGAATGTAGAAAATTAGGCCAAAGGACATTTTGTGAACTACATAGATATACCTCCAAATGAAGGAGGTTGGTGTCTTGTGCAGTCTGATGACTGCTACATTGTAAAATTTCCTTTTACAGTACACTCTCTCTTTACTGGTAGCAAAGGCTCTGAGGGTTTTTCTGTTTATTTTTCTTATTTCCTTGTTTTGGGGAATGTTAAATTGCAATTTCATAGATCAGTAAGAAGTCATTTTGCCATGTATCACTACATGTAAAGGGTCTGTACAAAAGTGAAACAACAACAAAAAAAATGAAATACGCTAGCTAAAGATACCTTCTCAAAGTAATGAAGTTGAGAAGCTGCTGCAGCTACCAGATGAAAGATGTGTAGCTCTGAAGAAGAGTTAATTATTATAGTCAAATATCTTTACCTTCTGTTCCTTATTATATCTACTTGTGGACAACACTTCTAGGAATATCTCATTTCCTTTGTCATCCTAGCTGAAGGGGGAAAATGAGCTCTGATTTTCCAACAGCTACTTCACAAGCTAGCTACTATACTTAATCAACAATGAGACTATAAATACACATACCTTGTTATTTCAATGTTTCACTTGATGAAACATAAAAGGCCACTAGTGGACAGCTGGAATAAGAATGAAGGATTACTGCAGTAGCTCCTAGATGACCTGATCTAATGCAAACTTGATGACAGAGTCAAAACTAGGGGGAGGGCAATATTTCACTCTGCCAGGTTTCAGTGACACAGACCACATCAGGGCTATTATCCATGATGAAAATGTAGATACATTGCAATTTATTAGGAAAAGACAGGCTGTTTAATAAGGAAACAAAAGAAAAGACAGATTGAAACAGCAGGGTCCACTGCTTCCGACTAGGTGGACTATCCCAGGAAAGAATAGCTGATAGACTTTTATGAAACATACAACACTACTTTTCCTCAGCCACGTGGGACATATTCCAATCTGGACAGATCTTTTGCACCTGAAATATTAATAAGAGGCATCTGAAAACAAGATGAGATCTGGCTGCTCATAAATGAAAATATTATGATAAATATGCCACCGATAGGTAAAATATATAGAAAAAGATATATAGAGGAGGAACAAACATATATGGGGAGATATACAGGCAGTATGTTACAAAAGTAGTCAGTGGTAACAATCCATTTCCTACAGGAAATGAAGACAGACTGAGCTAGAGTTAATGTCCAGATCATTTCTTCAACATGTTATAGCATCGACACTCAGCACTGTTGCTATAGCAAAAGAACGGGCAAAAACAAAATAAAAAGAGACAAAAAGATCAGTGAAAATGATCTGCTTCCTCCCACACATGTCTTTATTATGGGATTTTGCTTCTGAATGTGGCTGCCCTTCTGTATATTCACATGATTTGAGTAGACAGGGTTTCAAGGGACAGAGCAAATAATAAGGCTCAATGAAAACAACTTGCAGAGCCTTAAATTTCTGGAATTTCTTCTATATAAAAATGGCAACTGCTTAGAAAGCCCCATCTCTAACAGTGAAACATCAGGTTCAGTGAAGTGTTTTATCCTCAAATAATTAATTCTTTTCTTGTGAACCTAAAGGAAGAGAGAAAAGATTTCACAGTAGCCAGTCACACAGGGACATGATTCAGAATAGGGACAGGAATACAGATCTCTCCAAACACTCCCAAATGTGCTAACCACCGAGTTTCTGGCAGTTCACTTCTGATCCATGCTGGAAAGAAAATACATTCTGAACTATTCCAAAATTTAGGCTATTTCAAATAACAGAAGTGCTATCATCTAGCAAACCCTAATCTCCAGCCCCAGAGACACAGCAAAAGGATCAAAGCTATTCCAAAATCCACTGCTGGATGTGTAGCATCACATTATATATTTCCAACACTTCCACGGACATTCTCTAGAAAATCAGCAGTAACCCCTTTGGAAACTAATTCTTTTCTCTTTGTACCACAAAAGAGCCACAGCACAGTTTAATCCCTATTCAGTGTATGAAAACCTTTCCCTGTTGGGATTTAAAAGAGAAATTAATCCCAAAACAGTGATTCCAATACGATTCACAACCCTCCCATAAACTCCTCAGCACTGTTTCAGGAGTAATTGACAACGCAGTTACATTGTTGGTGATATAAAAAGGACCCTACTGCAGTATTTCTTCAGTGTCTTATGACTTAAGTGCAGCAGGTATTTGCTGAAGCAAATAAAACTATCCAGTAAATCCTCTGTAACATTCTGGGATAGGGAAAAGAGATAATATTTTCAAATGGCTGCTACTGTAGAGCTGTTTTCATGACCCGTCTGGGAAAAAAAGGCCATAGCTAAACCGGATAAGACGACTTCACTTAGTTTCCTTGCAATAAAGATTAAATCATCACTGGGCAACAACACACTGAATTTTAAACTCAGTGCATGAAAAGGATATTTTGAGGGGCATATATCTTTTTGCTTTCATGGTGATCAATAAGTGAAGAACTCCACCACCAGAGCTCATGATCGTAAATCATCTAAAACCCAGAATTCACAAGAAGTCACAGGAAATTTTGTTTCCTTACCATTACATTTTTAATAGGTTGGCTGTGTGGCAGAGCCTTGATGCTGAATTGCAAATATCAGATTTAAAAATTCCTGCCCGTGCAGCACAGAAGCACAATGCAAAAGAGGCTGGGCAGGGGCTGCTATGCAGTGCTCTGGTATCTGGGCCAATACCCAGTTCATCTGCAGACTTTTGCGTCTATTAAGAATAATGAATATTTAAAAGCTCCACCATCAGGTCCAATGGAAAAGAAGACAGAAATCTGATGCCCTAATCTGGATTCTTATACAGTCAGTCTTGAATAACAGCATGGCAGTTGTAGCCAATTGCACTATTACCAGTCCCCTGAATTAGCAGATAATGTTCTCATTACCAGAAGATGCATAACACTGCATGGGTACTCCTATTAAGCATAAAGCTAAAACACTAGGTTTAATGGATGCAGTATTATCTTTAATGGGATTAGGATATAATTTAATAATTTTTTTTAACTTAGATCCAAAGAGCCCTGTGTGTTGTACTGAACCTATCCTTAACACTTTCAATATAAAACCCCTTCGTATTTATTGCACTTCTTTTGGTGTTTAAAACAGAAGCAAAAAATGGTCCCTTTATCTAAGCTTGGCCATACCTAATTCAGTTTTGTTTGCGTCCTGCTGAGACAATCCCACAACCTTGCAGACAGGATGCAGTTAACTATTAGCATTTGCCAGAGTGAATCAGCAGGATCTATACAACTTCTCACTGCAGATCTCCATGCCTTGCAAATCAAGGAAGGCAAGAGAAAAAATACCTGGTTATATCTCCGATTTAGACAAAGTCTAAGTTCCTAAAAATAAGCTGGGTCATTTTTTCGGGGGGGAGGGCAAGGGAAGGGAAGACCAACAAAACAAAACCAAACAGGGTAATTAGCATATGCTAGAGATTGCAAAAGTATATTGCTTCCTTCCAATAAATCACAGGGAAACCAGCAAAGCCTAGTAACAACGAACATTTCAAAACTGTTAGGTTATATAGTTACTTTGTTCTCTCAAGCACACAATTACCATTATTAATAATTTAATTAAATAAGTGTGTTATAAAGAAAGGAATTGATTTTTAGTTAGCAATAAACATCTTTTCTATAAGCCTTTGGAATGCTGAGGTTTTTGTTTTGTTGGTTAGTGGTGTGTTTTTCCAGTGGAATTTTTATAAGCACAGAACTAGAGATGACTCAGAATTTTTATGAAGAAAATTGGGATAAATATTTGCGATAAGACAAAAGGGACAAGTTTATTGCAGAGTCCCATAGTTTTATAAAAAATGCTGAAACTGGAGCTTGTTGAACTCTGGATGTTGTATTAGCAAGCAGAGGCTGGGAATACTAATCACAGAAAACTTGCGGTAAATCTCAGAGAAAAACAACAGGGTCAGGGACTGAAAATTTCTGGCAGATAAGCTTTGTGTCAAAAATGTTTTAAAGATGGTAAAAAATATTGCGAAACTGCCATGAAATAATGGAAGAGGGTGTCACTTTCTTCCGTGAGAGATCTGTTCTCATTTGGGCATGAATCACATACTTGAATGTGAGACCCTCTTCTACCAAGCTGTAAATTACACAAGTACAGTGTTGGTCACACAAAGCACGTGGGTACAACCAAGAGCAATGGCTGTCAACAAGTCCTTCATGGAATTGCTTCCTATCCTACCCTGTTCATACAGCAAGAGGTGCCAACATACTGAAACTTAATCAGTATGCCCTTAACACATGCCCTTAACCAGCAAAAAGGAGAAGCTGTTGCACATACATGAGCTTTTCCCCATTATTTACTTTCAAAAGAGTATCCCCACCACCTTACTGAAAAACCATAGCAGAATACAAAGACACAAGACACTAACATGAAGGTTTTAGTGCATCTGACAAGTCTGAAAATATATATGTGATATCATTCACGCTCACAGTGAAAATCATGGAGACTTAATCACTTTGGTGAACACAATTATTACAATTTTTTGAACTGAGTCACTACACTGAAAGCAAATGAAAGGAGTTCAGATTTGTAATCGACAGAGAAAAAGAAAGGTTATAACTGTATTAGCTTTAAATTAATGCTGTTGTTGGACAGGTGAGATATGAGTACACGATAAACTAATAAATAATTTGCATCATTTCAAAAAAAGCATATGAATTTACCACAAATCAAGAAAAGTGTATGACTTTTTTACATAATTTCAAGGTAATGGGAAGGAAAATAGGAAGTGTAGGCTTTCCTCTTGGGGCAGGGGGAGGGGGAACAAGCAACGTCAGGATGAGAACTGTTGGATGATTTCATAATTAAAGCTGGAGTCCTGAAGGCTTTACTATGAAAACACATGACTTTTTTTAAAGGACTAATAAGTTGTTGCTCCAGCTGATGCCCCCAGTGCAAGAAACCTGCCCTTTAGTCTGCAATTCCCATGCTTTAGCTTTCAGTTGTCCTTTCCCAGTGTATCTCCTTGTTGCGGTTTAACCTCAGCCAGGAACAAAGCACCACACAATCCCCCACCAGCAGGATCAGGGAGAGAACTGGAAGGGTAATACCTAGAAAACTCATGGGTTGAGATTAAGACAGTTTACTAAAAAGAGCAAAAGCTGTACACACAAGAAAAGAAAAACATGAATTCATTCACTGCTTCCCAAGGGCAGGCAAGTGTTCAGCCATCTCCCGAAGAGCAGGGCCCCATCATACGTAATGGTGACTTGGGAAGACAAACACCATCACTCCAAATGTCCCTCTCTTCCCCCTCCTTCTGCCCACTTTATATACTGAGCATGATGTCATATGGTATGGAATATCCCTTAGGTCAGTTGAGGTCACTTGTCCTTGCTATGTCTCCTCCCAACTTTCCATGCACCCCTTGCCAGCATGGCAGTAAGAAAAGCAGAGAAGGCCTTCCCTCTGTGTAAGCACTGCTCAGCAATAGCAAAAACGTCAACCCTGCATTCAGCACAACCTCAAAACACAGCCCCATACCAGCCACTGTGAAGAAAATTAATTCTACCCCAGCAAAAACCAGCACACTCTTAAATTCATCAGACTTTTGCTGTGAGACATCTTCCCGCAACATAGCCATTATGTCTACTTTTAAATGTCCTCTGCAGTGAACTAGATTTCTTTTTTTACTCTCTTGCAAGAAATACTATGATGAAGTGTCAGAAGAGAGCCTTGTAGTTGTCTTCTGAACTCTTCCCAGCTAGTCAACATACTTGTATGTAAGTATGCGGACAACAAAACTGTACTGAGTATTCTGGTAGTACTTTCATTAATGCCAAAACACCAAAACAGTAATAGCACGGCTATATTTTCATGCAATATGTAGCCCACTGAAATTTGCTAATGCCTCACTTTTAATTTCTGGCACTAGCCCATAATGAGAGCTCAGTTCAAGCTCACAGTCACTGCACCTCCTGAGACCCTGAGCAATTGCCCCCACACCTGCCCAGCCATGCCAGGCAAGCAATTGCTGTTCACTGGAGGTGGGACTCCCCTCTCTGGTTGTGGTTCCTATGTCATTTTGGTAAGACCACCTTCTCTCATGATAACCCTGGTACTTTTAAATAACTCTTTTACCTTTGCTTAAGATTTCATTAATATTCTTGTTCTCTGAAACTCCATCAGCAATTATTTTGTTCAACTCTGTAAAAAACTTTAAAAAAACCCAACATTTGTAGAAAAGAATGTGGGCTTCCTCACACTACCTTTACCTCCCACCCTAAGTAAGGACAAGCATAGCCATTTCGAAAAGAGCATCTGAACTTCCTTGTTGAAACATCTTAATTATTACATTTTAATTAATTTAATAGATGCTTTAAATATATGCTATATTGATTTCACTTGGCAGTAATTATTTTTCTAATCAGAATGTCGCTCTGCCAAAAGTCAGTTGTTTTACTGGAGTCTGTGACAACAGTGTTGCCTTTATCACACAGATTTGTAATTTAATTAAAATTGATACCAAAGAAATAAACGAACTGTTTATTATAAAACCTTGTTGAATAGTACTCATTAGAATGAAGGGATTATGGCTTACATTGATTGTTATCATTCTTTTCATGATTTGGCAAGGACCGATAAAACACCAGCCAATTTAAAGCTACCTAGCACAGCCTGTCAATTTATAAAACACACAGACACAACATTAGCCTTTATTGTGCCCCCCATATCTTCTGTAACAATCCCAGAGTTGCTGAACTCAAGGGGTTTGGAGAACTCAGCCAGTTCTTTCATCACTCCTGGCTGCATTGCAGAATTGCAAGGTTGAAATGGAGCAGTGGCTCCTTACCAACAATGTTGCTCACATACACCACCACACTTCCAGGCACTTGCTCTTCCCTCTGGGTACTGACATTTGAATTTGTGCATTTGCTGACTAGCTGAAGGAATGAGAGAATGATACAATACTTTTGTTCTTATGAGGGAAGCAAAAGGCAACATATTTCAAATTTTTCCAGTGGAACTCAAATCCCAAATTCAAATAGGTAAACATTGTCTTTCCTTTCTTGAAAATACTTGAAGAGCAGTGAGTAGCTTTTAAAGGGAAAAAAATAAAAACACACCAATAAAAAAAAAAGGAAAGAAAAGAAAAGAAAAAAAAGAAAGAAAAAAAAGAAGAAACCCAAACCCAAGAGGACAAACACAAGAGGAGAGAGCGAGTAGCACAGGAAAAGACAGAAAAGACAGGTTGCTAACAAACAGCAGCTGTGCAGGCCTCCGGGAATTCCCCGTGATTGAATCAGAGCTATTGACCTCCCAGCCAGGGCTGAAGCACATGGCAAGGCAAGGCATCCTCTGGGAAACAGAAGCCTTTGCTGTGCTGCCAGCCTGAAACCTTTCTGATTGCTCTCTGTTAGTCCTCTCCAGCAGCTGTGTACAGCTCCATATTTCACCCTCATGGAGGAATGTGACACTTGTCCAAAAACTTTCCAAGAATGACGACGTGCACATACTTCTATGAGTACAAAAATCACACTGAAGAGTAAATGCAGTAAATATGCCTTGACTGATCTTGGGATTATGGAACCCAGCCAAGAACTGGAGTTCCCATCAGCACTGATGGAAGATCCATATTTTACAGTATGAGCAGGACATGAGGTGAGTGAACATCAAATAAATTACAATATTCACCAGCAAAAGTCAAAGAACCCAAAAGTTTAATAAGAAATTAGCAAATAAATGACCAGAGTATCTTTACTGAATCAATAGAAACTTAGGTTCTCGGTGTGTTGCTATAGTGTACCACTTTAAGGACCTTGACTAATTGCTATCTCTCCAGACTGAGAAAATAGCAGTGCCTGAGAATGCTAACATAACTTTTAGAAGAAGGTTTCAAATTACTCTAAACAAAAATTATAGAGATAATTCTCCAAACCTAAAGTCTAAAACTGAATCATAGTAGATAAGTGTTACAAGTACCATCACTGTGATCTAGATGTATATATTTTCTAAAACTCATGTCAAAGTAATCCATGCATAGACAGAGAGCTAACCATAGCTTTTAATGTGCAAACTGAAACAGATATGCTATTTTCTGGAAGGATGTGGTTAGTCTAAGACGTTCCAGAACAGAAACCAGCAGCCTATGATCCGCATACTTTTCATCTGATTGCCACCTTGAAAAGGATAGAACCATGCAACTTCAATATTCAGAATATTATCAGACCTTTGGCCAGATTAAAGCAGAGTACTAAATTTGCCAAACCTCAAGGTAGCAAGAAAATAACTATCTGTGGCAATATATGCTAGGGTGCTTTAACAAAACATGCTTAGCTATTGGCAGATTGCATCTGACAGAGAAGCGGGAAAAGGAAATCCATATATAAGACAGGAACCTTCATCCAGGGCCAGGAAAACAGAACACACCACATTTGGTCAGTGCATGGACACTGCATGAACACGAACATGATTGGAGGAGGGACCTCGTGGACAGTTGACCTTCAGCTCAACTTGGAACTCAACCTTAACGCACTTATTGTTAAAGCTGTAGTTATCCANCATCTGACAGAGAAGCGGGAAAAGGAAATCCATATATAAGACAGGAACCTTCATCCAGGGCCAGGAAAACAGAACACACCACATTTGGTCAGTGCATGGACACTGCATGAACACGAACATGATTGGAGGAGGGACCTCGTGGACAGTTGACCTTCAGCTCAACTTGGAACTCAACCTTATCGCACTTATTGTTAAAGCTGTAGTTATCCAGGCAGGAATAAATAATCAGACAAATAAACTAGAAAGTATAAAAATAATGCTGTATCACCATAAAACAATTCTCTTTTGATTCTCATTCACAACACAAGGGGGTCCATGCCTTTTCACCTGCCAAAGCTATCCATGCCCAAAACATTTAGATGCCAGCAGGACCTCTCTGTCAGTCAGATGAGAGTTATTACTGGTCACCCCATTTCTTCCAAGGTCCAGGAACAAAAATGTGTTCCTTGTGTACCCAGGGTTTTGAGTCACTTTCATAATCATATGGCAAATCAGTTCTTAGCTGAGGGGCCAGTCCCAGCTCCTACCAAGTAATGGCCCAGACTGCTGTGGCAACACAAGAGAGTCCAGAGGAGGGCCACTAAGATGATTAGAGGGATGCAGCACCTCTCCTAGGATAAAAGTCTGAGAGAATTGGGCTTGTTCAGCCAGAAAAGATAAGGCTTTGGTGTGACTTAATTGTGGCCTTTCAGTACCTGAAGGGAGCCTACAAGAAAGATGGAGAGGGACTTTTCACAAGAGCATATAGTGACAGGGCAAGGGGGAATGGCTTTAAGCTGAAAGAGGGCAGGTTTAGATTAGATATTAGGAAGAAATCCTTTGTCGTGAGGGTGTTGAGGCACTGGAACAGGTTACCCAAAAAAGCCATGGATGCCCCATCCCTGGAGGTGTTCAAGGCCAGGCTGGATGGGACTCTGAGCAATCTGGTCAGGTGGAAGGTGTCCCTGCCCATGGCAGGGAAGTTGGAACTAGAGGATCTTTAAAGTCCCTTCCAATCCAAACTGTCTCTGATTCTCTTCATGTCCTCACAATAACAATCTAGTGTTTCAAAACCTCACATATATTCGGTCATGCACACAACAGAACCTTTGCCATTGTCACACATGTGGCATCATCTACATGCCACACACCATCGAAACAGGACAGTGAGGCTGAAGCTCTGAACAGGGACACTGGGGATAAATCTATTGAGAGATGAAGACAAAAAGATGTCTTCCTGCATTGCTAAGAGCCTAATTCTGCCACTTGATCAGTATTCCTCACAGCATTCCCTGAAAACAAACAGGCTTTAAAAAGCATCACCTAAATAGTCTTTGTATCCCAAAACAAGAGTTACTTTCTCTGCTGGAAGTAGGAAAAGGGCTCACCAGCATATCACTCTTTACCCAGTCACTGAAGGAATTTTGTATGGCCACCTGCATGAGCACCCAATGGAGTCCTGTGCTTGTCACGCCAGCCATGAAATCCTGAGTTAAACAAAGCAAGGTCCAACATTTTCTGTACAGACACCGATGTCACTTTTTTCATAAGAATCAGTCTTGTCACATTTTTTTTCTGTTGCTCTCCCTTAAAATGGTGCCATATTTCAACTATAACAAGGAAAAAAAATTGTAACAGCCTGTAGGCCAGAACAATTGACTGGCAACCTGACACACTGAAGGTAGGTATAGCCCTTCTCCTTCCAGTGCTAGTCAGCTGGCACGGAGGAAAGCACACATCCTGTTTTACATCACATGGAATCTCTGCAACCAAAACCAAGGCAGGAGTGGTTCAAAAGCTCCAGGGTGTTTTGGATCAGTGCCATGCCAAAGCAACAGCAGTACTGCAAGAAGGTGACAGAGAAGGTGAAAATGTAAGTCTGTAGTCAAACCAGCAGGGACAGATAGGATTCTAGTTATTTATTCTAACTTGTGGGTGACTGCATCTGCAAATGAAAGAAATTATGAAAAGCCTATTGAAGATCAGTGAAAGCACCTTTATGAGAGAAGAACAGAAAAATAGTCTTATCTCTGTCCTACACTCGACAAAGGTGTTTCCTTCTCTTTATTCCTAACACCTAAACACTGGACTGAATTAACCTGCAGGTACATACAGACTAGTGCCTATATGATTAATCCAGATTTGAACCTGCAATTATCAGCATTAGTGCTTGTTTTGAGTAGGCTGGAGGTCTTTCTCGCAAAATGTTCCCTTCACATGTTCCAAGCTAGCTCTGAACATTTAAAATAAATTTCTTTCTCCTCTGCCTAGAGTACTTTTAAAAAACAAAGAAAGAAGCAAGCAAGTGCTATAAAAACAGCTTGGAAAAACTACAGTAGTTTTCACTTTATTCTTCCAATAAATACTCCTGTCAGTATTGATTAATATTGAATAGTTAATACTACATCATTTTAAGAGGTATTATAGAAATAACTGAGCACAGAGAAAAAATGAAAACTTCAGCTTCTCACCATTTCTGATTGTGGATGTTATTGATTACTGTTGTGTCATCGGGAGGACTTCAAAACCAACTTGTAGTTGCATGTATATTACTGACTATTCAGACAAAACCTTGAGTGGATTATCCACTGTATTAAACAAAAGCAGATATTGTCTCCAGAATATTCAGATGGGGTTTACCTGCTGTATGGACATGATTGTGTTAAAACCTTTGTGAATTAATTTCATGGCAAAATATAGAAACAGGAGAAAAAGGGTATGATTAATTTATCTTAATGTAATTATCTGCAGACAGACAGCTGGTTTGTAGCAGATCATATTTTTCCTTTTAATCTATAAGTCAGATCTCAGGTCCAGTATTCTGCTCCCTTCTAAAACACATCACAGATTGTCAAGGGTACAGTGCATATCCAAGGGCTCTGCAGAAGTGCATTCAGTGAAATATTGCCGGACCAGAGAGAAAACCAGGAGGAAAGCATAAGAAAGCAAAATTCAGTCTTCCTCCAAAGCCATATGCAATTCAGTGCAGCACCTTTGCTGTGATTTTCTTCCAGTTCTGGGTACAATGGAGCGAAAAGGAGTTATTCCCTTGTGTGGCAAAACCATGCAAGAGGAAGTAATCTTGTATCTGTTAATACCCTATTTTTGTATTTCCATGTTTACTATGGCACTTCATTGTGTTTTGTAAGCCTACCATCATACAATGAATTTGCATTGTATTTAAGTTTCATGATAAGTATCGCACCTAGCATACCTAATTATTACAGCCTCTGAACATCACCATAGGAAGCTACATTCCAAAATTGTTCAGGGCAGACAACTCCCCCAGTCCCAGGTCCTTCCTCATTAAGACACAATTAGTGTGATAAATGGGGATGGTTATCTGGTTACAGGCAATAATGGCACTGCTTGCTCATCACAAAATATGGAGAAATAATTAAATATTACAAGAAATGGTTTAATAATTAATAATAACACCTCAGTCACCTGCAAAGAAAGCAGAACTCCATCCAGGTGTTCATTACCGGCTGCAGTTCAAAGCCAACATGGCCTTAACCTCAAAATAGCTATCTGAATTAATGTAGTAGGCAGAAGGATGAAATCGTGCTTGTCCTTGACAGGAGTGCTGCAAGGTGCTTGAGACTTAGTATGTACAGTCAGGCTGAAGCTGGAGTTGGTAATCATTCTGGCTAAAGCAGCACAACCTGAGGTGCCTGTGAGTACATCTTCAGTGGCTCCCTAACTCTTAAGTATCACCCAGGCCACCACTGATCTGCCCACAGAGTGACCTAAACAACACTTGAGGATCTAATTTTTTAATATACATTGAATTTAGGAAGACTATTCTGAGATGTGTGGTCAGTCACAGGTTAAATGAAAAAGGATTCACTTCTCTATCAATCTAATTACAAATACAGCATTATGTAATCTCATTTAATTGTACTCTTCACCTCTTTAACATCCTCAGCCTTCTGTCTCAAGCCACCTCTCCTCAGGAAACACCTCCTACTGACTGAAACTGCCTTCCAATAATAAAGCTCAGTATCCTCTTTTCTCCCAGGGTACACAAGACCATGTCAGTGTCATAGAAATCAAATGCAACAGGGCTCAGCAGCACCTCAAGAGGGTCACCTAATTCGCCTCCTCGTCCCAAAGGCAGGATCAACTTCTTCTAAATTGTTCTTGACAGAAGTTCATTTAATCTGCTCTTAAATCCTCCAGTGGCTCCAGAGTCTCCCTCAGCAATCCAGTCTGTGATCAGCTTCCTTTACCATTAGAAAACTTCTCCAAATGCTCAGGCTACATTTCCTTTACTGTAATTTAGCCCATCACTTCTTGTACTAGTCTGTTGAAGGTAAAGCTGCATCAAGTCAGAGAATTTCACTTGACTTAATTTACTGCCAATCAACACAAACCTATATCACGGGTCCACAGTGAGGTTAAAAAAAAAAAACAAACAGAAATCCCTGTGCAAAAACCCACTTAAACTCCTGTCCTTCCCCTTCCTGCTTTCAAGTACCCTTATTTTTGCCTTTTTTCACTCTCATTGCACCAAAATTCCTCCAGTGAGGCATGCATGCATGAGAGGCTGAAGTAACGTAATTCATTCTAGCACTCTGGCCAATGACTTCCTGCCATGCTGCTTCTTATTCTTCCCTTTTCAACTGTGGGCTGCCCATGAGCCCCAGTCCCTCAGGGATGTCCCTGTCCAGTCATGGGTCAACCATGGCCACAGCCCCTTTTTTGTGCCCTTTCCCCAAACATGTTCAAGCATTCAGGTTTGTTGAGTTCTCCAAACAAACTGGTGCCCACCAGTAGACATGACATTCCCTCCACAGCCTCACAGCACTGAGCCACTCACAAGCAGGCAGCCACACACTGTGAATGTGGAAGTCATGGGCAATTTTGGGAGGAGGGGTTGGCAACAATGCAATGGGACATCAGTGTCCCTTCAGCTTTCCCTCTAGGCTCTTAAGACAGTCCCACTGCACAGTGATCAATACCTGCAGACGAATCCTTGCTTCCCCCATAGCGTTTCTGGCCCCTTTGTCTTTCTTTCCCTCTGTTCCCAGTACTGCTCCTTAGGACAAGTAAAATGTGGTACTGGTCTCAGGCTGCACAGGCAGGATGTGACTTCTGCACAGATATCTCTGGAGGTAGCTACATACAGCTCATCTCCATCCCTGCCAGAGCCCTGATCAGCTGCTCAGAACTGATTTTCTTATCAGACCTGTTACTTTTGAAATCAAGATTTCTTCTTTCATATTTCAGTTGCATTGCTCCACTGCTGAAAGATACTTACACATGCACTTAAGTACTTTCCTTTGCTTAATCAAAGCCTACATACTTGTATGCAAACACAGTAATTGCAGGCAAAATTGCTCTTATGTAAACCACTACCCGATGTTTTTCATGCAGTTGGAAATGCACAGCAAAGACCTTTGTGCCCATTAAACATTTCAGGAAATGCTTTTAACTTTAGGTGAGAAAATGTGTCTTGGGAAATTTAAGTGCATTTCCATCAATATCATCAGAAGAGAAGAATAATTTATTCCTGACAGTTGTCTTTTACAGCATGTCATTAGAAGGATCCCTTTATAGCACCCATTTATATACGTGACATCTTAAGTCATATCCATCCATCTTCCTCAGCAGATAAAAGACTATCATCCTTCTAATACCTTATTTTTTCATTTGAAAGCCTGAGTTAAAAATAATTTCACAAGCCTTAACAAGTCCAGCCTACCAAATTCTTGGAATCTTCAAGCACTTTCTAGGGCCATCTCTTCTTCCTTTCTGCAAGACAACTCCTGAATGAAGGACTAAGTGAAACAGATCATTTTTACCAACCCAGATCACTGAAAAGCACATGATTTTGTCATCAAGAAGCCTGTCTGACCAGATGGAATATACACCTCATCTGTTTGGTTTTCAAAGCCACCCTCCTACACTCCCCCACCCCCAAAATAATCTCTGAGTTAGTGAAGACTAACAGCACATATGAGGACAGCTGTCTCTCTGAGTTGCTCAGAACAGACAACAAACCAGTTGTGATTTGGTGACCAGCCTAGCAGAGGCTCTTTGCATCTGGTGCTATATAAGATTCTCACAATAGTTAGTGTCTGATCTCAATTTCTCCTCAGTCCTATCTTAGATCACTACAGTTCATTTTCTGCTCATATCTCTCACTAGAGATAAATATCTCTCACTAAAGAGATAAATATGCACATCCCACATCGTGCTTTCTCAGTTAAAGCAGTCAGGGAAATTAAGGGTACTTCCACATGTATTTACATCTCATAACCTGGAACCATCTTCCTGCAGCTGACCAGTTCAACTCCTTTTACCTTTTGTTGTGGCAATTCTCAGCAAACAGATGTGCTTCCTTTCCTTTGCAAGTAAGTGTTTTTTCATACTTGAGTTCTTGACACAACTCTCACTGGTCCATCATCTTCACATCTGCCTTCTTCAAGGACCATGAGACTTACCATTAGTTAAGGTCCAGTCTAACATCCACTGAAAATAATGGTGTAGTATTAAATCAGACTTGTGTTCCCTGCATATGAAGACTATTTCACAGAGTAACTGTATTCAGTCTATGGAAAAACTCCATGTACTGACTCACAAGGCACTTCTTTACATATTGTAAGTTTTGGTAGCCCAGCTTGATGTTAATTGTTGGCATTGCTGGCATTGGATGCCAGCATGCTGTCACTGAAGAAACACATTATTATGAAACATTTATTATAAAATAAAAGCCATATAATATGGCTTTTAGTACAAAGATTACGTATCAGCTGAAGGAAAAAAAAGAGAGAACGCATTCAAGATCTTCACCTCCTTGATGGTGGAGGGAAACATTAACAGTTTTCTCTTCTGCTGCAATATTAAAAAACTGAAGTTTATTCTTCATGCAGCTGAAGGAGTCTCTTCATTGTCAAGTCAGGACCACTCAGTCAGGAGACAAAGAATAAAATCTGTACACTTCAGTAAAGGCAAACCATCAGATTTGTAGCTTGTTCAGTGATGGATAATGAAAATCACATTTATTTCTCTCTGCCTCCTGCTCCAATAGGAAAATGGCAGTGCAAGCCATAATCCTCTCAGTCAGAACATACAAACAATAAAACAAATATATCTAGAACTCACCTCACTGTGTTTAGTATATAGCATTGAATCTGAACTTTCAGTCATCCCAAAAGCAATCCTCTTCCTGAAATCTTCTCCCTGTATATATTCTACCATATATATTTCTGAAGTCCATGACTTATTTAAAATTAGGTAGAATACTTTGGAGTTACAGGGTACAGAGGAGGTTTTCTCCTAGTTTTTAATAATTGCACATAGTAGTGTTGCACGGCTAGAAATATCCATTTTTCACGCTGGATACATGTAAGAGAGTGCATCTGATAAACAGAACCAGGAAGTACAGGACTCTGCACAACTGGAAGTTACCAACACATGTAATAATTATGGATGTTTATAAAAAAAAACCATAATAAAAGATTGAGACCTCATCCCGAGCACAGACATTTTACTTGTTACTCGCATCAGTAGCAAGTAAATCCACCTGTTTGATCCAATCTTTGCCCGAGTGACACATGGAGTACAATTTGCTGCCAAAGTTGCAGTATGTCTGAAAAGGTGAAAATACAGTCCTTTGAGTAATATAAAGACCCTGAGTCATCACATATTTTTTACAGAAAGACCCTTCCCATCACTCTTAGTGAAAACAAGAAATTCCACTTTGAGCAGACATGTTTTCCAGTCTGCATGCTCTCTGTTTTTAATGAGATGCTTTGAGAGGGACTCAGCCAGAGATCGAAACACAAGACTCCAGGTGTGGGAGGTATCAATGCTCCTGCTGTACCCAGTGAAGTCTACAGAGAGACTCAACTCAGTGCCCCATAGGCTCCTACACTTCAGAGGCCTGAATCACTCTTGGGTTGTTACCAACTGACCCTGTTGCCTGTGTGTTGACCATGCCCATCAGAATTTAAACAGCTTCCTCACCTAAACAAAGAGGATTCTTAATCTGGAACTAAATCTCGCCACACATGGCTAAGCAAATTCTCCGGCTTCCTTTCTAAAAGCCAGCAAACAATGTTGCTGACATTGAACTTCCACATAAACACCCACACACTTCCAAATTTCAGTTTGAAGGGGGGAGGGGGGGGTGGTGTGCGAAACAAACAAACAACAAAACCTTTTTTTTTCCAGTATTACAGAACCACAGAACCACTGAATGGTTGAGGAAGGAAGGGACCTTGGGAGGTTATCTTGTCCAGCCCTCTCTACTCAGGCAGGGCCACCCAGCAGCAGCTGCCAAAGAACTTGTCCAGATAATTTTAGATTATCTCCAAGAAAACAAGGATGGAGACACAACAACCTCCCCGAGCAATCTGTGCCAGTGTTTGGTCATCCTCAGAGTGAAAAAGTTTTTTCCTGTGGTTCCAGATGCCATGCGAAGTAGGCTGTTTTCAATGGGAACTTTGAATGGCAACAAAATTCCCTAACCAAGTAAGTATTGGTGACCACAACACTGCCTTTTGTGACTTAACACTAAGAACTACAGATCAGGACTGCACTGCTACTCTTGCCCCTTGTGACTTGAACAATAAAGCTGACTGTATTCATCCATACCCTCACATCTGTGAAGAAATGATCTTCATAAATCTTTGTAAATATGTGAAGAGAATTGAGCAAACCACAGGAAAGACTAATATCTGTAGGATAAAAACAGAACTGGCTTATGTAACCAGCTTCATGTGTATTTTAAAATTATTTCTTTTAAACATAGCAGGCAATAGATTAAGTCTGAACTTGAAAGGTCATTTAATGAAAGTAGGAAAAAATGCAATCTTCTAATCTTCATATTTTTACATAGAAAAAAAGTGAAAACAAGACTAAGCTGCTTTCTCCAGCTTTATGCCTGTGATAAGCACAGCTATATTCACTTCGGTAAGACTCATAGGTGATAATAGTTTAAAATAGCCTGTGTTTTTAAGCTGTGCAGTTTTCAAATTATATGTATATATATGTTTTAATTCTAATACACGCTAAGAAGATGGAACACTGGTAATTTAAACAAACAACCTCTCCCCTCAAAAAAACAAAAAACAAACCAATAAACAACCATTCAGAGGGTTGACTAAGAGCTTTTAATGGCCCTAAAATGCCTGCCAAGGCAATTCAGATGTTCAAATAGCAATACCTGTTCCTGGTGCCTAGCACGCACTGCAACAACTGTTCTGGGAAGCCCCAGTTATTTACGTTTTGATTGTTCAAAGCCTTTTGACTTTTTCCAACCTACTTCGATTATCTTGTAGAGAGAGGGACAGCACAAGTGACATGGCTTCCATTCGATGGACCATTTCACAAAACCGTTACAGTAATCAGTTGAAATCACGCCAGAAAGGGATATACTGCAATAAATGCTATACTCTATTGCAAAGCAAATCTTGTCATTTTATACAGCAAAAATGCTGTACATGTTGCATGTTTATTTCTCTAGTGAAAAAGAATTATCTCTAGTGAGACAATACACCTGAATGCAGGAGTCATATTTCTCAGGCAAAACAACACCAGGATACATCTTTGCCACTGTTTTCATGCTCTTATGTTATTATTAAGCAACCTACTATGGCCTTATCACATACACCAAGAAAACAAGATGTTTTGCCAGCACATTTCTCATTTGATGGATCGTGACTTTTATCTCCCAGCAAGGATTCAATCTTTGCATTTCTTTTTTTATGGCTACTGTTTAAAGTACTGAGCCATGGCAGTATCTCCCATGAACCATTTCTAGAATGCAAGAAAACTTTGAAAATGCAAGAGAGGGTACCAGTCACTTTTGCAATAATTGGGGAGTGTGCTCGAAGGGTACACAACATGACCCATGACATCCATGATAACTGAACCTTACAATATACTTCACTGGTACTTGACTCTTGGGTGTTCTTTTGACACTCATGGTACTTCAGTGCTACACTTGAAATTTGGCTGGTTTTGCCTGCATATCATCTTCATATACTGTTATAAGAATAAAAAGAAGGGTACTTTCTGATCCCCCCTACTCCCCAGTCCCCTTTCACACACCATATGGAGGAAAGGAATAAACACATAGAGGTCATAGAGACAAGTTACAGGTTTCCTGGGAGGGTGAGTAATACAAGTGGGCCACATTATCTTCCAAGCATCTCATGGACAAGTAGGTAGCTACCTTTTACATAGTGCCTGCATGGCTAAAGAAGCAAGTAACTTGTGCTAAGTACCTACTCACCTAATCCCCTGCTCTTCCCTAGGAGAACTTGTCAGGCTCTGCTGACTTCTTGCAAAAACTCAGGTGACGAAAGAGCCAACAGCATCTCCGCGTTGGTCTCAGCAATTAAGTATTTAAGCGGCATCAAATCACTTGAGAAAGAAACAAAGCCAGAAGTCTTGCTGAGGCAACAGCTCTTGTGCCCTGTGTGTCAGTGCCAAAGAATTCACAGGTAGAAGACTATTATTCTAGCATTGCAGAATATTACCCACAACAAAGATAGTGCATGATAATGACATTAGAACAGATTAATTCAGTGACATTGAAGCTTAGCAGTCTGTTTCCAGCATTGGATATTTCATGACAAGTGGTCCATGATGGCTGAACAGGGAAAGCATTTAAGAAGCCACAAAAGTGCAGAATTATCTCTCATTTTTTGTAACATTTTTTAAGCTATTTAGAGTTGCGGTTTACAAAGTGGTGTGACAAAGACTTTCAAATGCATTTTTGAAAAGTCATTGGTGGACCAGCAAATAACAGAAAGCAGCAAGCAAAAATCAAAGAACACCTGAACAAGCCAGAAGTAATTTTTTTCTTTGGTCTTTTCAACAGAGACCCTGTTTTTCAAAGGACAGTGTCTCTGATTTTCCTCTTCTACTTTTCAGACTTGAAAATAGCAGTTTCAATGAGCTGTCCTCAGAGGACAAAAATTCTGGTATTTGTCAGCTTCACGCAGGGGGATTCAGAGGGAAGTGCTTCCATAATTGCACCCTATCCGGATGTGCTATGATGCTCTCTGGTCCTACTATGTCAGGAAGCAGCGAGAGTGAGCTGTTCAATAATGAAAAGGGAGCTGGGAGTCAAGCATGATGACAAAGCTGGCAAAGGCAATGGTATCAGCAGCAAAAGCCCAGTCTTACCATACTGTGTGAACAGGTAAGTCTGTAGTCACAGATACATAGAACAGTCTGAGTTTGGAAGGACTCTTTTAAAAATCATCTTGTTCAAACCCCCTGCAATAAGCAGGGACATCTTCAACTAGATCTGGTTTTTCACAGCCCTGTACAACCTGATCTTGAATATTTCCATGGATGGAGCACCTCTGGGTAATCTGTTTCACTGTTTTGCCACTCTCATTATAAGAAAACTTCTTCCTTATATCTAATCTAAATCAATCTTCCTTCAATATAAAATCATTACCCCTTGTCCTATCAGTATATGTCCTTGTAAAAAGTTGTTCTCCCTCTTGTAAGTTCCCTTTAGGTACTGGAAGGCTGCTATAAGGTCTCCCAAGATCCTCCAGGCTGAACAATCCCAAATAAGTAATAAGGCATAAAGCCTACGGTCAAGAAATCAGTCGACAAGTCAGGGCCAGGATCTGGTGTGTGAACAGGCACAAGCAACAAGTTGCAACACCTACCACAGAGTGTTCCAAGCAGGAACCAATCTCATTCCCAAGCAGCTGTGGGAAGCCTTTTTTGCTCAAGAACAGGTTTCTCAAATATCTCTTTCTGACCAGAGACTTGGCCTTGAATGCAGAGGGTCAAAGTACTGGGGGAGGTGTGGAATCATGTTCCAGGCTCTGACACTGCCATCCCAAAGGCAAGAGGGGGTTTCCCTGTTGTCTGCATTGCCCCATACACTGCAGTTGCTTCCATGGAAAATGTTTTACAGGCTGAGTGACTGACATGACTTCCTTGTTTAAGCCTCTCGTCTCTGACTTGGCCCTTCATTTACTCTTTAAAAAAGCTACTGAGTGAATTCTAACTTAGATTATTTGAAATAACAAGATTTTAAAAGCAATCCAAGTACAGGAAATCACTGTTCGAAGGCCATAGTTGAACCACCAATTTAATCTTTAAAATGGATTTATATTTCATCCCCTCAAAACTGTTATCAAAAAAAAATGCCTCAGCCCACAAAAGATGACATCAGGTCAACAGTGTAACATCTTCTTGAGCATCACATTGATGGTACAAGTACGTTTTCAATGACAGTTTAGCCAATGAAAAATTCAAGTGTTGCTACAATTCGAAACCTAATTGAAAGTTACACAAATACCTCAATACTTTTCATCGCTTAGAATAATACTTTGTGAGTTAAAGGCATGTCATTTCAAGACAAAATATGTGCATCAAAGCTAGCTTAAAGGACTGGTACAGGCAATAATGAACTCAAAATAACTACTCCTAGGATTAAATACTGCACGCAGGAACCAGCAATTTTAACTTCATTAACTGTAGAGTAATATGAGTTCACTAACTGAGTTACTTAAATAATTTACATAATCACTATTCCTTAATTACCAGCACAACTTTAATAGCAAAGGTATAAAATTCTGGAGACATCACTAAGTAAAAACTTGCTACAGAATATTTACTCGTTCTCCTCCAGTTATTTAAATCCATTTTGCCTGAAAATGGAGCTTGGAAGAACACTAACTACTAAAGCTATGGTCCTTCCAAATTTGTCTGTTGCTCTGGAAGACTTCAAGATGCAACCTGTGAAAATGGAGAGAGATGCAACAAACTCTAGATGTTTTTTTGTTGGCAGTCTTGCATACATATGTAAGAGGAATGGGAATGGGCTCTGGATCAGTTTTTTACTTCGATTAATGTGGGTGGTATGGTGGTGGTGTTCACAATGATCATTTAAGAAAGCAGTAGAAAAGCCTGTAGACAGGTAAGTGAACTGTTTTGAACTTGACATCCATTGATGAAAATCAGACATGGGGCAAAAAATGGGGCAAAATATTACCTTGGAAAGAAAGAGACAAGACAGCAATAGAGACATTTACATGTTGTCAGAGTAAGGATTATTGTTGAACAGCTATCTTAGTAGCTATTTCATTGAGAATGGAAAAACAAAGCGATAGAGGAGAAAGTTCCAGGACATCTCGTGGAAAATTAGCAGGGAATGGAAGGGGAGAGGAAAGTAAAAAGGACTTATCTGAAGGGCATGCTGAAGAAGCAATCAATCACAGAGTAAAGAAGAGAAGCAAAGTATCACAGTCACAGCTGAAAGCAGCACAGGAGTCAAGCAGATCCCTTCTTTCCTCATAGCACTGAAGGAACTGCCATCTTAAAAAATAAGAAGTCAAATGCTGATTTTGTGCTTAGATGCCTAAGGAGGCTTTTGGAATGTTATTAACAGAGCTGAGACACAGAACTTGCTTCAGTTTAAGTGCAAAAATAAAATTTGCATGAATTGGTTCATTATAATTCTTTCATATGTTGCTTTTTCCCCCTGCTTTTTACAGCTGTGTAATGCACGATAGTAAAAACTGTGGAGTTTAAAAACTCCACAACAACAATACATACAGTACAACAATAGAATATGAATGAGCCACAAAATTATGAATTTGTAAAATCTATGGAGGCAAGAAGTCTATTTTTTTAATTTGCTGAGAAATAGACTACAGAACCATTTAACCAATTATCTGTAGATTCTGCCCTTTTCTCAGCATATCTGGAAGCACAGGCTCTTCCCTGACACCTCAGGAGAGAAGCTGCCAGGCATGACTCTGCCTCCACTGCTGCAGCTACACCCACTCCTGTACTCTGTGGCAGCATCAAGGAGCAGCAGTTTCCTTCTTTTTCTTCCTGTGAATGTGTGTGAATGTCCACCAGTCCTAGGACTGAGCCATCTCAGACATGTTGCTGCCAGTGGCTAACCTAGTCTCCATCACCCTGAAATCTCAAGGGAACACAAATTCCTCCTTAGGGCATGTCCACCTTTGTTGATTGCCACAGTTGTGGGGTCTCCTCTTAACATAACACACTTTTAAGAAACTCTCAGTGTTGTTTTACAACAGATATGTGTAGATGTTTGTAATTTTTATGCACTACCTTCCTTTCTACAGATGGAAACTTATCTGCCTCTGGTGTCTTTCTCTCTTGGGTTTTGGATGCTTAGTGATGTTTCCATGCAGGAGCTCTGTTCATCTTCCTGTAAGTGCCGGACTGGATTGATTTCTTTCTCGTTTTAAATTCCGGTCACTACCTCTAGAATCACAGGAAAATTTCCAAATCTTCCTGTGATCTCTCTCTGGCAGTTGGCTGCAGTCTGGGTCCTTCTGGAACCTGTCATCTTATTAAGGGCACTTTCTTAAGCGTAGGTTTATGACTAAGTTGTGACAAAAGGAGAAACCATTTTACTTTCTGCTTTCACCCTTTACTTAACTACAGGCTATACATACAGATTTCTGTCTCTGCAGCAGCTCCTGAAATGTTTTAGAGCTCTTTCACATTTAGCAGTAATACGAAACAGCAGCAGCTCAGTTCAGTGCGTTACCAGTATTTCTATTACTTTTAGTGTCTGATCCAGCTATTCTAAAGTTAGTTTGTGGATCTCAACATTGTGTCTCTGCCTGCCTTTAGATTACAGGCTTCTCAGTGCTTGCTGTGTTTGTACAATCCCTGGCCAAAGATCCTACCTTACCCACCTTCAACTGTTCTGAAACCCAGCAGTAACGTCTGCAATAAAACTAAACGTGAGTTTTTTCTTGTGTCACACAGAGTGTGTCATGCTTAAAAAAGTTTATTATACTGTCCTAGGAGAGAAGTTTAATGTGTCTAGCTACTCCTGAGTTTTGCAGGGTCATTTTCCAAATCCAGGGAGGTATATGCACAACACAGCAAATCAAACAGACACAGCAACCAGTGCTCCAAATTTTGGCTTCACTTCATCTCATTACAAAAAGCAGCTCATGTCCTGCTGTGGAGGAGGTGCAGGATTATGCAGGAGGTCAGACTCCATCATTCTGCTGATCCCTTCTGTCCTTTACTGTCTAAAAATAAGTTTTCAAAGCCCTTCTTAGGTCTAGTGGAGGATTCGTAAGAAATCCTTGAACTGAGATCCATTGCTGGATTCATGCAAATGGATGAACGGACCCATTTGCAAGTCAAGGCTCTGATCCAACAGACAGGTACATTCTTATTCACTTTACTAGCAGTTTTTAAAATTGTAGATGTTGATGCTTGATTCTGCACTTCCTGCAATTTCATTTATGTGACTTTCACAAAGGATAGTTGACTAATATCCAGTACTCAGCTTTGTACAGAAGCTGGTGGTCACAAAAAGTGCAAAACAATATTCCACCAAATTTCCTTGTCCTTCTGCACTTCAGTGGGGTTATTGGTTGTTGCCCTTGAACATTTGATTTACAGCAGCACCACAGATGATATTACCTGTTTCTTCGTATATCTTCAAGCTAGTAATTCATTAGACAAAAGGAAGCTAGCATAAGAAGATTGAAAATGGTAAAAAAAAAAAAGTTTTGGGAAATATCTAATTCCTGAGATTATACAGGGTGGATCTACTTTTTTTTTCCTAATCAAAAATCACACATTGATATTTTCACATTATTTTCATAGCAGCTGCTGAACATGCTTACGGCAATTTCCACTTAAAAGAATAACCATAATTTTTGGAGACCTGTCCTGTATTAAAATGTTTGGGCCCAGCAATATCTGGTATCTGAGCAATAGAATATTACATAAAATTCTTGGATTTTAATAACATTTCTGGATATGGATCAGTTAATAAATTTTGTTTCACAAGCCACCTAACAGATATCCAGCTACAACTGCTTAATGAATGTTTCCCTGAAATGAAATCCGGAACATTTCAGACTACCAGACTGAAGGAAAAAATAATTCTCTGTAAGAAAAATCTCCTGTTGCAGATTCAGTTCTACATAGCTGAAGTTAACTTTATTTCCATTGGCAGCATTTTCACCTCCAAAAATCTCATATAGCACTGTGGTACTCTTTTATGTTCATAGTGATTATTTACTGAATGAACTGCTAAAATAGGAAGTGGAAGGCTAACCGTTCCCACACAGTCCAAGTTCTGTAAGTGCTGTGTCCCTCTGGAACTAGAAGTTCTGCAGGGAGAGGAAGGCATGTAGCCTTTCCCAGGGACAGGCTTGAAATGATCGAGCATTATGTTAGGACTAAAAGCCTGCACACTTTGAAATTTTTGTTACGCAAAGACAAGTAAGCCCAACTGCAAATCTTAAACCCTGCTCTAGGGTGCAAAGTACAGAGCTGCACCTTGCAATGAAAGCCCAACAGTCCAAAACAGGCAGCTGCCACTTGCTGGCCCCAGCTGCAGGTGTCAGGTGCATGAGGCCACTAACCAGGTACTACTCATGCACTGGCTGGAAGGTGTGCAACATGCCCTGGCGAAGACTGTGATAGCTTGGGCTGCACATTTCCATCTTTCTTTTTACGGGAAAGGAAGACTGGAGATCGGGAACAAGCCCCAGTGCTTGAGCTTACATTACAAGTCTGACACAGGGAGATGCCAGCCAGCTCTAGTACGAACCTAAGCTACATGAGCAGAGTCTTGCTTTATAGTCCTTTTGCACAGTCCTGAACTCAAGCCAATAAATCAGCTTCCTCTTTCCCATCCTAACACTATTATAGCCCCTGCTACAGACACTGCCTCATAATATTATCGCAAAAAAAGTAGTATTTGTGATAATAGTGGAGTTGAATCAGCAGTTGAATCAGTGACTGCAAGTTTGGGACTGAGCTGATGATGAACAGTGCATCATTGACTGAGGAGAGGCAGCCACAGCTATGGTAACAAAGCCTTGGGGTCTGTGGTTCCTGTGATAAACAATATGGCACTTCCTTGCTACTTGCACCAAAGCATTGTATAAGAGCACTACTGATCAACTGCATGAAGGTGACATAGCAATTGCCAACCTGCTAATTTATTGGGGTTTATCAAGCAAATAGCAGCAGTGGCTTTGGAAGAATTATTAGCAAATGTGAGAATGGATTTTGTTTCATAATTGTAAGGACATTGTAATACATCAGTAATGGGACAGTGGCAGACAGCCTCACTGTTTTTCCAAAATGATAAATTAGAATGGTTCGGCCAAGCCAATGATGTGCATTTCTCTTAAGTTCATGAACTGGCTTTTGACAGAAAACACACAGAGAGCTAAAGGGGGGAAAAAACACAAATACATACACAAAGCTGAAGCTAAGACATCCCACTTACGGATTGGCTTTATTTTTATGGCATAAGGGAAAAGATATCAAAAATGACCTTTTCAATAAGCAGATACCTTTCAATCTTGTCAGTTCAACATGAGTGTGGGTATTGCAGCTGTTGGACTGAACTACGAAATGTCACAAACATCAACCACAGGTGAACACTCACTGGTACACACCCTTGAGTTGCAGAGTCATTTTTGCAAAAGAAACAAAACAAAACAGTTTACTGTACCAGCTGAGACAGGAAGACAGCATGGGAAAACATCTGGTCCAAGGACAGAGATTTCACAACCTCTCTGGGCAACCTGTGCCAGTGTTTGATCAGCCTCTGACTAAATGTTTAAGTGAAACTTCCTATATTTCAAACTGTGCCCCATACCTCTTGTCCTGTCACTGAGCACTAGAATCTGGGTCTGTCACATTTACTCTGGCCCATCTCAACTCAGTCAGGTATTTATGCAAATATATGCAAATGGAAAAGATCCCTTGACTCTTCTCTTTTCCAGGTTGCCAAAGTCCCAATTTTTTCCATCTCATATGACAAAGGCTTCAGTCCCTTAATCTTCTTTGTGGCCTTTTACTGAACTTGCTCCAGTATATTCAAGTCCCTCTTGCACTGGAGAGCCCAGCACTGGACCCAGAACTCCAGACATGTCTCACCAGTGCTGAACGGACAGGAAAAGTTCACCTCCCTCAATCTGGTGACATACTGCCTGCTGCAGAACATGGGCACAACCCATCAGGTTGCAAAAACCCATCAGGTGCCAAAAGAGGATATAAAATTTGTCATAGAATCATAAAACCATTTAGGTAGGAAAAGAACTCTAAAATCACTGAGTCCAACTGTTAACTTTGCACTGCCAACTCCACCACTAAACTCTGTTCCTAAGTGCCACATCTACATGTCTTTTCAACATCTCCAGGGATGGTGACTCCACCACTTCCCTGAGAAGCTTGTTCGAATGCTTGACAAACTCTTCTGTGAAGAAATCTTTTCTAATATCAAATTTAAACCACCTCTGGTACAACTTCAGGTTTTTTCCTCTTGTCCTACTGCTTGTTACTTGGGAGAAGAGACCAACACTTCCTCCCTAAAACTTTTCAGGTAGATGTAGAGAGCAATAAGGTCTCCCCTGAGCCTCCTTTTCTCCAGGTCAAACAACCTCAGCTCACTCAGCCACTCCTCATCAGACTTGTGTTCCAGACAGTTCATCAGCTCTGCTGCCCCTCTCTGGACATGCTCCAGCACCTCAATGTTCTTCTTGTAGTGAGAGCCCCAACACCAAACACAGGATTTGAGGTGCAGCCTCATCAGGGGAACAATCACTGCCCTAGTCCTGCTGGCCACATTTCTTCAGATACAGACCAGGATGCCAATGGCCTTCTTTGTCACCTGGGCACACTGTTGGCTCATGTTCAGCTGGCTGTCAACCAGCATCCCAAGGCCCTTTTCTGGTGGGCAGCTCTTGAGCCACTCTACCCCCAGTCTGTAGCACTGCCTGGGGTTGTAATGAACCAAGAGCAGGACCCAGCACTTGGCCTTGAATCTAATACAACTGATACACCCTGTGCATACCCCTCTGCAGAGCCTTCCTACCCTCCAGCAGATCAACACTCCTGTCCAACTTGGGGTCATCTGCAAACTGACTGAGGGTGCACTCAGCACCTCCATATCACCACTAAAAACATTAAACAGGACTTGACCTAAGACCAAGCCCTGGGGAGCACCATTTGTGACTGGCCACTACTGCAGCTTCCTCTGCAAGCTCCTCTCCTTCTTCAGCCCAGGCTTGGNGCACCTCCATATCACCACTAAAAACATTAAACAGGACTTGACCTAAGACCAAGCCCTGGGGAGCACCATTTGTGACTGGCCACTATTGCAGCTTCCTCTGCAAGCCCCGCTCCTTCTTCAGCCCAGGCTTGGTCTTCCCCAGAACACGCTTTAGGAGTGGAGCACCCCTAAGCGAGAAGCCTCTGTGTCTTAAGAGGTTCAGCTCAGAGGTGCTTAAGGAGTTGCAAAGTCTGTGTAGCCCTTTGCTAACCCCTCGAGGGTTTGCCAGCAAATGGAGGACAAAGAAGGTGCAGGCGACTCTTCTTGGTTAGAATATTTTAAGTTTATTTCACCCTGGGAGCAACATGCCTCCCAGGGGGTCCTAAGCTTAGAGGAGCCAACCAAGAAAAGCCAAGACTACTTCCTGTTTCAGGCTCTTATAGGGGAGTTTAACCAATGAGAGGGGAGGGGATAAACCATCTGGAGAAGGGCAGGGGATAACAGAACATTCCATATATAATACAGAAATACATAACATAGAAATACATATTAATCACACACTGCAACAGGCCACCAGATGGAACTCCATCCCCCGCCACCCTCTGGGCCTGGCCATCCAGTCAGTGTTTCACCCAGCGAAGAGTAGACTCATGAAAGCTGTGAACAGTCAGTTTCATCAGGAGAATGCTGTGGGAGATGGTGTCAGAGGCTTTACTGAAGTCCACGTAGACAATATCCACAGCCTTTCCCTCACCCACTAAGTGGGTCACTCTGTCACAGAAGAAGATCGGGCTGGTCAAGCAGGACCTGCCTTTCCTAAACCCATGCTGGCTGGGCCTGATCACCTGGTTGTCCCAAATGTGCCATGTGATAGGACTCAAGATGATCTGCTCCATGACCTTCCCCTGCACAGAGCTCAGGTTGACAAGGTTATAGTTCCCCAAATTGCAACCCTTCTTGCAGATGGGGGTCACATTTGCTGACCTCCAGTCAACTGGGATGTCTCTGGTTAGCCAGGACTGCTGGTAAATGATGGAAGGTGGCTCAGTGAGCACTTTCACCAGCTCCCTCAGTGCCCTTGGGATCCAGTTGCATACAATCCCATAGATTTGTGGGAGTCTAAGTGGCATAGCAGGTCTGTGTCTTCAACTAAGGGTGCTGGGCTCCAGGACAGCAACTGTTAAAAGACTGACTGTTAACTGTTAAAGACTGTTAAAGTCTTACTGTTAAAGACTGAGGCAAAGAAGGTAATTAAGTACCTCAGCTTTTTCCTTATCCTTTGTCACTGTGTTTCCCCCCGCATCCAATAAAGGATGAAGATTCTCCTTAGCCCTCCTTTCGGTGATAATGTATTTATACAAACAGTTTTTATTCTCATTCCTTGGTGAAAACATGATTAAGTTCAAGATGACATCTAGTAACAAAAACTGTAAATGGGAAACAACATAAACACAAATCGAAGTAGAAACTTTGTACTGGGCTGCATAAGGTTCTCCTGTCTTCAGGATGAGGTTCATCTCATCACTTTTGGTCACTACTCACCACAACAATATCCGTGTAAAAAAATCACAGTGTGTAGAAGAGGGAAAAAGTTTTTCCTCCTTAATGTCCAGCATTTGTAGAAGTTAGAAACTACTCAACCATCCAGCTAGGAGTGTGAAGGCAGCATCAGAAAGCTGGCTGGGGGAAGAGAATTTTCTCAAATATTGTGGGACATTATGCTGAGGGATTTCTTTTATTCCTATACTTAATCAACCCAATCTTTTCTCATTTTCAGATAACAATAGCAAACTCTTACAAAAGCAAACTATTCAGTATCATATGGCTTTCTGAAGCCTGCTACAGAAATCACAATAAAAGGCCTTTTGTAGAAGCAGCATAACTAAACACACAAGGAAGACATGATTCATTGGGACTGGGACAATTCAACGTCTTCTGTAGACAAGTGTTTACCTCTTCCTGATTCACCATTACCTGAGATATTTCTCTAAGCAGCAGTGAAGTGTCAAAGGCAAGAACAATTTTAACAGCTCAACACACGAATAACAGACTTATACTGAGACAGAACTAACTGAAACTGTCGGAAGGAAGATGAGACAGACAGGTTTGCTCAAGGACTGAATGCTGTAAGTAACTCCGTAGTGCTGGCTGCACACACACAGAGGAGGGAGGCAATGAAAGCCTATCAAAATGGATGTGACAAAAATGTAATTAGTGTGATCTTAAGTATAACATGAGAGAAACTTTTACAGATGTAGTGCAGGTTGGAAAGAGGTGTGGAACTAAGACCAAAACTAGACTCCTACTCTATTCAGAGAAATGGGGTTTTGTAGGTGTTTGAAATAACAGATTTGTAGTGGAGAAAAAGCAGCCTCTGTATCAATTCCTTTTTGTAATGAAAAAGCTTGTAAGAGCCTGAATAATGATTAAACCCTCAGGTGAAAGGTCCACCTATCTGGACAGGAGAGAAATTCAATGCTATTCTTGCTGAGTGAAGGTGGAAAGAAGATATTCATTGAGCTTAATCAAAAAGTGAACTGAAAGTATTTAAACAAAGCCTGGCAAAATATCTAGAGGCTTTACTGGAGGAGTCTGGGAACCCTGAGAATGTCTCCAAAGGGTTCAACACCCACAGCTGCAATTTTTGCTGGGGAAAAACCTGAGGTAAGGTTGTGAAACCTGGTCTCTGAATTCCTTTTGGTGGTTTTAGGAGCTTTGATCATATGCTTGCTACTTATAAGAAAGGAACAGAGTAAACACTTACATTTTCTGGACAATCTCTGTAACTGTAAAAAGCCAAGAAACATAATTTCTAAATATCCATTTTAAATATCAAGTAGGTGCCCACAAGAAAGGAGTTCAGCTATTGATTTACACAATAAATTTTTGTTCTGTTGATAAAATCTTTGTTATTTTGCACAAAATTACTCTCAGAAGCTATGAACTATCTTGATTTTTCTTTGGAAGCCTCTCAATGCCTCAGATTTATTGGGTGATGGATAGTTGGGAGGGTGTTGGGCCCAACAGATCTTACATCTCCTCAGCATGGAGGAGCCATGCTTTCGGTGCACTAGGAGCTGTAATCACTACTGCAAGCCAGAATTTGGCTGTAGGCAGAGCTAAACAAAGGCAAACCAGCAACCCAGGTGTGTCCTGATTAGGCTGTCCTGTTCCTCCCAGCCTGCATAATAGAGCTGTCCTTTCTTCCCCCAGTTCTCTCCTAGTGTCAGCAGAGTCCACATTTAAAAGAAATAGAGCAACATATATATTCATATTCATATATAGCACATATGAAGTCTCTTTAGAACGGAAAGATAATTTTATAAATAAGACAAAACCAGAACTGAATTCCTGGGATAATCAGGAAAGAATTCCATGTGATTGTGGAAGAGTCATAAATCAAGCAAAGATCTGCCCAGCTTTGTAAACCACTTGCCAGCAGAGTTATCCACAACACTGAAGTCTCTGGCAGCAATTTTAACTAATGAATCCACTGCAATTAACTCATTAGCAGTTGTTCCAATGACTTTAGCTCTGTAAGCCTCTGACGCTCCAGAAAGCTATTTTAGAGGCTGTAAATTTTGCTAAAATGTGGCAGATATTTGCACAAGGCTTTCCTCAATAAACAGAAGTGTGTTCCACCATCTTCCACTTCTTGGGAAAAAGTAACCTTTGTGGCAACTCTTCCTGGCAGAACACATCCTACAGTGCCTTTCTGTGGCAACTCAGACTACATAGCAAGGCCAGCAATAAACACACATCCTTTTATGCTTAACAGTCAGGTCTTTCTTTGCTTTTGGGGCTGAAACAAAACCTCCTACAGCAACAGCTCCATGAGGGACTATAGCAGCTGGCAGTACTGACTTTGTGCAGCAAACAATAGATGTATAACACAAAGGTCATTTCTGTGACAGAGTGGGACCTGCTCTAACAAGTTATGAATATGTAATAGAAAATGGAGTTTGACAGGTGTTTTCTGTTCTCCAGGCTATAGTCCTGCACGATGTGAAAAACTTTTCTCTTGACTGGGTCTTCCAAAGGCTACAGAAATCCACTACTGCACCACACCAAGCCCCCTATCAGTGGATGCTGCTCCTTGACCAGGCTCCCCTGCAAAGGGTCACAGGCAAGAGCACCTTATCCAAGTCCACAGTGCACACCTTCAGTCACTGAGTCAGGACAGCCAACTATACAGCACCCTCACTTAGCTCTCACCTGAATTCTCTGTATATGCCATGTAAAAGCCAAAAATGCTGGCTAGACAACACTAACCCCAATGTGCTGGTGAGACCAGAAGGTCTTTCCATCCTAGGCAGCCCCCAACATTCCCTGTTCCTTTTCATCAGGTGATAGACTTCCAGAAAAACATATTGTGGGAAAACAGGGAGAAAAGCCACTCCATACCAGGACAGCTATGCCTTCCATCCTTATCTGTTCAGAAAATATTCTTGCCAGTAGATCCCAAGGACAACATATACAATTCTTAGTCCTCACTAGGCTGAGTTCCCTGAAGATCCCCAGTCCACTGGGGGTGCTCTGTTTCAAGTCTTTCTAGCACACATATGTGTGTTATACCACCAGCCCTGTCAACTCTGCTCCTACTGGCTGTGCCACAGTCCTCAGCATGGAGAAGCAGGGAGTCACAAAGACACTGTGCCATGTTTTCCTATTGTATTTGTTCTGACCAGTACAACAGAGCTAGAAAAGCCCAGTCTTCCCTCAGTTCATATGCCTAAGTACTTTATTTCTAAGGCAGATAATCTGGGCAGACTTGTTGCTTTGACAATAACAACACATGTTCCAGCATTTAAGTTTCTTGTATCAGATGCTCAATGCAGAATAATCTGCACTTTATTTTTAAATATTGACAGAAACAGAATACATTTTATGAATGATCTGTCATCATCATCTAGTTTGGCAGATAACACATGGAGCTGGATCACAGTTTCAAAAGTTTCATCACAGTTTGGTAGTAGTTAAGCATTTTCTAATGAAAGCTAGGATTTGCAGACACTGAGAACACACCAGACAGCAGAACTGCAGGGGGTAGAAAAACACAAAACCAAATAATTCTAAAAGACTTCAGTGAGATCATGAGAACTTGCAGTCCAGCCAATGCCAGCCCAAGTCTAGATACAGCCGAAAACAAGCACCCTGGGGTGTTGATCTATTTATTTTTAATCTGGACACTGCTGACACTAAAAGAGAACTGGGGGAAGAAAGGACAGCCTAATCAGGACACACCTGGGTTGCTGGTTTGCCTTTGTTTAGCTCTGCCTACAGCCATACTCTGGCTTGCAGCTCCTAGTGCACCAAAAGCATGGCTCCTCCATGCTGAGGAGATGTAAGATGTGTTGGACCCTCCCAGACAGTGCCCAGGACAGCAGGCCAAATGCACTTAGAAGAGGCACCAAATCTGCTGGCAGAGCAGCAGCTCCGTGTTGGTGGGCTTGAGCCCTTCAGGAAGACAACTTTCACCACTCGTGGTGTTGGCACGACTTGACTGTTTGTGTCATGGGAGACAGGACAGATGACCCCAGAACAAAGTAAAAAGCTTCAACAAGTGACAAGCAAGACAAGACTTCACTGCAGCTCTGTCAGATTGTGCCAGACAGGTGAGGGTATGGCTCCTGAAGCAGTGATCTCAAACCTCTGGTGTAGCTGACAGCTGAGGTAGCTGTCCCCACATCTTCAGCTAATTTTCATATGCAAATGTGGTCTCATCTTGTATGTTTGATGAATAACCTTTACTACTGCTACCGATGTCCCCTTTAGGACACATAGACTATGCACTTGCCACAATCAACTGGTACAAACTTAGTCTTTCTTGGTCTGCTACATTCCAGGTTTTGGAGGAGGAAAAGGCTAAATTTGAAGTTTAATTATTTAAAATAATTTCGTTTCCTCACTTAAGAGTTAGAGATGTGATTTAACAAGTTGGGGACTGACATTTAAAAGTTTAGTGGTGAGTCAGACTGCCAAAAGGGTGCAGTTGAGAACAGAATGAAAAGTGAACGTAAACTCTCCAGAGCTTTAATCCTGACTGCAATATTACTGACAAAACTCAGCCCAGAACTGACCCAGATTCATCCTGCCTAGCTTTTTAAACATAGATATGACATCCCATTTAGAAACTGTTGTCCTACACACCATCTGTAGTTTATGGAGAAAAATCAAGACCTCTGGGGGAAATCAGTCTGATTTGAATCCCAGAGCTCAACAACCTGCTAGCAATATTCCCTTCCATTTTAAAAGAAATCTCCTTACTGCATTACTCCTTGCATCTGGGAGCTGTAGAAGTCAGGCTGTTCACAAAAAGCTGCTTTAGACACCAAAACAACCAGAACTTACCCCCTCTACTCAACTTTCACAGTTTGCTGTTTTGCCTGCTCTGCCACTCTCCTGTAATGACCACTGAGGATTACTATGGTTTATGAGCATACCCCAGCAGGTGCCATTCTGCACACACAGCAGATATCGCTCATATCCGTGGTGCTGCCTTAAAGCACACAGTTTATACAGTCCGTTTTCAGCACCTGCAGGCACAGGACTTCAACTGAAGCTCATGAGCCTTGTTTAACAGCAGCCAGTTTGTGGTGGCCTCCATGGCCACCAGGGACACTGCTGTGATGTCCAAGAGGACCCACACTCCTCTTCTCAAAAGCTGCCCCAGCCTATACTGATATTGGAGGTTATCCTGCCCCAGGTGCTGGACTTTGCCATTTTGGCCAGCCCGCCGGGGAACAGCAGCCCTGTCCTCCAGCCCATCAATCACTCCTCTAGCCTGATGTCATATAGGGCTCTGGTTCCTTTACCATCCTCCAATACATCATTCAAGGCATTTCAAAAGGTAAAAAGTCCCACTTTTGCTTCTTTTTTGTCTCTTTCTGAATTCTCCCATACAAGGGGGATCATTACAAAGTGAAATAGGAAACTGTGTGACAGAGACGGACTACTGTGAGACTGCATTAATGAATGGCAGAAAAAGGAACTGGATAGGAAAACTTGCACTATTCTTCTGTTTTAAGTGCATAAAGACAACGCAAGATTACTATTTGCCTTTAAGGTACATAAATTTTTACTGGCTTTATTTGCTGGAAACAAAGCGTAATGTTCAGTATCACAGCACAATGACTGAGGTCTGCAAGTTGTATAGTCACTGGATAGATCAATAAAATAAAAATGCAGTTTAAAATCGACCAAATATAAAATAACTTCTCTGAGGGCAAAGAACCAGAACAGTCCACAAGGATGATGGACCATTGAAGAAAGAGACTTAAGAGTGCTTTGAGTTCTCCAAATCTTTAAGCTGCAATAAATTGGTATTTAAAAATATACATTGTACTATGCTTACCCTGAAAATCAAGAGAGACTGCACCACTAATATAACAAGATAAACAAATACATTTATTCTACTAGCAAAAAGCTGTGCTCATTTTGCAATCTTTTCAATAGGAAAAAAATATCATTTCCTGTAGTGAACTCAAGGTGAAGAGGGATTAAATGATAACATTCAAAAGAAGTACATTTGTTTATATCATCTAAAATAGGTGGGGATTAGTGAGAGAGAAAAAAGTATCAAGATGAGAATGCAAGCTATGAAAGATTTTAAGAGGCTCTTTCATGCTGAAGAACAATGCTAAAATAGCACTCTCCAGTTCCATACAATTTTGGTTTTCCTAATTTTTCCCCTAGATTCTTCATGTTTGTAAGCAGTTACTGTTTCAAAATGACCAGACTTGCAAAGCATCTTATTTTGTAAAAAGGTTCTGTCTAGTTCCAGCATCCCACCAGGAAATTAAGATTCTGCAATCACAGTTTGCATTTAGACATAAGAAAATGTTAACTGTCCCCATCCTATAAACCCACTTCCCAGTTAGACAAAACTCAGGCCCTAAGAAGACCTTTATGTTTCTGATTTTTCAAAAAAAAAAAAGACAATAGGCTAATCATTAAAGCACACCTAAATTACATAAGGAAAATCTAATTTCAGGTGCCTCGTTGGTATTGATTGAACACTGGTATCACTGGGCAATGCCCTAAGTGGAATGATACAGTGGTATTAGGAGCATTTTGCAAACAGTGAGTGAGCTGGGAACAGCTGGAGCATTCCCCCATATTGCACAGACATTTCAAGAGTTAATGAGCTGAGAAGCACAGCAGGGTTGGGAAGAAGAGACCAGGGTCAGGCTCCAGATTTTGGGGGCAGAACTGCACAGGAAGAGATTGGTTTCCCTAAAGAGAAGTTGCAAGGATAACAGAAGACCCCTCTGGTGGTCACCCAGAGCAGCCTCCTGCCCAAAGCATGAGTGCTGCCAGCCCCAAATCAGCTCTGCCATGGCCTTGTCAAGCTCAGTCCTGAACTCTCCATGGGCAAAGAATGCACCACCCACACAGAGATACGGCTTCTCCTCCCATCTACTCTGAGCCCTTCAGTGTAGCCATTTATCCCATATTTTCTGACTCCACCCCTGTCATCTCCACCTTGTTCTTTGAGTAGTTATATATTACTCTATGCTATACCTGCCCTTCGACTTCTTCACTGATTCTTTCAGCCTCTCACTGTAGTTCAGGTGCTTTCAGCCCTTGAGCATCTTGACCCTCTGGACCCTCTTCTGTATTTAAAGGGCTGCTACTGCTACTGTGAGGGATAGTAAAAAAACCAGGAAACACTGGTCATTAGGTCACATGAGGTCACTTCGAGGTTTTTCTCCTTTTCTTTCCCTTTTCTGAACTTCTTTTGCAAAACAAGCATATTACAACAATAGTCTCAATGATACCAATTAACCTTATCTTATAAAAATTAACATGACCCAAAAGCTGTTCCATTGATCCATGACAAAATATGGGTTTATCTTCTTTACTTGAAGTGCCTAATAAAGACAAATAAAGAAACAAAGAAAGATTTAAGCCTAGGCTATTCCTTTTTTTCTAGCTGACAACTGAAAAAAAGCACCTGAAAAGAGCAATTAATCTCCCTTATCTGAGCTGACTTATCGTGAGAGCCATGGCCTTCTAGAGTTGTCTGTTCACTTCATTGCCTACAAATGGAGGGCAATAGACTTAGGCTCAGACATCAAACTTAGGGTAGATGACTCCCATGTTACTAGCAATGTTTGCCAAAAATATGCAGGCTAAACAGACAAGCTAAATTCCTCTCCTAAATTAAAACTGGTTTGATAAAGCAAGCAAGAGTAAAATGCAGTTATGTTTTGATAGAACAAGAAGTAGTCACAAATCTAAATGCAAAGATGGCATTAAAGGTGCAATTTGCATCACTCTCCAAAGCTAATGTGCAGCCATTACATTTTTTTTAGTACAGTGTAAAATGTACAGTATGTATTTAATTTAAGAGTTTACAGACTCTGGTAAGTTTCACTGTTCTCTTACCACAGTGGACACCTTTACTCTGTCCTCTTACTTCATCCATATCCCCTAGAAAATTTCTATATATTATTCTAAAAGGAACGCATGACATCTCTTAATTATATTCTTGATGGCATATTGTTATTTTATATAATTTGTCAGTATTACACTCATGGAGAAATGAAAGCTCTTCTCCACTAGAAAACTACTACAAAGCCTAAGCTCTACTGTTATTCACACCCCAGCAACATCACCACAGATTTCATTTATAAGCATCACTGTCCTTTTCAAAGCTGACAGCAAGGAATAAGAGCATTAGGAGGGGTCATCACACCACAAATGTTTTGCCTGGGAGAGGTAGATCAGAAGACATTTTGTCAAGGAAAAAGAGGACCCCTAGGAGCAGAAATACAAGAAAAGGACCTTAGTTAAGAAATTATCCACCTCCTTGTTTCTTAGTGGAAGCAGTCAGGAAGTGAACTGAAAGCCTGTCTTGCCCTCAAGCAGCTGGGAGATGTGATAGACTGGACTAGACCAAGACAACTGAGAACACAGAGAGAAGAACAGTCAGTCCCTTCACTCCTGTGCAGAAGCAGTCCTTCCTGAAGACACAGCTGAGAGATGCAGTGTCATCTGAAAGCCTTTATGCAAAAGGTCTGATTTCTAGACAAGATGTTTTTTAAAACCTTTCGATTATGCAGATCAGTGCTGCTACAGTGTTGGATAACTGATATTGCTCTTCCGTCAAAGAGAAATAGTTGAGTTCAGTGAAAAAAATTTAAATCTTAACTATTACAGCTTTTTTCTTCTATAAAAAGCATCGTTTCTTTAAGATGTTTCTAATCTGTGTGAAGCTGCTTTTATTTAATTACAGAGTAGAAAATCCAATTGTGAAAAACCCAAAATATGTTTCCACTCTACAATTAATTTCAGTTTCAGAAATTAGTTGATAGAATCAGTGCTTCCACATTTCTCAAGGTGTTGTGCACTCATGCTGCAATGCACCTGTATTGGGTTTCTGTGGCTAAGTTTTATCAGCAGCATGGCTACAGGGGTGGCTTTTGTGAGAAGCTGCCAGGAGCTTCTCCCATGTCTATCAGAGCCAAGGGCAGCCAGCTCCAGGAAGGACCTGTCTCTGGGCAAGGTGAACCCATCAGGAGTGATAGTAACGGCTCTGTGAAAACGTATTTAAGAAGGAAGAAAAATAAAAAGTTATTGGGCAGAAGAAGATTGCAGCCAGAGAAGAGCAGAGTGAGAACATGTGAACAACAGTGCAGACACCAAGGTCAGTGCAGAAGGAGGGGCAGGAGGTGCCCCAGGCACCGGAGCTGAGGTTCCCCTGCAGCCCGTGGTGCAGACCGTGGTGGAGCAGCTGTGCCCCTGCAGCCCATGGGGGACCACAGGGGAGCAGAGATCCACCTGCAGCCTGTGGAGGAGCCCACGCTGGAGCAGGTGGATGCTGGAAAGAGGCTGTGACCCTGTGGGAGGCCCAAGTTGGAGCAGAGTCCTGGCAGGGATCTGCTGACCCGTGGGGAAAGCAGCCCATGCTGGAGCAGGAAACGTGACCCATGTGGAAGCAGTGTCTCAAGAATTGTTATCTGTGGGATGGACTCACGCTAGAGAAGGGGAGGAAGGTGTCTTCAAGATTTATTTTACTTCTCATTCTCAATCTCTGATTGTGTTAGGAATAAATTCAATTAATATCCCCACTTGGAGTCTGTTTGCCCGTGATGGTGATCAGGGAGGGATTTCTCTCTCTCTCTCTCTCTTATCTCAACCCATGAATCTTTCATTATATTTTCTCTCCTCTGCCCATTTGCAGAGGGCAATGAGAGAATGGCTTTAGTGGGTACCTGCCATCCAGCCAGGGACAAACTACTACAGCATCTTTCAAGTTGTATTCCATTTTTTAGCCCCTTGGTAAAGGTACAAGAACATAGTATACGAATTTTTCACAGTTCATCTCAGATGTGTGTCCTGCATACTTTGACAATACAAGAGAGGGGAACATACTCCAAATGAGTACACCTACAAAACAAAGCAGACAGTATAAAATGTTTTTTAAGAGAAACACTGTAGTTCTGCCTAAGCCAAAATCATTCAAAGGAGACACCTATCTAAGTCATGGGATGAGATATTCAGGTGTGGTCAAGACCTTATTCAGCCTCAGTGAAGTCTGAGCAAGAAAAAGAACAAAAGAGAGACAAATTCACATTAGCACTGGCACTGAAGAAACAGAGGTAAGCTTGGTGAGGGGAGGGAGGGCAAGGGAGAGATGTACATCTAATAACAGTTTTGGCAAAGACTTGTATCCTATAATTTTAGCTATCAACAGAGCATCCTTCAGAGAGAGGTGCAAAGCACAAATACAAATTTCTTCCACTCTGAGAAGCAAAGACAAACTAGATTCCTAACACAGAGACCTGTGTTTGTTGCCTGGAATTGAAGAGAAGTACTCATTTTCTTCTGTCAAAATTAAATAGATTAATATTTGGCTTACTAAAGGTGTTCTGGTACATTACAGTGAAAAAGAAAATCCAGCAGAGAATTGGTAGTAAAAGCAAAATATCTCAAAATAAGCCCTGTGACATACCTTGCAGTCACGACCTCCAGCTCCAGCATACTCTGCTTCTATAGCTCCCTTTATCAACGTTTCTATATAACGAGTCCAGCTCACAGAAAGCTAGTTCACCAACCACATTTTCAGATCAAAAACTTTATTAAAGGACATAATGTAAGGAAGATAGAGACAGGTGATTGACAGCGATTGTACCGGAAATGGGAAAGGCTGCATAGACCCTTTTGAAATGCAGATTTCCCAGGACTGTGAGAGGTTCGGATCCAGCGCTGCACTGGGTCCATTAAACAGCTTTTTAGGCCAGAAGGGATATCTTCAGAGTCTTATTTCACAGGCCAGAACATTTCCCTTTTTAATTCCTTCATTAAAGCAGTAAGAGTTCATTGTGCTGTATCATATCTAGATTAAAAAGGTTTTTCAAGGCAAAAAATAATCTATAAAACTCCTAGATAAAGTTATTCCAGCAGTTATTTAGCCTTGCTGTAAAAAGTGCTTCTTTTTGTCACCTGAAATAATCTGGTTTTAGAGATTGAGTAGCATCCTGCTTTTATTCACAAGATTAAATTGTCATCCTGTATCAAAAAATGTCGCTGTGTAGCAACTCTTAAACCATGATAAAATAACGTGCTAACCTTCTCTTTGTTAAAATAAAAAGATTGAGCTTCTTCACTTCTCATGACTGGCAGCATGTCCAGACCTCTGACTGTGCTGGAAGGATTTCAAAGGTGTTTAAAACATCAGCATCACAACTAGACTCAGAGACACCATCAGCAGTTTCAAAGGTACAAAAGTCATATCATCCCTTAACTCCTACAGGATATTCCTTCACCATACACATATAGGTATCCCATGGTATCTCACACTGCACACAGACTGGTTTCCAGAGTTCCCTGAAGGTGCCATGGCTATGTGGCACCAGTTAGAGGTGGCAGCTGTGGAAAACAAGAGCCTGAAACACTTAAGTTATAGGTACCAGGAGGCACTCTTGGTATCACAGGTGAACACTGTCATATGGAAGACTACACTGTGGAGTCAGAAATACCTGAGATAGCTTTTAAAAACTTCACTGTGACGGCACTGAGCTCTACACAGCTAAATTTATCTTGTTTCTTGGCAGTCTGCTGGATAAGATTTATCTGGCAAAGTGTAGCGATACACATCTGAGCCAGACACCCTTGGCTCCTATATGGACATCTCTGAGAGTAGGTGTTTGAAATAGATTATATGAGTCACCCCTTAAAGAGCCTACTTTTCTCCATGGATCAGGGAAGGAACCTAGAATAGCTCAGAGGTAGGCACCTCCAGGCTGTAGTAAGGTTTGCCAAACTGAATCCCACCTACTCTGAGGAGAGGATAGACTCTTGAAAAAAACATGTCAGAAATTTTCAGAAGTCTTGTTTTTGCCTTTTTCTTCTTCCCCTTTCCATCATTCTTGGTATGAAAACACTGTGAGTTTGAAGGAAAATTGAAGAGGTTTGGCAATTTTTTTCACTCAAAATGAACCTTTCCAAGGACTATATGAGACTATAGGTATTGCTTTACTTCAAACATACTTATTAAGTCCTTCAGATTAATTTGCTTTATTTAAAGACTCTAGTGGAAAGTTACGCTTTTGTAAATAGCTTTTCACCTTGTTTAAAACTAGCAGCCTTTTGTAGTTTCAATATTTTAGTTGTTTCTTCTTTCTGTTTAATTTCAGATAGGTCTGGAAAAACAGGTGAGTGAACACTTCAATGTTCATTGTGACACAAATGTATGTCAGGGTATTGCACAAATTTCACCTTAGTTATTTTGGGGACCTTTCTGTTTCTCATTTGATTTTGGCAAGCAATAACAGTTATGTGCAACGTGTTCCTTAGGAACTACATGCTAGATACTGTGTGAACTCAATAATTATTACTGCAGTCGATCTTAATTTCTCTGTAGACATTAATAATTACAGCATGTATTTTCATTACTATTTGGGAAAAAAAACAAACAAAAAAATCAACCAAATGCTTAAAAACATGCAAATCCAGATAACACAATACTTCTTTCTGCTTACAGCCTGACTGGTCTCATACTGATGAAATGGGAACAATGTCTAAATGGTGCTCACAACCTGAGATCCCAAGGGGTCCACACAACTTCTTAATTTCATTGATTTATACTGTGAGAACAAAGTAACTGAGCAGGTAGAACACATGGTGCCTGAAGATAAGGTGTTTCAAGGTTTAGTTTGAGAGATTTCAAGTGAGGTTCTCTACTACATGTTACTGCAACAAAAATAGAAGAAATTAAGCCCCTGTTTTTATTTTTTTCAGTAGCAGCTTTGGACTGATTAAACCCCCTATGTAATGAATCAATGACCATAACATGAGCACATATCTGCCTCACATGTGCTACCTGGTATATATGAATATATTTCCATAAGGAAATTCATAAAGATTCACTTCTGTCTCAACAAGAACAGGGCAAAGAAAGGGAAGAGATGAGGTTTTAGTGCAAGAAGCTAAGGCTGACTGTTTAGAACAGTCCTGATATTTACTTTGCTCTCAACCACACCTGAAGCACACAGCTATTGTACACACCAGGTAAAGTGAGCTATGCAGGGTTCTTACTGCTGTAGGGCTGTCAAAGACCTTCACTAAACTGCAGCATTTGGCACAGTTCTTACAGCAATCCTGCACAATGTCTGTGTGTTTCCCAAAGCCCTTTTCCAAGTCTCTGCATGATTTAACTGAGCACCAATATTCTATTTCCACAATATTTTAAGTTAATGACAAAAAATTTTGGACATATCTTATTACTCTGCTCGTCTTCCCCAGGGTTTCTCTGCTGCCTCTGACAGCTTTCTGATTGCAGCCTCTCCTCACCCAGCAATGCCTCAAGTTTCATCATCCAAATTACTGTACTTTAAGTCCCCTGCAGTAACTGTGTTTATTTCCAATATCCCAACAGGAAGACCCCCATCAAGATGACTCATTCTTATTTCCAAGGGTGTTATGCTGAGGCCACTCAGAGGAAGATGCAGCAGCTGCTGCTTTGTATTAGCCTAGTAGAGGAAAAAAAGTGTAAGGTCCTGCTTTCAGCTAAATTTCTTTCCAGCAATACAGACATTTCTTTCCAGAAATGATAAAAATTACACGCACTACAAAAAATCCTGTTGGAAGCACTAGAGTCCTGAAAACCTCTGGAATCGTGCCATGACATGTGGAAATGGGAACCAGCTATTGTGAACTCGCTACTGTCTGGACAGAAAGCAATACTTTGCTATGAACTGCAGGGTCTCGGAACTGTTCATTCATGCATTATTTTTTGGCTGCCTTCACCATTTCCACAGAATCATTGGCAGCAGCCTCACTAGAGAGCAGGTAAGCCTGACCCTGCAACTTATCTACCACAACTGATCACAAACAGGTTTTTAACTGCCCCATAGTAGTGATTATTCAGACCTGTTTTAGGATGGTGTAATTCTGCCATGAAATCTCACACATACAGATTCTCTGAAGATTCAGAGTAATCCTTGCTTTCCACTCAAAGGAGCACAAGAAAAGCCTTTCACTATGTTACTGCTGTGGCACAGATAGAGTCAGCTCACACAGACCTTCAAACGAAAGAGCTAGAATTGGGTCAAGATGTAGCAAGAGCCTGAAAAGTTTTAGTTTTAAATCAAAGATGGATTTCCAGCTCTAATTCTGTTATCTTTGAACAAAACTCTTGCATATTATAAATAGATAACACAAACTAGTCACTGAACTGTAGCAACACTCACTTTTGGCTCTACAGAGATAGTTAAAAATAAACACCTCTGTGTACCACCATACAAACCCCACATTCCCAAACATTTAAACCTCAGTGAAAGATTTGTCACTATATGCATTCAGGCTTAGGTATGATATGATGTGGCTTTCTGGAGCCGCTGCAATTTGTCAGTGATATATGAATGCGAAATGGCCAGTGCACAGAAAATACAAGCAGCACCATCCAACAAATAGGGTGAATTTTCAAAGTGCTACTTAAACTCTCGTACTTGCAGTTCTGTGAGAAGTGGGACAGCCAAAGTCCGAGACCACAGGATACAATTTCAGAGACAGGGTGAGGCTACATCTTCTATTAAAGTCCATCTCACATATATAACTTTGAAAGCTGTTATTTTAATTCAGACATTTGTCCTTCCTAGCTCCTTTTCCCAAATGGAATGAAAGTGGTGCCTCACAGACTGTTTGGAAGATTAGGGATTTCTTTGTTTTTTGCTCTTAATGTTCTTGCTGAATTTATTTATATCTTGGCTGGTTATTAGAACTTGTTCCATATGGTAATCTGGCAATGCCAAGCCAAGGATTTAAAACTAAAAAACAGATTATTTCAGCAAGAATATGTACTTTTGTGACTTAGAAATTCACTCAAAAGTATTGGGATACAATTTAACCCAGCTTTACAGGGGAGAAGTGAGGAGGAAAAGAGCCAGAGAGTAAACAGGAGACTACATGAAAGTAGAACATTTTTTTTCATGTTGTTGGAAAGTGGCCCAAAAGCTCATTGTGTCGAAGCCTACTTCAACAAGAGAAAAGAAGACAGCTTTTCTGGATTAGAGGGTTTTCCACTCTTTTGCTTCTGTAGGAAATGCAGCTATGAATCCCTGGGAGGAGAGCAAAAAGAAAACAGTCCAGGAAGCAAACAACTTGGAGCCAAACTAGAAGACTAACTAGATACATGCCTATATAACTGGAACAGAAAATACTAATAAATTACATAGTTTGTTTTTTTAAGCAGATGTAGAGAAAAGGCTGCTCTGCAATGCCAAGGGGAAAGTAAGAAATAAGAAATTTAAGAAATAAGAAATTATATACATTTAGGCTACCTTGAAAACTATGCTTTAATGTTCCAAAGAAAACAGTAATACCACAAGGCAGATTTTTGATCCCTGCTTCAAAAGTGTCTGGACTAGAGTTGACCAAAAATCTCAGATTCACACTGGGTGAGGGGGTTTTGACTAGAAAAGAATTTCCTGCTTTGTAAATGGGTTGATACAGAGTGGTTTGCAACCCACCTTTAGCACAAATTTAAAAAGACAAAACATAACAAAACAGAAAACAGATCTGCAAGTCCCACATGCTTTTGAACAACTGTGTCACAGTTTCCCCGGAGTACTCAGAACAGGATGGCAGCAGCACTGTAAGAGTATATCGCACAGACAGCATCAGCAAGGAAAAATTGCATTTTTATTACCAATAAAGTGAAAAGTCTGAATTCACAGAAGCGTTTTCCAGAGACAAATTATTAAAAAAACTCATTTAAAGTGAAGACATCACTCTCTGTTCCTCCAATTCCAACAATGAAGACCTACATGTAGAACAGAAAAGACTGATCAGTTCAATCCTTGCCAAATTCTGACCAAAATTGTGCAGCATTGTGTCAATATTATCACTAAAAGTAAGGTCAATGCAACATTCAAGCAAGACTGACTTCAGCCATTAGGTTTGCTTTTTTGATTTCACAGTCTTGTAAATCAAAGTAAAAATCCATAGAACTCAGGTATGCTGATTTTGTTTCTATCTTGGCCACTGTGCAAAATACAGCCAGTACCATCAGCCAAAAAATACAGGTATTAGTGTACTGATAAGTAAATCAAACTTCGATTTTCTTTTGCTCTCTTTACACTTAACAAACAAAGGACTTCGTTACAAGGTAAGTCCTAAGAGGAATGCTGACACATATTGCTCTCAGCTTCAAGACTTTTAAAAAATATTCAGCTATTGTGTTAGACTGAGTTTTGAACAAAGGCCAAGATTTGTGATGTTTTACAGGAGTCTGTGAGAGCTGGTTGGCTTTTGGAGCCCAGGAAGCAACTAGAACTGCTCCAGAGAAGGGGACCTGACACATAGAGATGGGACATTATCTGGCTTGGCTATTGGGTTGCTGCTATCAATGAGACCCAGCCAAGGGTCTCCAGGTCCACCAGTCTCTGAGGATCTATCTGTCCCAGTCTCTGGGGATCCCCTCTGAGCCAAGCAGCAGGGGGGTGCTGGTCTTCTGTGCCCAGCAGAGGAAGTGGCACAGCACACACTGCGGAACAGCATTATGGTGTTCATCATGTCCCACCACCTGTCTGCACACACACAGTGACAGAGCCCTAAGCTGTATATGCCCAGATGTCAGTCCACCAGAAGCATGTCCATGACTCTTCAGTGAACTGAAGAGATGAGTGCAGGGAGGTACAGAAACCTTACACTGTTCTTGGAGAGTGAGAAGCCCTGCTGTAGGCAGTGGCACAATCTCAAGTGGTGATTTAAAACCAGCTCAATACACCTGAAGAGTAAGCAGACAATAAATAATCAGACCATTAATATATCAATAAAACCATATTGGACATTACCAGTGTTTAGACAAATTTGATACTCCATATGTGAGTAGAGAAGAAATCCTCTGGTCTTCACCTACTCCCACAAAACCCATGTAATTTTCATACCATCTTTAACTTGCTCAACAGTTTGTTCTTCAGCACATCTCAACTGTCATTAATGTTACACTAATTACAAGGAAAATCCCTCACTTGTATGAAAACATATATTCATATTTACAATAGTTTTCACTTCAAGACTGCACTGCAAACCAAGGCAAAGTGAGTTTAAAAATTAGATTTGTTTCTCGTAGCAATTGAAGGTAAATGATCCTTTCCTCTTTCAGTCTCTCATGCTGAGGCCAAACTGGGAATTGTTCCAGGCAGGTGGGACCATAAACTCTCAGACAGGATCTCTGCCCTAATCAGTGGGAAGGTCAGGGCCGAAGGCTACTGCAGCATAGAAAGGAAAGCAAACTAAATTCTAGTATTTCCTTTTTTTCCCAAAATGAAATTTCTTTCTGAGACACACTTTCACACACGTTTTATAAAAATGTAAAGGTAAAACACATTGTAAGACCATGACAGGGAATAACAGCACATCTGTGAAAATTCAATTTTTGTGTAAGTATATGCTGCATTTTCTAGTTTCTTTCCTGATCCTGCAGAAGTCGGTATCTAGTGCTCGCCATCTCACATATGCACCAGTTTTCCATTTGCCACATCCTTTTACAGTGAATGCAATACTAATAATGTTCTTATCCCTTCCAACAGAGCGCATTGCAGCAGTAAGAATACTTCAGGCAAAATAGGATTATCATAGCCTACATCCACAGCACAGGACATCTAAGGTCAAAAGTTTCCCTTCATTATGGATATCCCAGTTGAGATACCACCCACCTCATTTTTTGAGACTACTTGGCATTCTCTTTGCTATTTCGCTGACAGCAAAAACTTTATGCACTGTAGTTATGGCCATAAGAACTCTGTACTTTCTAAAATCAGATCCCAAGAACATTTAGTCTAAAAAAAATTAATTATAAGCTTGAGTCGATGAGAGTGTTGTTAGTGGGTGTACTTGCACTGTAAGAGAACTCAGAAGCACCAGCAGAGAGATTGCCAAGATCTCCTTAAGGGAGATCCGCTCTCCTTTCCCCAGAAGGAAATCACTCCTCCTCTCTTCTTCCAGTCCCCTGTATCATTCACACTACCCAGATCCCAAAAAACATAACTTTGGTGTCGGGATGACCCCTCCAACTAACCATTTCTCCACACAATTTACAAACAAGCAGTTTACATACAGAGTGTGCTGCCATGATGCCTTGCCATGCATTGCTGAAAATGGATTTACATTATTTCCAGTTTCACACCACCGGACAGGTGGTGTCTCATGCTAGCAACACATACAGTGCCAGGATGACACTGATAGTGTGTATTGTGTACCCTGCTCAAGTGCCTACATGAGTCTCCCAAGTAGGACAACAGAGCTTTTTCTCACCAGCTGACAAAGGATGATAAGTTGGGAATGAGAGCAGCTCCTTCCAATTTCTCTGCACACAGCCCATCAAAGCCATGACCAAGTAGGTCTGTGGGACAGCAGGGCTTTCCTTCCTGTCCCATTAAAATGGGCAGGATCTTTGAACTTCATAGAAGATCAGTGAAGACAAAGTGAAGAGGCTCAGGTATAATCCAGTCCATGAAATGAAAACTATTCAGAATGAGAGGACACGAAGCAATCACTGCCCATAGCTGTGGGCTATCTGGGGAAAAGGACTGAGAGGAATTTGTTATAGTATCCCATGACTTGTCTGAGCCCAGGGAAAGACAGGGAATTTCTGATATGGACTTCATTAGCAGTGAAAATGCATAGCTACTACCATGCTCACAGCACACCCCTGAGAGACACAACTCTGCCTCTCCATGGCCTGCATATGAATGAATTACAGGAAAAATTACATGCTGCTCAGTCTTGTTCACTACTCCACAAGTACCTTACTGCCTGGCTTGGAAAGAGATGCATTGCAGCACTCCTCTGTGCCTCCCTACTCCTCTCTGGGAAAAACCCTTACTGCCTGGCTTGGAAAGAGATGCATTGCAGCACTCCTCTGTGCCTCCCTACTCCTCTCTGGGAAAAACCCTGCCCATGAGGCATCCAGCATTCCCAGAAGTCCAGAGGAAACACTTTCAAAAACACCAGCAGAAAGCATCTAGATGCCAGTTACAACCTACTGCCTGCTGCTTTTGTCGTGACTCCTCTGCTCTGGAAGGGCTTGGCCTTCCCACACTGCAGAAACAGGGTGGTGAGAGGGGAGGATACCAAGTAGTAAATAAGTGGACAAGATGGACACATCAACTGCTCAAAGCTGTAGCTTCCATATGTTAACATGGGGAAAGAAAAAAAAAAAAAAACAAACCAAAAACCAAAGAAAGCTATCAAGGCAGTATCAGCGTGTAATCCTGATGACAAAGCATTACACTGGATGCTGAACCCAATTCCTTCCAAGAAGAGAAATAAAGGCTGCAAGAGTAGCAATTCCCTGCTACAGGACTGCACAAAAACCTCAAAGAGTATTTCATTATTCATGGAAGGGTTTAAAAGACAGTGCCTATAGGGTCTGGCACAGCCAATATATGCACACACATATACACAAGCACATGTGACAGACTCAGCCCTTCTGTGCTGTGGAATCAAAACAATGTCTGCATAAGCCTAGAAAACCCTCGGATCCTGTCCCACAGGGAACACTCAGACAAACCATAAAAGTGTGTCTGAACATACTTCTGACTTCCCACACTTCTATGCTGCTTAGCTTTCTTCTTGACTCTACCCCAGATCTGCAAGTCCATACACATATTCTCTGGAGGTCTGCAAAACACTATCTGAACAAGCACTAAAATGCATGTTTTAATCTTTTGAAACTATTATAACTTAAAATGTTGGAGCAAAAAAATGAAAAAGAATCACTATTTGGATAGCCTGAATAGACCAGGCATGCAAAGGTCCCAGCAGTGGAAGGGGGGTCTCCAGTGCAAAATAAAACTCAGTCCTCACCTCATCTTTTACTTCATTCAAAACCTTCACTGCTTGCTGATCTGTAAAGTTTCAAAAAGCCACTCTTGTCTATGAGCCACCGTAACTGTTTCAGACACAGCTACACAGAGGTGGGAGAAGGGGTTGCAGCACAGGAGGCAGCAACCACAGTGAAAACCAGTAACATTTACAGGCATCACGGAGCTGTAGCATGAAGCAGTTTGGCAGTGACATTACAGTTCTCTGTAATACCTAAAAAAGCTTCTGCTTTCTCCAGTGAACACCACTTGGAGAAGTATGGAACCAATCACTGTCTTCATGGAAAAAAATTTTCTGCGTATCACAGTCTGCTCTCCAGTAAAAACACCATTATAGCACCATTAGCCTGAGGGATTTGAAAAGAATTCTCAAAGTAGGAAATATCTGAGGTTTGTAATGTAGGTGTGACCAGGCTTATCTATTGACAAGTTTATTTCTCCAATATTTTCTCCTAGTTCCTAGAAGATGCTCAAGCTGTTTGGGAGAGTGCTACTTGGCAGGAGTGACAGATATGCTGGGCACCATGCTAAAAAGTGAAGAAAATACATGGTCATGGTGCAGTGTACACTTTTTGGTCAGCATAGAGAGATCACATGAATGATACATACGCTGCAACCACTGCCTGTGACACTGATCAATACCAACAGCCCAGCCAGAGAACAGATAACAGATAATGCTTTGTAGGTGTCCCAGAGCAGGTCTCAAGTCTCCATTTTCTATTCAACAAGGCTCAACCTAGAACGCTTCCAGCAGAGTCATCACACTTTCTCCCTCAGCACAGATGAATCTGCTACTCCCCACTGATGAGACTGTACTGGTGTTCTTTACCAAAATACAGACTAAAACACTACCATCATCCTCCACTTAACTACTGTCAGTGGGAAAGGACTGCAATTAGAGACAGTCATTTTAGGACAAAAAAGGAAAAAGGTGCAGGAAATATCAACTATTTAAAAAATTAACTATGTATCTCTCAGGCTGGGAGAACCAGGAGATGAGGCATTTGCCATAACAGCATCAGAACAGTCCCCAGAAACAAAAGTTGGGTTTGATGCCAAGCCCTGTGTGACTGATCCTTTGCTGTAGATGATCCCACAGGATCCCTACCATTCACTACAATGCCTTGGGGCATTCCTGTACTCTGCTCTGCAATGGGAAGTGGCAGCTGCTCCTCCCCAGGATAGCCTGGTGTTGAATCCTCTTAGCTGCGACTTCGTGTTCTTATAATCAGGCACTGTGTCAAAACAATGTCTTTTGGCTTATTTTGTTGTTTTATTCCTAAAAGATAAACCTTGTAGGAAAGACAGGCAGGAAAAACACAAATCTACATACTTTCTCCATTTATTAAGAATAATAAAAAGCAAATAAATGTTTTGCTGGGAAAAATAAATGTTACAGCAGTCAAATACGATCTTATTCTGGTACCATGTTTGTATGCTAGTTAAATCTCACGATGCAGTCACAACCCACATGCTGTGTGCATCAGTATTTCTCTCTTCTTCCATATTTATGCTTATTTAAGATAGGGACCATGCACTCAGAGGAGAAAGCAGAAACTGCTCTCATAAGCACATCAGTAGTCATAGAATTTCAGAGCCTAAAGAGAGAGTTGATCATTTCAATACCACAAACCAGCACATTCCCCAGTGGCAATATATTTCTAGCATCATTAAGATACTACTACATGTTCTTCCCACGGTTATTTTCTTCTGAATCTGTACACCTTGTTTTCTGTAGCCATTTAATTTTGAATGGAAAGGTAGTCAGGCACCGATGTACACTGAAAGAGAAACAATCCTTGAAAATCTTGTGGCACTTTCTGATTTTATTGCTGCAATTTTAGGAAAGGAGGTGGCCAGTTTGTTTGCTTTATAAAATGCAGGAAAAGACTACAACTGTGAGCTACAGCCTGCTAGATTTTCTACCACATCCCAAGACCAGAAGGAAATTGGTAATACAAAGAAATACGTAAAATACCTTCTTCATTATAGATGGGAAGTATGCTGAGGAGTATTAGCTGGTCAGTAATCAATAACCTGAAGAACTAATTGACTAAAATATTAATTCGAAAATTTCAGAGAAGTGCCAGGACGTGTTAGAGAGCACTGCAATGGAGAGTTTGATTTAACTCCAGTGTTAGAGGAAAATGCCCCGCATGTTTGTAAATGTATGACCAAAAAGCCCATTCAAGTTGCTGTAATATCTGGTGCCGTTGCGATACTGTACTCTAGGTAGCTTATAATCACATTATTTCAAAAGTGATTACCAGGAGTTAATTGTACAGCTAGAAAGGGAAATATTCTATTGCGTGTCTTCAGAGAACAGTTACAACAACCTCATGCAAATATGTGTGTATGAGGAACAAACAAGAGGAGCTGGAAACTTTGGCCAAGTCCCAGAGATTTGACATCACTGGTGTAAGTGAAACCTGATGGGATGATTCCTGTGACTCAAGTTGGACAGTTACAGGCTCTTCAGGAGGAATAGGCAGGACAGAAGAGGTAGAGAGGTAGCACTGCACGTAATAGAACAGTTAGAATGTTTGGAGCACACAGTTGGCAACGACAGAGTTAAGAGACTCTGGGTAAGAATCAAGGGGCAAACAAATAATGCAGATGTCTGGTGAGCAGTGACAGAACCGAGGGAATGGCCTGAAGTTGTGTCAGAGGGGGTTTAGGTTGGATATTAGAAAGAGATTCTTCACCTAGAGGGTGGTTTGGTGCTGGAACAGGCTCTCCAGGGCAGTGGTCAGAGCACCAAGCCTGACAGAGTTCAAGAAGCACTTGGATGATACTCTCAGGCACATGGTGTGACTCTTGGGAATGGTCCTGTGCAGGGCCAGGAGTTGGACTCAGTGATCCTTGTGGGTGCCCTCCAACTTGGCATATTGTGTGATTCTTTCTTTCCCTTTACAAGACACCCGCTGTAACACTCCTTCTTTTCCCTTGTAATTTTCCAGTGAAAGACAGCCCTAAAGCCTCTTTTGTTTGTTCCAATAATTGCAGAAACATCTTTCTCTTGATCTAAGGGCTGCCTCTCTTTGTGAACTGTTCTACTTGAACATCCCATTAAACTAGTCCATTAGTCCTTCTTGAAGCACATACCCTCTGTACACACAATTTCATCATAGCTGCACAGAGTATACAGCCTCAGCCCGGCAGCTAAGGGACTCTGACTGACTTTCTCACCAGAGGCATATGTTGGCAACACCACTAAATTGTTCACGCCATTCACAATACACAAGTATTAAGGGGTTCTCAGCATAATTTCTCAGTGCAACTTCTCACAGTAACGGCCTATCTATTGAAATGACTACTGCTGCACTATTTACTTTCTGGACAGGAAATAAAACTACTTGAATCGTAAGGAGAAAGAATATAAATACACCTAAGAAAATCATGTTCGTTTAAATACATAGTACCAATTGTGTGAGTTCCTTTGCATGCATACAATCTAATACACGCACGGAGTTTGAAGCCTTAGTAAGTTGAAGAAAAGAATGTCATTGCTCCAGAAACTGCAGTAAAGTCCTAAACAGTACAGAATCCTACTGGGTCTTTTTTCTCTTCTGTTTTCAGTCACAGGTCCTATAGTACTGATTTTGTCCCTACTTCCAGTTGCTATAGATGGTGGGTGACTAACATTTAATTCACAACCATTTATGCAGGCATGTGTTGAGACAATCTGTAAAGGTAAATCGAGTGCATTCATTTAAATCTCAGACATCAAAGAAACAAAGATGAACCTTAAGCACACTGCTTTTCAAAAACTAATTTTAAAGCCGGTGTCATATTTTTGGTCATTCTGCGCTGGAAGTAACTCAAATCATCCTCTCTTTGTCTAACCTTCAGCCTTGCTCACTGTTCTTCCTATGTGCTGAGTGTGAAAGGAGATCTGCGGATCAATTACTTAAAGTCTGTTGTAAAATGGCTGTATGTATTTAATAAGATTCATATTTGCTATGGAGGATGATCAGGACAGATATTTACTGTGTAGTGAGGATGTAACAGAAAGATTAATTTTTGGAAGTAATTCAGCCTAGCGAATAAGGGACCTGGACAGGCTGGATAATGGGCAGAATCAAACAGTATGAGGTTCAACAAGACCAAGTGCCGGGTCCGGCACTTTGGCCACAACAACCTCATGCACGGCCATAGGTTGGGGACAGAGTGGCTTACTAATTGACAGCAGGATGAACATGAGCCAGTAGTGTGCCCAGGTAGCCAAGAAGGCCAATGGCATCCTGGCCTGTATCAGGAATAGTGGGGCCAGCAGGACCAGGGAAGTCATTCTTCCCCTGTACTCAGCACTGGTGAGGCCGCGCCTTGAGTGCTGTGTTCAGTTCTGGGCCCCTCAATTTAGGAAGGATGTGGAGGTGCTGGAGCATGTCCAGAGAAGGGCAACAAGGCTGGTGAAGTGACTGGAGCACAAGTCCTATGAGGAATAGCTGAGGGAGCTGGGGGTGTTTAGCCTGCAGAAGAGAAGGCTCAGAGGAGACCTTATTGCTCTCTACAACCCCCTGAAAGGAGGTTGTAACCAGGCAGGTATTGGTTTCTTCTCCCAGGACAAGAGGACACAGTCTTAAGCTGTGCCAGACAAGGTTTAGGTTAGACATTAGGAAGAAGTTCTTCATAGAGTGATCGGGCATTGGAATGAGCTACCCAGGGAGGTGGTGGAGTCACCATCTCTGGAGGTATTTAAGAAGGAACTGGATGTGGCACTTAGTGCCATGGTCTAGCTGTCAAGTTGGTGTTAGGTTGTAGGTTGGACCTGATGATCTCAGAGGTCTTTTCCAATCTAGCTAATTCTGTGATTCTGTGTGTATGCAGATACTACCAATATTTCAGACCATATCCTGCCGAGTAAGATAGAGAAGGCCATTTGCACACATGAGCAATACCCAGTCCTGACCTGGCTGGAGAAGTGAAGACACTATACCCAAATAATGCTGTCGTTCCTGTCTCTAGTCCCAACTTTCTGCAAAGAGATAAGCAAAGGACAGATCAAAGACTGTTTGAGGTCTGAACAGGGTTTTGACCCTTTCCAGCAAAATTGTTGCCAGCTTCACTTTGTCAAAGGTCTCTCTTCAAAATGTGCTCTTCTGCACTGATATAGTCCAGTTCCTGTGCTGCCTATAAATAAGGAAAGTTTGAAAATCTTTTAAATTTAGAAATCTCACAATAAAAATGTCATTGTAACCTATTTTTGAAGCCCTATTCTTTTTTTTCACTTAGGATTCTTATTTGCACTGGCATGCATTTCATGCTGTCCCAAAACGTTTAAAAAGAGGGATGCGTAAAAACCATACAACAAAGTAACTACAAATGGGGCACTGCTGTAGAATTCTGTTTTTGAGACACAGGAGCAAGGGAATAAATCAAATAACTCAGACTGTCCAAGGCAGTATGACAGAGTGTGGAATTTTTGGCACATAGTCTCATGATGAATGAAAACACAAATAAAAATCAATGGCTGAGTTGTTCAAAGAACAAATTTTCCCTAGCAGTAAAAAGACTTGAATACTGGCTGCCAGCCTAATTTCATTAGGAAATGCATTCCAATTAATGGAAGCTCTGCAAACAAGAGATAATTACTAAGGCGAGACAGAGGAAACGCCTTACAGCCTTTCAGCTTCTCTTCTTTGGTTGCAGCTTGCCCTTCTTTCCATCCAATTCATTTAAAATGTGGATTATTGAGATTCTGTAAGTGTATTTTACAACTGTCCCACCATTCCTGCTGCACAGGACTTTCCTTGCCTGCTCCTGCCACTGGTCTCATCCCCCATACACACTACCTATTGTGAAGTTTTCCGAGCTAGGGAGGGATGTGTTTGTTCTCACATCTCCATGTCTGAATGCCAGTAGTGCCATTATTTTTGTACTACTTGTTCATATTCGTTTTGATGCTACATTTCCTGTGCCAAATTAAATACTGGCACAGACAGGTGCCTGAAATCAAAGTTCTGCCTGCTTATGCTCTGGCAAACTTAGTTTTTCATTTCCATGATTTCATTTCCCAGGAAAACAGCAATTATGTAACCTGGGTAGAAACAGACGCCAACAAATATTTAGCTCACAACTGCACTCCTTTCACCCCAAGGGCTTCTTTCAATGGGAGGATGGAAAGTTCTTAAAACCAAACAAGCAACCTGGACCTTTTGTTTTAACAGACACACTTCCGTATTCTATCTGCACGTAGGCAGACACTTTTTTGCCTACCTCACATTGTCCCCTGTGAACTTACAAAGTGTCTTTGCCACATCTCTCTCACAATTAATACTGGCCTTGACCCAGAAGATATTGGACAGCCCATCCTGAAGGTGTGCAAAGGAGTGCATTCTGCACAGCCCAGCAGCAAGGAGGTGTCATCCTTGAAGTCCCTCTGCTACACACTGGAAGATGCTGCTGGCAGGGACAAGGATGCTTTACAGTAGCTGCATCCCATTTGGGTTTTTTCACTCTGCAGCTCTGTGGAAAAAGTTCAGCCACATCCATCTATACAGCAAACAAATCCCAAGTGACTGCAACTCTGTTCTTTCACTCTCTGGTGTTCAACACAAGATGTGTCTGTCCACAGTCCCCATGACTGCAATGCCAGCTCACATGGGCCAGCATGTGGGTCACCACCACCACAGCACCCGAGGGTTCAGCACTAACAATCCTACCCAGTGAGGGTACTGCCAGTACCAGGTTCCCTGCCACCTTCTGGGCTGCTGATAGCTAGCTTGGCTAAGTCTAGATAAACTCTATATAAAATATATGGGCCAAGTCTATATAAACCACACTAACAGCAACAGAAGCATAGAGGCAACCCTACTGCTTCTGAAGAAGTAGAACCTAAATCTCAGTGGATCACTCTCTTCATTGTCTGCTTACATTTAACCTACTTCTTTGAAAACTCAAGTGTATGTTCACAGCCACCACACAGCACTACACACTTACAATACCTTCACTAACAGACAATAAGCAGAGAAAAAGCACTGGGTTTTACAGAATCATAGAATTATTATGGTTGGAAAAGACTTTAAGATCAAGTCCAACCGTCAAACCAGCACCACCACAATTTTCTCCATTAAACCATGTCCTCAAGTGCCATGTACACACATTATTTGAACACTTCCAGGGATGGTGACACTACCATTTCCCTGGGCTGCCCTTTGCAATGTTTTACAACTCTGTCCATGAAAACATTTCCTAATATCTAATCTAAACCCCCCTCTATGCAACTCGAGGCCACTTCCTCTCGTCCTGTCACTTGTTACCTGGGAGAAAATCTGCCCCAACTGGTTACAACCTCCCCTAAGGCAGTTGTAGAGAGGAAGGCAGCCTCCCTTCACCCTCCTTTTCTGAAAGCTAAACAACCCCAGCTCCCTCAGGCACTCCTCATAGGACATGTGTTCCCAGCTCCTTTACCAACTTTGCTGCCCTTCTCTGGCCTCGCTCCAGGGTTTGTGGCAAGGGATAAAGGCCTAATTCACCAATGCTAATACCTTGAGTCATTGATTAAAGAAAAAATCAGACCATCACAGACAGCAGTAGTACTATGTTAACTATTGTGATGCCACACAATGCGTGTTTCCAGAGGCTGATCAACTCACTGCATGCATTTTAGACATTTAGACATTTAGGCATTTCACTCAGGGCTCTGCAATGAAGTGTTGGGTCAGACATGTAATGTATCTTTCTCTCCCACTGTGGCGATACGAGATCGTCATTTTAAAGGTCTTCCCTGGCATGGCTGCCAAGCTGTTTGTCTGAGCTGCAGTGGTATTTTTGGAGACAAAGACTTGGCCATCATGTGGGACAGGTGGCCTGGCAGCAGTGGTAGGAAGCTATCAAACCGCGCAGCGTACATTTCAAAACACAAACCAGAGGGAGAGGAGATAAATCATTTACTGTATTTAACTTAGCATATTGCTACTTTTTGTGACTCATCTAGTCTTGCGGAAGACTCCCCAGCCAGGTGAAGGCAACTTTGAGAGAAAGACGATGTAAAGTTTACAGAGTGCCAGGCATTTGTGAAGTTAGTATGCATAAATGCATTGAGGCAGAAGTGAAAACAAAATTAAAGATGGGAAGGAACGTGCATCAGCCCATCTCCCTTCACTCTCCCTGGATTTCAAGGACCTTTCTATGCCTCACTGGTCAAAAATAAACCTGAACTGTCCTCTGAAGGCCAGTGCAAAGAGGCAACAGCCAGGAAAAAACATCAGTACCTTGCACTCTGCCTGAAGTATCTATCCACCACACTAGTATTGGTTGTTCCAGGCCAAGCAAGCCCCCACCTCCTGTCAGTGGCAGGGCTGGACACCTGCCTTTGTATCACAAGGTCACTTGGCCAGAGCTTGTGTGCACCCACAGTGCAGTCGAACTACAGCTGACCCCCACGAGCAGCCCAGGCCTACATGGGAACCACCACAGATCCACAGCAGGGCCATTAGTGAGGGAAAGCGGGGGCACAGTGGAAAATGTCTCGCCCAGCACCTCTGACCATTTCTTGCCCAGGCTCTGAGCACAGCTACCACAGACACTTGTCCGTCACATACCTGATGGTATGTGATCACATCACCGTGTTCCTGAAGGTCTCCTCAGCAGCACACAGCAAAAAGGCTTCTGATCAAACTGAAAATGTGGTCATGACTGCCCCAAAAAAGGGATCCTTTTGTTTCTGGAATACTTCCGGTCTCCAAGTCAGCATGTCACTATAGATGTACTTGTGGTGTGCAGGAAGCTGTCAGGTACATCTGGATGGATCACACAGAGTGTGAGATTTCCAAACCCAGGCACAAGGCACATGGTTTTCCCTCCCACTCCAACTGAAGTAAAAAAATTCCAAACTAGGGTCATCCTTGGGAAGACTACACTGCATAGCAATTCTCTTTAAGGTAGTTTGTTTTAATCCAGTTACCAAGAGCTACACTAATTCTGTGTTCTTCATTTTAAGCTGAATTCCTTTAAAAACAGGATTGTCTAAAAATTGACACTTTTGTCCCCATGCCTTTAAATGTGGAGGCTGCTCTCAACTAAATTCTGCAAAGGGGCAGGCATCACCAACCTACTGAAATCCAACAGGCTTCACGACAGATGCAGCCAGACAAGGGAGACCCAACTTGGAGTCCCTGTACAAGAAAAAATAATTCCACTAAAACGACCACAATGTCAGATACTGGAGTGCTCATGGGGCAGAGAGATTTTATTGCAGCTCAGCAGTGCATAAAGCTTCAGGCAGACCTCATCGCTAGTTAGTCACAGGGCAATGCAAATACAACACACAACACTATGAAAACAATCTTGTGCAGAGCTGCCCCCATCTCACAGAACAATTTATGAAAAAATTAGGATGTCACACCATATTGCATGCCCTACAGCATGTGAAATTATCTTTACCAGACAAACTTATAAGACAAGCCATCGACTATACTTGGCTAGACATTTTCCCCACATCCTTCAATAATTTATATTGTATTAATAAATTTACTGACTGTGCTGTCTCTCTCCCTGACCCATCACAACCTGGCCCAGAATGGACACCAAAATAACCTGCTATCATTTCCAGGGTCATCACAACAAGTGTGCCCCTGCAATCTCTCATTCTTTTATTGCAAAGATACACTGCCATCTGAGTCAGAAGAATGAATCATCAAAAATGCTACTGTCAAAAGCTTTCTATGAATTATGTTCTGCACTGCAGCGGCTTGCTCTGCTCAGGATTCTCTAGTTTATTGGTAATTCTCCCTGTGATTGCTTTTTGAAACCACAAAAACAAAGGCTGATTGTCTCCAAAAGGGGGCAGTTCATTTTAAGCCACTTTAAAGCTTGTTTTTAATGGGCATGAAATTGAAAGCACAAACCAGTTTGTTACAAGGCCAATGTCAAAAAGTAGTATCACCATAGGTGTCCAGAAAACGTTATGACAAGAATGGGACATGTATTATATATAGATATTATATAACTCACCAACATCTAATTAATAGGACATCAGTAAGCTCCAGGAGCACACAGGTACCAACACACAACACCTACTGCTGTATTTCTCAGTCTAACTTTGTTTCAAGGGCATTTGCTATTATCAGGTACCTGAGGAACAGAAGAGAAAGAAGTGTTGCTGATCTTTGGTGTACAGCTTTATCCTATTAATATTCTTTAGCAATTACAGACAAGTAAGAATTCTGTGTGGGTTTTAACCCCTGATCTGACTGGGGTAGGAACTGAAGGTACTGAATGACCTAACTGAACCAAATCTGTGCCTCCTCCAAACCATGCATACACCAAAAACAGACATCCCTGCTCATTATTTTGATGTTGAATAAATAATAGAAAACACAAAAAGATTGTAAAAAATGCAAAATCTGGAAATTAAAACTAGTTTAAGTTTAGAAAAAAGGCATATGGTTTGAATAATGAGAGCTTATGAAATGAGAAGTCCAATGCAGCAGAAGCCAAAGCATATCTGTCTATTAATTATTCAAACATATTATCCCTTTCTAAAGATTTTAAATTTTTAAGATTTTTTTAAGGTCACATGCCTGTGACAGGCAATTCATGCCACAAATTGAAAGTTATTCCAGTTATTTTCAATTTCATTGGTTTTCACCCAAATAAGTAGTCATTGGACTGCTCTCCAAAAGCTTGTATTAGATCCTTCATCATTTGCCACTAGAAGATCAAAGCTAGATGACTTTCTAGAAATACAGGAAGTCAGACACAAAAATCTCTGGATCTCTTTCATGCTGAAAATCAGACAAGAGAAATACAGCTTATTCCCTTCTTAGTGTCTACAGAAAGTCCTGATCATCACTTTTTCTTATGTTTAACCACCTATTAAAGCTATGTCTTAATGAAAACATCATCCTAAGATAAACAATACTATTTATATCTTGTCAAAGAAGAATATAATTTCCTACCAAACTTCACCAATGCTATTTTTTTAATAAAGACACCGAAACAGAGAATATATTATGAGGAAATAATTATATTGGGCCTTAGAAATGCAAAAATTGGAAAAATCAAGTGATAACATTGCCAGTGTAATGACAGTAAGGAAGCCAGGAAATGGCATAAAGTATATCCGTTTTCATGACAAAGGCTGTAATGAGAAAAAGAAAAGTGAAAAACTAATCTGCTCCAGAAGTCTGCATGATCTGATCTTCTATCAATTACCTATTCCAATCATGTAGACAAGAGTTTATGTCTACAGAGCGAATCCACTCTGATAGTTAATCTTGTTGTTTTGTAGTTCCCCCCTGGAGACTTTGGGATACAAAGTATTCCGTCCCTGTTTAGCATGCTCACATATAGTTTAACAATCCACTCATCAAATCCTTGCCAAGGGTGTATCCCTTTGAAGAACAGGGAGGATGGCAATCCCACCTCATGCACATATTGATTTCATTCCAAGCCGACACAGCAGGAGCCCAACTTCCAGATCTTACTCTTTTGCAGCTGCTTCTACCAACACACTCCCTGCACAGCACGATGCTGAACCCACAGCTTTAACTCTTCCTCATGCTATCAGCTGCTTAGTGAAGTGTTCTAGGTCATGAACGTTTGCAAATTAAACATCATAATGGGATGCCTGAACTACTAGATAATCAGATTACATCTCTTCTTCTGAAAATTACAAACCTCAACTGATACAGAAATTAAAATGCAATAAATAGGTTACAATCTTTCCCACCTGTGCAATACTGTTAGACTATGAAATTCCCTTCACCGTGTAAAGTACCTAATTTCTAAAGGCCAGTAACTCTTCACCACATTTTGGTTTTACTTAAAGTCTTGCAAGAGCCTCTTTTTTCTTGCAAAAGTATCTCTTTTGTGATCTCACCTTTTCTTTCATCTGCTTTTTGTCATACAGACCTTCTAAGCGTGACAGTGGTTATAATTTCTTTCCATTTTTTGTAGTTTCTTCTTTGAAATTAGCATTCCAGTTTGTAGAAATAATAAGCATCTCATATACTAACTTCACCATGTCCATTTATTTATAGCTTGTGCATTTTACTCCTTTCCTGCTAGGCATCTTCTTCATTTGGGCTTTCAATTACACAAAATTACATCTCAGCTGAATTTTTTATTACATGGTGTTCAGATCAAACAGTAAGCCGTAAAAGATCTTTATAGACAGAGTACACTGCATTTAATATATGTGGGATATGAAAGGTTTTGTATATAAACAGCTTTTTAGCCCTAAGTAATATATTTCCAGAAATATTTTTTTACAGAACTAATGTCTTCTAAATTATCTACAGATCAACGTTATTTCCTTAAAAATTACATGTATGTAATTTAACAACATAATAATCTTCAAATGTAAAGCCTTTTCAATGTTTAGTTCATGTCTTCTAAAGAAATTTATCAGACAACATGACTCCAAAACACAGATTTCAGACTACAGTGTTCCTTTGTGCAGAATACATCTTCATATACTCACAGAAACACCACTTGAAGAATTTAGGAAACATTAAGAAACATCTTCTACCCACAGGAAATTGCATTTAAAAGAAAAAAGCAATTTGTAAGTGCCCAGTAAATTACTTCTTCCCTTTATCAGTCTGTCCTCAAATACCCCATCAACTATCTCACCACTTTTTTATATCCTGCTTCTCTCTTTCTATATCTTCTCTCTGTATTTCAAGAAATAAGGTCTTGGCAACAAGAAAATTCATCCCTTTGTAAGCTTCTCTGCTCTTGGCCACGATGACCTTCAGTCGTAGACAACTTCTTCATGAATTATCTTTTTCTCAGTTAATTATATTCATGTTAATACAACACTTATCTATAAACACATATATGACCATATAAACACCTGGAACCATTTGTATTTAAACCTCTGTGAACTCACCTTGAGCAGGCAACACACGCCTCCCTGACCTAGGATGGTGGGTTGGGGTTATAGCTATAACAGCCAGCATGTTCTTAGACATGAATTTGCATCACGGGAAGACAAAGTTTAGCCTCTTCCCAAAAAGCACACAAAATGAACTTTATTTAATACATTTCTTCAGATAAAGTGTTTGAGCAGCTGAGGAACAGGAGGAACTGAAGCTCAAACAGTGTGATTGCCCCAGTTCCCAGGGCTCTGCCCTGACATATTCTACCTGCCATGCAAGACTTCACCACACAGATACAGTGACGGCAGGGAACACCCATGTCCTATGGCCAGCACAGACCTATTGTTTTCATTAGCTGCTTACAATCACTCATAAGTCTGTCAAAATTCATGAGCACTTCTTAAATACAATTGTGGGAACAGAAGTTCAACTTCCATGCCATTTTGCTCCATGACAAATAGTGCTGATCTTTAAATCTTGGAAAAAAAATAGTATTTTTATGACCTCATTGCAGTTCCTTAGGGCTGCGACCCTGATGTTTGTGGAAAGGGCAAAGTATCACATACCATACATCTTGCTAATCCTTTCAGTGCCTGTGTTTAGGAATCATCCATAAATAGCTACTGGTCATACAAAATACTCATGGCACCTACGGCTGGGTGTTAGACTGCAACCAGAAAGCTCCTAACTAGTGTTTCTTTCTCAGCAGGTACACCTATGACAATGGTATTTATTTCTTTTCCATCAAGGTTGGTCATTCAGCAGTCGGTATCTTTGAAACAGACGCTCTAATAATCAAAATGTTCTGAACAGAGATATCATACAGGTTTACAGAAGTTCTCTCAGGAACACAGAGTTCGCAAAGTCTGCTGGTAGGCAGGTCACTGGAACATAGTCACACACAGCAGGAGTGCTCTTGTCTTCTCAGTGAGGAAGCTGATAGTCCCAGCTACATGGGAGACAGTTCATTCTTTTGGCAAGATAGAGCAAGACAAAAACAGATAAGGATGGTAATTTGTAGATTGTAACACTAAAAGACCTAGACACAAAACTAAGAGAGCATTACTCTCTAAGTCTTAATTGAACAACAGACAGCCCTTTATCAGAGGCACCTTGAACTCCTGTAAAACAGGAGGGCACAGCTCAGCAGAAATTTGGGGTATGGGGCAAAAGAAAGCAATCAGTTGTTCTTTTTAAGCCTGCTGGGAAAATATCTGTTCTTATAAGAAATTCAATTTCTGGCAAAAATTGGGGAAAAAGGATCATTGTAAGGCATGATTTCAAAGAGGATAAAGAGATAGTTCTACTGATGTTACAAACAGCTCCATCATGTAAGTGTTGCTGCAACTGCTGGAGAATATAGACTGTGCATGTTGTAGGCTGCTATCACAGGTACACTGAAGATAGGAATTGAACTTAAACAAAGAGTAGGCTTTCAATGCAGCAACTGGAATAGAGTCAGGACAAAGGAACTACTTTTGCGGTCATAGGAAAAAAATATAAATTTGTTCTTGAGAACAAGCATGGAGGGTGAAATTTTCTGTTTATATTTTTATAAATAATAATAAAAAACCTATCTGAAAAATAATTTATCATCACAGTTTTGAAAAACATTCTTAATATATTCCTGCAGCAAGACTTGAAATTTGGTTAGGCATTTGCACTTGGGTACTTATCAAATTTCCTATTTAGTGGTGTCATCAGCACGGTCCAGTGGATAAAAGAGCAGCTTGAGACTCACAAATACTGCCCCTGGATATTTTTTCTAGGTGATCTGGCCATGTAATTTCAAAGTCCTCTGCAAAGCAGGCCAGCTTCATTATTTCCAATTTTAGTAGGATGGAAGGAAAAATTGTTCCAGTGGGCGAAAGTAAGAGAGAAATGGTACATATAATTACTAACTTTACTAATTTTATATTAAATACCTGGATTCAACTGAATAGCATTTTTCATTGCTTTAGCAAAAATGTGAAAAATGTGCAGGTGAACATTAACTGTTCCAGATACAAAACTTTTCCATGCATTACTTTCAGAGTCCTGTCAATAGTAAACAGCATAAGCAAAAACTGGACAGATACTCAGGGCTGTACTTGAATGCAATGGAATTCCTAAAGATCAAGCTTCTACATTTTTCTGATTCTTCAGAGTGTGGAGCAGAACTTGTTTCTGTGCATCTAAGATCCCTTGGACTGACCATAATGCCTAAGCTGTAATACTGTAAATACTGTAAAACAACTAAAGTTGGTTTTGCTTTCTGTGAAACACCATTTCAACATTAAGAAATTTCCATATAATCTTAAACAATCACAGCTCTGCAGAAAGCCACAAAACTCTTTCAAATGGAAGTAATATAAACACAGTCACATGAAAACTCTGTATCAGGGTTTTGGTACAACCTCTGTCATAAGCAGCCCCCTCTCTCATCTAGCCCAGTGTAAAAATTTCTTCTTAACCTCTTACTGCATTTAGCCAATTCAGAAACCTTGCCCGAGTTGAGCACGACATTCAGCTGCTCAAATCACAGGTCAAAACCAGCTGCATCAGAGAACAGAAGAAATACATAAGTCAAACCCTGTTCACTTTGTCCTGGCAATTTAGGAAGTCTCAAGTAACAGGTAAGAGAGCAAAAGGAGCAAGGAGTAGAGGCATCTTTTAAGTCCTAAAGTATACATATGCCTTCCCCTGCTTTCATTCCTGACAATAAAGACTTTAATATAAAGCCAATTCTTTAATATAAAATCTGAGTAGAGCAAGAAACTACATTGTGTTTCATCCACATTCAGAAGCCTGAATAAACTTTCAAAGTTCTCTAAACAAATAAACACAGGAAGAGCACCATGGTTCTTCTGGAAATGGCCGTAAGTTGCACAAAAAAGACTGAATTCAGGTGATATTTTCTTCCAAGTCAGGAGTTCTCTAAGAGTTCAGATCTGAAAAACAAGTGTCTTCCCAAACCACAGCCCTTTTTAACTCGAATTTATTTTTACATAATGTCAGTACTGTTATTATTACTCTAATAGTCAGTTTATCTCACTGTTACAAAGGCAAATTTTGCTTGGGTCTGTTTTGCTTTCCAGACAACGCATTTTGTTATGCTGGTGTTTGCTACACTGAAGAATGCCTTCCCAAATGATGAACCAGAACTGGTACTTAAATGGAGCAAGTGATACTCGGCCACCTCTCTTTAGTTAATCCAGCAGATGGTGACCTTGGCATTCCATTTTTCCAAATCCTTTATTGTCATGACATTATCTAACCCCTTTTCTCCTTAAAATCAATAAAACATACACACGCAAAATATTTCTCCACCCTTACTCAGTACTGTCATTACACACCTAAGAGCAAGAGTAGCTCACTAAAACCCCATTCCTGGTACACTACAGCTTGCACCCACTTTACTGACACATCACTTTGTCCTAGAGAGCAACCTTCTTAAATTTACCATAGTCCTGTGGAAAACTAATATTGTTACCATCTAGGTCATCAATAAAGTGCTAAATAGTCACTGCTAATAAGCAGTTCTTATAGGATGCAAGAGAAAGGCACACAGTCAGTGAGGATTCCCCATTTACAGTCATGTTTCATAGCCTGTCTGCCAGCTTTTAGTCCATTTAAGAAGCATCAAATTGATTTCATTTCAGTCTAGTCACTTGACCAAAAAATCATGCCTCACAGAAGCATATTATATATTACTTCAACACAATGGCATTGATCAAACTGTATTTGTTATCTCTCAAAAAAGAGAATAAAGAAAGGAATAAAGAGTCAGGTTGATAAAATCTATTTTCCAAAAGTCACGGATGACTAGTCCTAAAGAATGATAGGAAGCTTAAATGTAATAGGAGAATTTATTTCACTTTTTCCAGGACCAGAGCCAAATTGACGGGCTTCCAATTATCCAGAAGATTCCTTTTGAAAGCATTGGTGACAAATTCCCAAATTTGCTGTAACTTCTTTGTGTTTCAAAGTACATTGAAAAATTCAAGCTTCATAACCCACAGAACTCTCCAGTGAATTCTATAACAACTTCTGGGTATTAGTCGTTGGGTCCAGCTGTTTAAATAAGCCTAACAGCAAGAGCTGACACAGTAGCACAACAGCAGTTCACAGAGCAGCACAGCAAAGGTGGAGGAGTTGGTGGGGGTGTAACAAGCTTCACCATCACCATTAGCCAAGGTACCGACTCCGTACCTGACTGCACTTTAATGACACGTGAGGAAGTGATTCAATTAACACTTTCCTCTAATTCTAGTGGGTATTTTTCACCCAACAACAGCCTGCTCTTTTGTTCAGCCTTCTTTTGTTCTTACTATGCTTCTATAGAATAAAAAAAGAGGGACAATAAAAAGGTATTTCATTTATAATTCTATTCATCACAGAGATTTTTGTGTGCCTTTATCAATTTCCTGAAGTACTTCACTTTTATTTTATAGAATCTTCATACCTCTATCGTCTCACTCGGGGATTTCCATATCAATAATTTTTCTTTGGTGGGTTTTCTTTGTCTTGGTCACCAAGTCTAACATTCTTAGACAGAAAAAAATAAATGGTTTAGCTTTTTTATTTTTGTCTTCAAACTTGTTTTCAGCTCTATGAAATTGGTCATTTCCATAAACCAGTGAGAATAGGGACTTGAATATATTTATTACAGGAAAACAATAAAATCATGATCACTTATGCCTAATTAGCTACTCATTAGTGATTTGCATGCCACACAGAGATGCACTGTAGGAGAGGAAAAGCTGCAGTATTGCTGACTACAGCTACCACAACACTCAATACACACACAATACAGAACAAGAGTCAAGGAAAATACTTATGTGCATCCTCCTGAGTTCCATCCTCTGCTATGGAAAAAAAATCACCTGTGAGAAGCTGCTGGTCAAAGGCTCATGGCACAGATGGGGAATTCCTAGAGGCCATATCACTCAGCTCCTCAAGGAGTAGCAGCACAGACCAGATGGACTCCCAGCTCCCCCTGGAGCACCCCTACACAGCAGGTTTCCACAGAACATGCTTTACAGTGGTCCTCTGTTGTACAGCAGAGTAATTCTACCTGCAGCCTCTGGTCCAAGGAAAGTTACGTACATCTCCACTAAATCTAGGGTTATTTTCTTGCTTCTGGTCAGCTGAAATATCCACTAGATAGTACCTTGAATGACATTTTCAAGGTAAGTTCTCAAAATATAAACTCATGATCAGGACACAAAATTCAATTAATATCATATGCAGATCAAGTGAGGAAAAAAGATTCCTAACCAGTATGTGTAAGTCTCTACAGTGGAAGAGCTATATTTATTAGTGTTAGTTTATTATTTATACTATGTGCCAGGACTATTTGTTCTGTAGTGTAAAGATCAAAAAAAGCCTTTTTTACTTTAGCAAAGAAAAGAGTCATTTGCTAGATGTCAGTGGACTGTGTTTTCTGCTCTTCTGCAATAGCTATTCTCTGAAGGCTTAAACGGATGGTTCTTTAACCATAATGTTGTTAGAGAATTGCCAGGAAGTTTATTCATTGTTTATTAATACTGCAGAGGCCCCAAAGCAGCAAGATAATGTCCAGACTTCCAAAAAACAGGCTTGCCAAGCATCCCCTTGGCCAGTTTCCAAATAAAGGAAGAACAAAATGACAGCCAAGCTGCAGCTACAATGACTTCAGAAAATGCTGAAAAAAAGTAGAATGATCCAAGACACAGAGCTCTACTCTAATTTTATATACACACACACAAAAATCCAAAAATGCTACTCTCATTTCATTTGCACCATCACATAAAGTCTAGACCAGGTTTCTAAGAATATTTCCACCCAAATGCTTTTTCATAGTACAGGTTAGTGTTCTGACACCAAAAGACAAAGCCACTAACCAACCTCACTACAGTTCTTCATCCTAGCATATGCTTTGTTCCCTGCAAAATATTGATAATTCTGTCATCTGGGTTCCTCTTATCTTTCTGATAAATGAGGCTACTGCCTTCCTAATTTATTAAGGCATTTAGCCTCTCCTTCACATTTGAAACACATATCTGATATACAAAGTAATTCTGAGATCCTTCACTAGAAAACTATTTTGGTGAAGACCAACTGAACTCAGGTTTGCGGTTTCCAAGATCTCCCAAGATTGCTCTCTAACACAAGATCACCTGCATTTCCTCCTTCAGGGCCAAACCTGTTTCCTTTTCAAGGTTAATGCTTGCAGATTTTTGTTGATCTCTGGAACGCTACAGGATGAAAAAGGGGTTTTGAAGTGTTAGCTTTCCCAAGAAAGGTAGCTCAGCTTCTTCCAGAGGCAACACTCTATCATTGAGTCACTTTGCTTTCTACGAAAATGAATGACCATACAATACATAAAAGCATGCTACTGTATAGGAATAGAACACAGATAGAGGCTCCTGCCACAAAATCAAGGCACAGACTCCAAAAGCATTGCAAGGCTGTTCCTTACATGGTTTGGGGAGGGAGGGAACAGGGCACAATACCTTCAACAGGAGAGATTTCATTATGCCCACTTCCAAGCATTCAGGCAACACCTCTCTGGCTGTTCTTGCCACCAGGCAATGCCTCCTCTCTGCTTGCTCCTTCCTGTTCCAGAGAAGAAAGCAGAAACACGTCAGATGCGATTGTCCTGGTTATATCAACACTTCATAAAGGAAAGAAATTCTCTTAATATAAAAATTGCCTATAAAAGGGTGGCTGCTCAGTATTTCTGTTGGATGAACGTATTTTTCAGTATTTGACATTCAGGCAGCCTTTTTTCTTTTTCATAACGTCTGCAAATTTAGGAATAATGAGTTTACCGTGGCTCCAAGTTCTGCAACCACAAAGTGTTGATTTTTTTGGAGCATTCTAAAATGTGGAACTGCTTCATTAATGTCAAACAATTTAAATGCAAGAATTAGGTATCAGTGTTTCATCTGTAATCTTTCTTCTTCAAATAAAAAATAATTTACTTCATCAAACTGCGCAACCACAAGCATCAGAACATTTCCGTAGAGCTGTCACAAGAGGACCTGAGGCAAAATCACTGAGACATATTAAGTGAGAGTTTGGATATCGGGAGACAATTATTCTTAAGTCCTCCTAATGAGAATTTTGTTTTCAAACACAATATTCCTGATTCCAAAATATTAACTGTGAAGAAATCTGATGGGTTTTGGAGCACATTTTAACACATATTTCTTTTCAATGTTTTTTAAGGTTCATTTAAGGTGGCAAGTACTTTAGAATACATATCCAGGTCTACTGACATCTAAAATGAAACAATTGTTCAGTAAATGTCATTCAGTTCACTGGAATTGAAACTTCACTTCAATCTTTGGCTTATCAAAACAAGGGATAACATCCTAAGAGTGGATCTAGCATTTATAAAGAGGACAACAATCTGGAGTATTAAGATCTAAAGAAGAGTGGGAAGCAGGTGGAGGGAGATGATTCTCCCCCTCTACTCTGCTCTCATGAGACCCCACCTGGAGTCCTTCATCCAGCTCTGGACTCCCCAGCATAAGAAGGATATGGACCCTAGATGATCAAAGGGCTGGAGCATCTATCCTATGAAGAGACGCTGAGAGATTTGGGGTTCCAGTACTTGAAGGGGCTACAAGAAAGATGGAAAGGGACTTTTTACAAGAGTATGTAGTGATAGGACAAGGGGGAATGGCTTTAAGCTCAAATAGTGCAGGTTTAGATTAGCTATAAGGAAGAAATTCTTTACGGTGAGGATGGATGGTGACGCACTGGAACAGGCTGCCTAGAGAAACTGTGGGTGCCCCATTCCTGGCAGCCTTCAAGGCCAGGTTGGATGGGTGTAGCAGTGTATACTTTGTATTTATTTCTATATGTTAATAATATATGGTTCTGTTATCCCCTGTTGGAATGTTCTGTTACCCCTGTCTTCCCACACACAGTTGGTTTGTTCTAAAGTTGTATCCACCCTCAAGTGTAACCGTATCTCACCTCTCCCACCTGTCCCCAAGTATGTGACCCCAGAACCTTCTGCTAGGGGTGTGACCCCTCCCTAAACCACTCCTACCCTTCCCTAAACCACTCCTACCCCTCCTTCCCCTTGGCTATTCCCTTTCCCCTCACAGAAATTCTGACCCCTTTATAAATCTATGAAACAGGAAGTCATGTGGCTTCTGTTCATGGATTCCCTTTGGGGTTAGGTGTTCTCTGAGGCCATACCGGCAGCAGAGAGGCAATAAACTCAGAATACATCTACAACAAAAGCTGCTTGTACCTTTTTACTCGCTGTTGTTGTATTCCTGGACTGGGCTGGCAAGGCTAGAACACAGCCTGCCTTCTCAGTAGGCAACACCTAGCTGGACTCCTGAAAGGGAGCCTGTTGCTGGGATCACCCCAAACACACGCTGCAGAGCCTCCTGGTTGGTGTCCTAATCCTAGCCGGGGTGGAATACGGACCAGAACCAAACCAGGACTTACAGCAGATGGGGCTCTGAAGAAACCTGTTTTAGTGGAAGGTGTCACTGATCGTGGCAGGGAGGTTGGAACTAGATGATCTTTAAGGTCTCTTCCAACCCAAACCATTCTCTGGTTCTCTGATTTTATTATACAATTTATTTATTCAGTGATGACCAAAGCAGTCTTTCCATATTCCTCCTATAATGCACAGGCACATTTTTAAATCAAAACCATAATAAATAGCCATCCTAAACAATGGAATATTACTTCGTAGTGTTAAACACCAGTTCATGTACTATGTACTTTATTTTTTCTATTCTACTGTAGGCTGTTATGAAAACATAAACTTAAAACGTTTGTTGCTATGCTATGTGTAGCTCTGCTCAGAGACAACACACAGAGCAAACACATAGAGTTTTCTCTATTTCATTACTTCTATCTGGAACTGGGAAGCTTTTCTCACAGCACTATTGTTTCTCACTTGGAAGAAAAAAAAAAAGCAAGAGAAGATGAAGTATTTAAAAGCCTCACATCTTACAGAAAACCCCCAGTTATAAATATGCTATAATCAGCACAATACACATTTTATGTAGAAAGAACCAGATGATGATGGAATTCAATTCATGCTAAGAAAGCAAGTACAGGGCTTTTAAGAATGCTTACATCTGTCCCTAATTTGCTTGCACATAAACCCACAGTAATCTGCTTTATAGCCAAAGTCATATAAAGGAATTGGGCACCAAGCAGCACAGGTAATCTTGAACTGGAGGCCCTCCAGCCTAATTAGACACAAACGCCCAGAAGGCCCGAGACTGAAATATGGCATGTAGATTTTGAAATGTATGAAGAGACAGAACAGTCTCATTAACAGCCATCCCAGTGTACGCTTAAGCCTCTGAAGTTCCTTTTTTGGACTGAGGGAAGGAGTAAGCCATATCTATGCCTGAGGCTAAGTACAAGAAAAGGCATCCTGCTCCTTCTGGAACGGCCCTGATCTCCCAACCCCCACTCCAGAACACTCCTTCTGGGCTTTGTGCAATTCCTGGCCACTCTCTTTGTGAAGACATACACACAGTCAGCAAGCTGATTTAGTATCAATAATGCCAGAAAGCCAAAACATTATAAGTCATTGAAAAATAAGACAAAGAAGTAATTCAGTGGAGAGTTTATAGAGGTATTGGCTCATTATTCACTATTTAGTAGATACATTTCTTAAGAAAGTTAGTCATGGAGTTTTGCCAGAAGCCATTAAAAAGTGGTAATTTCCCTTATTTCAAACCACTGAATGTTTTTCATTTTTATGGCATCAAACAACTATTGTTGGCTACTTTCTGATTACAAGCTTGTCTCTCCCTTATTACAACTATGCATCTACTTTATAAAACAATGGAAAATTATGAGAGAATTGAAGAAATAGACAAAGGAGAAGTCTTCTGCCAGAAGACAATCTTCAGGCAGAATGGTTGTGGCAGAAAAGGCTGTGCATGACACAGAACTGACCTCCATATTACAGATTTCAGGCACACTCAGAGACTGTCTATTTTTGGAAACATAACAGCTACACTTAACTAACCAGAGGGTGTGACAGAAATGTTTTTATCAAGTTATCTCCCTCTAAGTTATTTGGAGAAACAATGAAAGGCAACACATTATTTCCTTTTTCAATTGAGATTTTACATTACCAGGAAGTATCACATTGACCACAGAATTATAAACAACTTTCAGTTTTAGTAAAATAAAAGGACCTTTGTGCTCCTTTTTTTTTTCTTTTTCTGCAAATACAACACAAAGGAAACTCAGGGACAGAGAAGAGTCCAGAGATATTGTGTTCAATAAAAAAATTATGGAAAGAGCCTTCTGTTAATTGACGTTCAAGATCAACCTGTATCTTTATCTGTGATGCTCTTGTTGTATTAGTGCCTGAAGTCACCAATCAGCCCCACTTTCTTGATACATTTTATGGGAAGACTATTTGGCATTTAATCTTAGCAGCCAGCAGCACTGAAGCATTACTGTTACAAAACAAGTAGGCAAACTTTAAGTGGGGATCATTTTTTAAAGAACTTTTCTTAAAGGTTTTTTAATGTTTTCGGGTTTTTTTAAGCAGCAGAAAGAGGACATCCATTGTTCTCTTTTGCCCTTCCTCGTGCTTTAGCTTTGGGATTCAAGCAAAGAAGAAAATAAAGCAGTAGGAAAGGAGTTACTTGGCCACAACATGGGAAGCCTTACAGTACTGACCATCTCTGACCTCACCCAGCAGTGAATATCTGGGGATGCCCCTCTGGTAGGGGACCCGCAACCCGCCAAGGGAACAGCGCTTTGGACCGCGGGCATGTCTGACTACGGGGGCACACGCAGACAGACATGAGCTCACCGCCCACGCAGGAGCCAGCTCTGGTCCGGGAGCCACAAAGCCTCATTAGAGCAAACCCGTGCCCAACTTGATGCGTCTGTGCCCAGCAGAAGCAGACGAGATTAACCGGCAGGCATCCACACCTCCGTGCCCTGGACAGCGCACAGAAAGCCTGGAGCACACGGACCGGGCGCCACAACTCCTGTATTGACGACGAGGGGAAAAGGCATCAGCGAGGCTGGTGACCTGCCAGCCTTCGCTCAGGACAAACGTAAACAAGAACAAATAAAGCGGGAAGGGGGCGAGCCCTGGCTGGCTGCGGCGGATGAAAGGGGAGATGCCACCTCAGCCGGCCCAGCCCACGGAAAAACAGAGCTCCGAAGGCACACGCAGGGGCGGGTGTCTGGGACGAGGTGGGAAGCAGTGGGGATGGAAAAAGCCGCCCAGGCACGAGGAGGCCCGTCGGCGACGCCACGGGGATGGCAGAGGCTGGGAGGGGAGATGCCCCAGGCGAGCAGAGCAGGGTGGCGTAGGCGGAGGACAATGAGGGGGAAACCTGCGAGCCCCGGCCCCAAGAGAACAGGGCTCATCTCTGGGCTGAGGAGCAACACCCTCCCCGCGAGTCCTCGGGCCACGCGAGGTGATGCTGGAGAAGCCCCTGTGCGTGACCCCGAGAGCTGCCCCGGCTCCCTTCCATCGCCCCGACCCGGCCACCGGCAGGACGCCCTTACCTTCCCGCCGCGGGCGGGGCCGCTGCTCGCCCGGACCCCGGGCTGCTCCTGCCAGGGGCCGGAGGGGCCGGTNTTTCTACGAGCGGCTGGCAGGGGGGAAAGGATGTCTCTGGGGAGGTTTCGGCACAATAAACCCCGCTCGTTCTATGAAGCTGGGGCGTGTTTCAAAAAGAGTAATTGTGATTTGGGCAGGAATTGCCAGTCCCGGCGAGCCCAGAGAGACTGCTGTGTCCTGGCCTTGTTATGCAGGACTCTGCGAAGCAGGTGGAAAAATCATGAGCGGATTTCTTTTGGTTGCAAAGGCTTTCTGACGATGGAGGGCGATGTCATAGTTCAGCACTAGTTCTATCCGTAGCATAAAGGCCTGTCAGTGTCAAAGAGAGATCACAGGAGAAATTGCACTACTCAAAAATTGCCTCTATTTCCCTTTTGCTGCACGATTATTTTCCTTGGAGTTAACAACTAATCAATTCCAGGAATTTGATGGAGGGTCTGTATTAAAGTAACTCTGCAGCTAGCTGGGTTTGCCAGCACTCTCTCACTTTGGAGCTGATCCCTTGTGTCAGTCCTGGCTCTCTTTGACCAATGTCTTTTCCTTTGCTGCTTTTTTTTTTCAGCAGAAAGGATGGGACTCTCCATTTGGATCCTTATGGTACTGCTTTATTTCCATAGTACTCAGCCTGAAAACTAAAATCGTGTCTTACAATAAAAGTAAAAATTAATTTGACAATTTCTGATCACATAATTAAAATTAGTTTTCTTTTAAACACTTGAAATTAACTTTTTCTACCCAAGGACAAGTTTTGTTTTTTATATTTCCTTCTTCACAAAGCAAAAGTAAAGGATGACTGTATATATTTTGAAGGTGTTAATAAGCAAGAAATATGTATGATTTTATTCAATTTAATATATCTAGTCCTGACAGTAATGATTTACAAACCATCATTTGCAACACTTACAACTAAAGCAGTTGGGAAATGTCAGAGCAGATATTTTTTTCTCTCAGAAAGGCCAGCTCTGCTAAACTGAAAGTTTCCATGGAAACATACCAGTTTCCAAGAGAGTTTTCGTCAGAAAAACCCCTAAGACCTGGCTCCAACTATTTTTCAAGACAGGCAAACTGGCATAGCCCCTGCGTAGGCCACAGTCCTGGCTCTGGTGGCCTAAAAGTAGGTGTCACAATCCCATGTCCTTCTGCCAACAGTGCTGGGAAGCATCTGGCAGAGTCTGGGCAATACCAGTTTCTGCCCCCTAAACCTTTTTATCCAATAAAAAATCACCAGACACTGAGTAGCACTCCCTTATCCCAGCAAAATTGCATCAGGGTTCAGCATGTGTGCCCTCTCTTCCACACTGCTGGGCTGAGTCTTTTCTGCTACGCTAAAGCAAGTGTATCCCAACAAAAAAAACCTGCTCTAGGGGAACTGCTGTCGTTGTCTTGAAAGGGAAGAAATGCAGTAAAATTAGAAGAGATAAGGATATTTTGTCTCCAGATATATCCTTCTGCAGCAGTTGCTATGGTTTTGCACATTCTGAGGTTGTTTTGCCACATCAGCATTAAAAATTGTCATAAAACATCAAAGGCATCAGCTGAAGAAGAGGCAACTCAATACATCTGCTGTGTGCTTGCTCCAGTTTCTGTGTCAAGATATGCCACAGGTAGTAGTTTTCAGAGTCATCAGATCTTCAGACCCCCTGCACACTGACCTGCAAAGCAGATTCCTTCTTTCCCTTGTTTCAGCAGGACTAAAAGCTCTCTTGTGAATAAGACAGATGCTGTGTGTCACAGGTGCACTGATAAATTATCAGTAATTCCTTTTCCCTCACTTTTTTGCATAATTATTTCGCCTTTCTCACATACAGTATGAGAGATGAATCTTCAGTTTAATAAGTACCCTTGAGAAAGTGAAGTGTCTTTCACTGAGCTTGGGGCAGTTACAACCCACCCTCTTCAAACATTCAAGTTACTGAGCCAAAAAAGAGGAGCTTTATATACTGTTGTGGCAATTATATTTCCAGAATATAAGATTGCTTATCTTCTCTCAGTTGTTTCTTCATGGGTTTTAAGAAAAAGCACAGGGGAGAGAAAAAAAAATTCTCTCAATTCAGTGAAATTGTGCTGTTCATTTGCAGAAATACCTGACATAGCTTTATTCTAAAGAATACAAAGAACAAGAGGAACTTCGGGGGTTTTTTGGTAACACTTTTTGACCATAACTAGTGTAAAGTTCATGAAACCTGTGTATGTGAAATGCTAGAGAAATGGTGCATTTTTAAGGTCCCAGTCTGTAACCTTGCATGAACTCACGGTATAAACCAGAAGTCAAATGAAGATTAAAAGGGGTATGAAAAGAATTAATGATAGTTTTTTAATATACTAATTTTTTGTGGCTAGTATTCAGATGACAGGTGACCTTATAAAATCTACCAGTGATAAAGACTTTTACTTGCCATTTTGGCTCACATACAACAACAGCACCAAGCCTGAAGTATTTTTAATCAAGGTACCTGCTGAACAAGATTTAGATATTTTAGTCGTTTGTCTTATGCACTCTTTCATCTTTCTCATACAAGAAGGATTCAACTTACTGAGTCACAGCAAAGAAACCATGCAGAATTTTATCAAAAGGATTATATGCAAAAACTATGTGCTACCAATGGCACTGGTCCAGTAAGTAACATATGCTATGGCGACGGTAACACCACATGGGAGTGATGGGCTGGGCTGCGGGGTGAAAGGAAGTGCTAAGCAGAGTACATGGTAGACGGAGGCAGCTATTCCAGGTTTATCTTCTCAGTGCTATTTTTGAGTTTTTAGATTAAATTTTATCTCGATACAGTCCTTCTCTCCATAGCTTTGGAAGTCATTGCAGCACAAGCACAAGGAAAATACTTTCCAGTTACAGCATGAACAAGCTGAGCAGGAGGGAGTCACTGCAAGATTATCATCCAAATCGCCATCTGCCCAAGGGAAAGGACAGCATGTAGTTGCACTATTCCTGGAGCAAAGGAAGGACCAGGTAGTTACCAAGTCTTCCTTGCTCTCTGCAGAAAGTTATTAAAGCCCACTTCAGGAGGTTTGCTCCTGCACTGTCTTGTTCATGCTGCCCGTGGCTTTAGCAAAGACAGGCAAATGTCTGCTTGTGACCCTGCCTCAAGGTTTCTTTATTTCTACACCACCAATTTTGGAGTGGAGAGGTGAGAAACAACAATTAAAAACAGGACCAAAAATGTGGCATCCTGAAACAGGAGAAAGAGAAGGTAGGATGAGAGTATATTTCCCCTTGTACACTTAGGCCATTGTCTTAACCCTCACCTTCTGAAGACAGTCATAGGCCACTCCTATATTGTATTGTTTACCATGACACAATTCCTTCAAGTAACAGGATAGTTAGGATTAATGTCAGGCCTGAATTATGGAAAAAGTAGTCTGAATATCTATTCTTTACATCAACAAAGGCTTTTGTAAAAATTATTTGGCTACTTAACAGTGGAACTGGACCATCAGAGAAGAACAAATTCCTGCAACCTATTTTCTCAAGTGAATGATCCATCTGCAAAGAGCAGTTCACAGAGCAAGCCCCTAAGACTGCAAACGGGAAAGGCTGTTCTGCTACTCAGTGTAATCTCTACCATAAGCTGTATGTTGGATCACAGGTGTAAAATAATAACACCTCATTTGAAACTCTGTAGAGCTGCTAAGTAAACAGATAAAAAGCTGAAATTAACTAAAAGTGCTGCCAATTGTTAGTTGTCGTCATTGTAGGTGAAGGTGTAGGAAAAGTCATGAAAAGGTCATTTAATTCCTCACTTTGCCTTCCTTTTTTCTCTGAGCTGCCTTTTTTCCAGAAGTGGTCAGATCCTAGAAGCTATTCAGTTTCTTACCATGTTAAGAAGCTGGCCTAGAAGGCATGGACAGCTAATTTATTCCACTGAAGCCTCTTCCTGTCCAACATGTACGTCACACTACCTAGCTTTCATTGGGAGATAGAGAACTGCTCCTGCAGACCCATGCCAGCAGGATTCCACTTTGCCATGGTGCAGAAACTGGGAGGCAGCCAGTTACACCAGCAATACTCTCATTCCCTGCTGTCAGAGAAGCATGAAGAGCTCATGGGAAAGCTGAGGGCTGGAGCTGACATTTACAAACTAAGAGCAAGGCTAGCTGCAATGTCTACAGGCATAAAACTTTTGTTCACAGTTTCCAAATGTTCTGCTTCACAGAAGTCAAAAGCTCTCACTAGTCCCTCAGGAGCTTACCTGGGATCAGAAAATAATTCTATCTAGCACAGAAGACAGCTGGACATTACTGTGATCAGGTTTGGCAAGTTCCCAGAGGTTGACAGTCTATTGGACAACATTACCATTATGTTGGGTTTGCTCCTGTGCTATATGGATGCTTAATTTAAGACTGAGATGAAACTTAGCACACAGCATTCTACTTACTTTATTCCTAGCTGAACAATTACAGTCAGTCAGTCATTTTATATCTGTATATAGCACTTAATCCATATTGCAATAATTCATGTACCATGTTATATTGCTGCCCTGAGCCTCTGCCAGTTTCAGATCAGTCACCTCTGTCAAGTCCCATAGGATAAAAGGGCCTGTAAGACATATTCAAAATAACGTTCAACCCTGGATGGCCACACATGATGTAAATTTCATCACCAGCCAGGTGCCAGGGGAACAGCAACTGATGTGCAGAAAGGCTGTTGGAAATGGTATTCCTGCCTGTGTCATACAAGCTGCTGAACTTACCGTCTATTGTTACCTAAATCTGCACTTGCAGCGACTGCCTGGACAACTTTGTATTTTAATTGCTATTACTTTCATTGACATTAATCTGGGGGAGGGAACTTAGAATTAAAGCAACATATTTTATTTTTATAGAAATTATAATCGTGTTCGGAGAGCAGATTAAAAGGGCTCTCATAATGATGGCAGTGAAGGCAGAAGATAGTGCTTTCATTTCCATAAAGCATCAAGCAAACTCTTCTTTACTGCCAACACAATCTGCTGCTGACTCTAACTATTTATGTTTATTTTTATGTATTTATTATGAGTTTGTCCCCTGCTGTCAAGGAGACAGGCTTCTGCTCCTTACCTTTCAGGAATGCATTAATCCTGGTGATTGGTTAATGTACAGGGAGGGAACAGAGCAAGGGGAATACAAGCTGCTGCAGCAACCTAGTGCCATGTAAATCCTGGGAACAAACTGAACACAATTACAAGTAATGAGAAAGCACGGAATCCAAAATAACACTCCTAGGTAATAGCAGACTTTTTTTTTTCCTCCGAGTGGAAATTTAATTAATGCATCCAAAGTTGGGGTTCTGAAGCAACAAAATCCAAGTTGTTGCAGAGTTAATTCTCATTTCTGCTGCCGACTCCAAAAAAGCAGGTGTCATCATGGGCTGTTGGCAGCCTCCTCTTGTGCACAGGGGACAGTGATTAGAACAGCATGAAAAGCCCAGTGAAGCCACCAGTGCTGGCACGGGGCAGTCTGCCTGACAGAAAAGCAGTGGGGGAAGTCTCTTGATGGGTGACATCACTGTAAATAAGCTTTAGGTTGGCACAAAAAAATTCAGTTAAAACCTTACTTTTTCTCCTGGTTGCTTGGTTGCCAAATTTCCTTAAACTCTGCTGGCTGTATGACTAATCATGCCTTTTAACATTTTCCCCTATGTGATGAACCAAAGTAAAGTTACATTCAAAACACTCATTACAAACCCAAAAGCACTGAAGGAAAAGACAAAAGGAATCCTGAATTCTGAAATCTCCTATTCCTGTCCAACTGAACATTTCAACTTCTAAACCCTATGAATGCCTTAACTTTATAATGATTTTTAATGATGTGACAGTTTAACCCTTGGCTTGCTGGTTCATCATAGGGACATCAGTAATCAAATCAGACGTTTGTGAAGTGAATGGATCAGGTACAAAAATGAGCTCTAGCAACAGCAATTTAAGTGTTTCCCCCACTCCATACTTCCTCTCCACAGCCTCCATAGCAACATATTTTTGAGAATCTTTGCAAAGATTCTCAAAAATTCAGTCTTCAGGGAAAAGCAAACCCCTGAAATCACTAAAAATTTGAAACAACTAAAACAAAGAATTCTTGCACAAGGCACAAGAGAGAAACATCACAAAATCTCAACCTCTGAGTTACAAATCAATTCCAATTTTACAGTTTTCAATTCCATCAATTCCAGTTTTCAGCATCATTATAGCCTTGTGATGCCTTTAAAAACTAGAAGGGAGGGAGGGCTTTTCAGTTCAACTCCACAGAAACCCGTGTCTAATGATAATTTAAAGTAATTTATAACCCATAAAGCACTCACAGCAAGGCCAGTATCACAACATCTACTGATATTTATGAGTTTGCAGGTCCCAGTTCTATTAATATGAATAATAAGTAGGTAATTAATGAGATAAAAGAGTGTTTATTGTTCATCTTTCATTAAAAATACTAAGTGAGCAATCTGCAACCTACTGACATCTGGAATTATGGTTTGTGCTATCTGCAGATTTTGCTTTGTTTACCCAGAATTGGTCAAAGCATAAGTGGTTTATGGTGCTCTTTAACATACAGCTATGGCATACATAGGCTGAAAAGACAGGTGCTAGGTAAGTCAGCAGTTTATTGATTTGACATTCACTGCATTTGCAAGGTTAACACAACTTCTGTCCTGAACAAAAAGAAACTGAGGGCCTCTGCATTCCCACTGAACTAGATGAATGCTGGTGTTTGAAAGAAGAAAGGACACTGCTGTTGCACAAGAACCTGCATTATAGCAGAGAAAAAGCCCAAAGGGTAAATATCAAATTCTCTGCTTTCTGAGGCAGCATTTATGCAAAACGTATGTATGCATAAATACTTCCTGAACATTGTTTTATTGCCTTTCATTTAAGGAAAAATGTGGTCTTTACAGGAAACCAAGCTTCAAACTTTCTTTAAAAATTAATTATAGTATCAAGGCTAAATTAGTAAATCTGGAAGTGCTCTATGATGTCCTCCTGAGTCTAAATGTGCCTTTTAATAGGTCTTTTATATAGAAGGCATGACATGAATTAACACAAGAAGTGAAGAACCTGATATGGAATAAGGTACTTAAGCCATGCAAAGAGAAGATTTAAAACCAGGCCTGTGTATACCAGGTACATAATAACTAATATATCACTAAAGCATCAGGCAAAGCCAATGTGAAGGCACACTTCCTGCATTTATCTTCTTTCTTTTAAGAAGTACGGCAGCAACACTTTGACTCTATTTTGCTAGAATGTAATTTCTGGCATTGTATATAGACCAGTTCCTCTGCTGGCATTTTGTTTTGGATCTCTTTAGATACAGACCACAGTGGCAGCAGCATCAGCCTCATGATATAGTGCTGCAATCCCTACAACTGTGTATCATTAGTGGGAAATCATTTTAATGCTCTTGTAAACACCATCAGAGAGCCAGGAGACTATTTGTGTTTGTTTTACTGTCAGAGACTAAGCTGCCTTATTCCAACCCTGTCCATCAAATTAGTGTTGGACCAGGTTCAAAGTACTCTAAACCTGCCAACTCAAGTCTGGCTTGGACTTTAATAGAACCAGGCAACCATTTGCTGGTGCAGACAATGCAAGCATATCTGTTGCAAATACATTTATTGATAAGATTCCCTTTCTCCATCATACAGAAGACTGCAATCCCCATGGTGGAGGCACAGCACTTTGCTCCAAAGGCTTTATCACATACTTCACATTGGCAGAACTTTTCCTTTTCCCCACATACAGAAAATGTAGGTGTATAGAACATTGGATAATCTTCTTACATAAAACATCTTACATTTTTATGTAAGAATGCAGACTACATTTAGTCCAAAGTCTTCCCCTCTGTGGTAGCTCTTGGTTTTGACCCAAGAAGAAGGAGAAATCTTGGCAGAGAGTTGAAAGAGAGATTTTTCTGACCTAGTCACTGGAAGAGACGGTATGATTTTTAGGAAAAAGTTATTCTTTTCTTTCAAAAAGTCCAAATATTCAGTTCAGCCCACCACAGTTAGCTATAAAACACAAAAATGTCAACCAAAACATGGTTACTGAGTGGGGTTTTCAAGCGTTATATGGGTGGGAAGAATAGGACATGACCTGGGAGCACAGATAGCCAGGAAGTGGAAAACACCAGACTTCAGAGCCACCAGGCTGAAGTTCCTTTGTCAAAGTGGGGTAGCACTAGTAGCTGCAGAGCATCAGTGAGGGTGTGGTGCAGTGGCAGTATACCACAATCTACAGTGTTAGCTTTTCCTCTAGCCACTGCTGCTGGAAGTCGAGAAGGAAGCCTCATTTGCCTAGTTGAAGGCCAGGTCTATATTAAAAACATTTGCCTGAAAGAACCACAGTCATAGGTAACAGGAAGGCACAGAGGTTATTAATGCATTTTTTCAATGCTAAAAAAGTGCCTATGGGCAGTTTCCAAAAGCAACGCTGGTAACAAGAGAAATTCTGAGCAACTGCATACTCAAGCACATTTCTTTTAGCCTCCACTCTCGATTTTTGTTCACTTTCTGTAAACAGCAAAGTGTTTAAAGTTAAGCTCCACTGCTCATGGAAAGCAAGATGTTAGCTTGCCTCTCAGCTGCAATCAAAATTTGAATTGTATGTTTAATAAATTGGGGTTGTGATGGTTAGTTACAAGAGCTAACAAAAGTATCTCCTAGGATTTGCATAGCAATCCCATACAGGAGGAGCTTCAAAGTACAACTATCAAATATTCACAAGTGCTTGTAACCTTTTCAGTTGCATTCAGATGCTCTCCCCCATACCATGCTGTGCAGGAACTGACACTAAAGTCAGCATGATTCCCCACAGAAAATGCTACTCAACTTGAGTAAAGGTGACAGAATCAAACCCTTGGATGGGGGGGATGAGAAAACTCAGTATTAGTTTGAATAATGAATGTATCTGAGACTATCCTAATCTCCTTATGAAAAGAGAGGCAAAATCTAAATACATTATTCATGATGAATTATTCAGTCAGCTGTGTGTGAATTATCCTGGGAATATTTCACTGGCTTTTAAAACTTCTTTCTTAGAACAAATAAATCTAGCTTGGGAAAAACATCCCCTTCAGTGGCCAACCACATTTTCAAACTAGTCTGTCAGCCAAAGATAAATTTAAAACTTGGTTTAGCATTTATATCTACTGTAGCATCATCTAAGAGTCCAAACAATATATTTGCATCATTGTAGCATCATGTAGGAATCCCAATAATAGCTTCTCATTATCTCAGTGCAGTACAGACAAAGATGTGACTATAATGTTCTTAGACTCAAATTCAGATGTTAATGTGTCCTAACACTATGAGATTTTTATAAGCCTAAGTCTAAAATTCTGGAAAGAAGGACTATATGTTGACTAAGCATACTATTATAGATGCATACCTTCAAGACCATCTCCATGAAATGTAGTGTGCTCTCAATGTCACACCTCCCACATGAAGTGAGACAGAATTTTTCCTAGTACTCCTTAAGTAGGCCCTACAGCCAAAACCCGAGAAGCTCAAGGGAAGGATGCATCTATGAATAAACAAGATAGCTGGATTTCACCTTTCTTAGCTCTGAAATCTCTTGAGTGCAATATACTTATAAATTTTTTTTTTTCAGAGATTTGTACAGTTAAGCTTACCAGGATGGGAGAGGTTTAATACATGCATGAATAAAGAAACAAATGCACTCCAATGTCATCAGAGAAGACAGGTATTATCATATAAGGTGACTTAACTTTCTCCACTCTTCACATCATTCTACTTTTTCATTTGGAGGGACACTTTACAGAAAACATTGTGTCCCTAGCAGAACACAGAAGAGTAACAGCAGCTGTAGCAGCTTCTCCTTTGCTTACCCTAATGCAATGCAAGGCCTATGAGATGGACTAGTGGGAATGCCAGGTGTTTAAAACTCTTACCAAAAAAATACCTAACAGCAAATCCTTAGTACCACAATACCACAAGAAAAGTGGCACCAAGCTCAAAAAAGAAACCAGCTAGAAAAAACTTCTTAGCCTTGTAAGCAAAGACAGAAGAAGGGAAAAGGGAGGATAAGAATTAGCATCACAGATGGGAAATAGAAAACAGCTATGACAGATCTTATCTCAAGCTTCAGTGAGAAACTCTGCTCTGTCTCGGCAGGGGGACCTTTTGAATCACATTTGTGATTCTTACTTCACTTATATGAGGTCTATTTTGCTTTAAATCCTGTGTTCATTCCTGGTTATTTTCTCTCTCTTAATTAAACCTTCATATCAGACTTTTATTAAGATAGAGGCAAAGCCTATACCTTCCTCATTCTCTCAAGGTTATCTTCTGAAATAGGATTGAATTATTTTAACGGAGAGAGAGGATGGAGAGTACTGCTAAACCTATGGGAAAGTTGTAATTCCACAGTTATTTCTAAGAATACAAAAGATTGTTGTATCTTGTATCTGGACAATCCAATTAGCTTAATGTCTGGGAATTAAGCAGGCTTCTGATCATGTTGGAGAACCGACCTATTTCAATGGAAAACTTGTATTTGCACAGCTGTCTCACTGCGGCTCAATAGAATCATCCTAAAATTAATCATGGGCCATCACCGCTCAAAGAAAGAATGGTAACTGGTTCTGGAAAATCACAGGCTGTACAATACCTGTTCACTGGCTGATGTGCAACACAAAAGTCAATATGGCCATATTTCATATGGGTATCCCCAGTTGCTGAGTTCACAGATTTGTTTTTCTAAACAAGTAATTAGCTAAACAGACACAGATCCATGAAATATTTACAAAGTTTTTCCATTTCAAGTTTGAAAAGAACTCTTGCTAGTTTGAAAATTTTCAATAAATACATAGCTCAAAAGCAAATTTCCTTCCCCTTTCTCCCTCTTTTTTCATATTTGAACAACATAGAGTGACATAGAATGACATTATCACAGCTTAGGAACGGTGTTTTGTGAGGGGAACTTTTTTGTCCTGTAATTAGTTGGCTTCACTGGTTCTTTCCACATTTCAGAATGTTTCCAGCTGCAACCAGGAGCAGAACTGTGCAGAGCTGATTCCCCTTTGCCACCCACTGCAAGTGCCTTTCCTGTTAGCAGTGATGCCAAGGCTCTGGGCCCCTCAGTCTGTCACATGCCTCAGCCATCAGAACTTAGAGAAGGGATAAAGAGCCAAAGTTATTGGCAGTGCTAGGACAGCACCACACACAGCATAGGGGCTCTCAAAGAGAAACACTGATCTTTTCATCCTTTCTTAGATATAGTTTATGACACTTAAAATATTAGCATTTACCTCCACATGTTCTCCTGATAGTATTTTAATCAGTAACAATACAATAAGTACATCATTAGATGACAAGAATTAGTTTAACTTTGGTAAAGGGAGAGTCACAGTTTCAGAGGTGGGAATTTTTGTGTGGCTTCACATTTTATTTTCCTTGGATTTTCATTCTCAAACTCTGTGTTGAACTCCTTTGAGGCAAGATAATTATTCTACAGAAGACCTTTTTAAATCTCAGAGCTCTGCATGCTTTAGAAGAAAAATAAATTGAAAAAAATTAAAATAAGAAAAATCAGAAGAGATAAACAAAATTAAGAGATTTTTGGAAAACAGGTTCTATAGCAACATATTGTGCAAAGCATTTGACATTGTCTCACACAACATCCTTGTCTCTAAATTGGAGAGACATGTATTTGACAAATTGACCACTTGAATAGGGAATTGACTGGATGGTCGCACCCAGAGAGTGGAGACCAGTGACAATTGGTGTTCCTCAGAAGCCAGTATTGGGATCGCAATGTTTAACATCTTTGTTGGCAACATGGACAGTGGAATTGAGTGCACCCTCAGCAAGTTTGCCAACAATTCCAAGCTGTGTGTTGCAGTTGACACACTGGAGGGAAGGGATGCCATGCAGAGGAACCTTGACATGCTTTAGAGTTGGGCCCATGAAATCCTCATTGTGAATGTAGGTAACACAGGTATCCCTCAGGAAATGCCAGGAGTGGAAGGACTTAGGCAAATTTATTTCCAAAGATGAGAACACTAAGAACATTAAACCTAACAGTGTTACAAACACCAGGCCTTGGGAAAAAGACATGCTTCTGTTCTCCTCAAGGCTTTTATTTTTTCTCCTGCTCACCCTGCTGTGTGGAGGCCTTCAAACAGTTCTGCAAGAAGCTTATCTACTTCCCACAGCAGGGAAAGTTTCTCTAGAGTGCAGTGGCAAAAAAAACATTTAATATTTCTGGGAAAGATCCCTCTTCTAGGTAGGAGAGACTTCCTAAACAGAATGAGCCCTAAAACTTCTTAAAATAATCTTGCGGAAAGGGTCTTCCACACTTACACTCATAAAGTTCAACAAGGCCAAGGGCAAAGTCCTGCACATGGGTCGGGAGAATCCCAAGCACAAACACAGGCTGGGCAGAGAGTGGATTGAGAACAGCCCTGAGGAGAAGGACTTGGGGTTGCTGGTTGATGAGAAGCTCAACATGACCTGGCAATGCACACTTGAAGCCCAGAAAGCCAATTGTGTCCTGGGCTTCATCAAAAGCAGCTTGACCAGCAGGTCAACAGAGGTGATTCTGCCCCTCTACTCTCATGAAACCCCACCTAATGTAGTGCATCCAGCTCTGAGGTCACCAACATAAGAAGGACATGGACCGGCGGGAGCAAGACCAGAGGAGGGCCACAGGGATGATCAGAGGGTTGGAGCACCTCTCCCCTGAAGACAGACTGAGAGAGTTGAACCTCATCTTGGAGAAGAGAAGGCTCTGGGGAGACCTTATAGCAGCCTTTCATTACCTAAAGAGGGCCCACAAGACGGCCTACAAGAAGGCTCATGGCAGGGAGATTGGAACTAGGTGATCTTTAAGGTGCCTTCCTATCCAAACTAGTTTATGATTCTGTGAGGCCTAGTCATTCAATTTAAAGGTACTAAAATATGTAACTGCCAGATATACACAAAGTTAATAAATAAAAATCAATATCACTTTCTTATGTGACCCTCTTCATAAATAGAACTCAGAGAGCTTTGTATATGAGGTAACTCTCGTTAGATGAGGAAAAAGACTGTTTATTTTCAATAGTATAAAAAATACCTTTAGAAGTTCAGTCCAGAAATTGACATATATCACCTAAAAGGACTTATTTTCTGGAATCTCCTCTACAGTTTGAGCATATATATATATATANGGCAAGGAGACAAAATGGCTACTGGCTTCATATGAGGCACCAGAACTATTTCTCTTCCTTGACCATTTTAGCAGTTCTGAGGAGAAGGTAGTCTAATTGCTCATGTCTCTTGTGATGTTAAATGTCTCAAGGCATGGAAGGTGATCTCTCATTTCCTCCATAAAATAGGGTATTCTAACACAGAGTTTTTGCAGGAAGGGATATACCAGAGGATTACCATTTATTTGGATTCCTCATCAGAGCCTGCTATTACAGTATGTTTGAAAGAGCTATGAGGAATTAAAAAATAATGTCCACATTCACTAGCAAGAAAAAAAATGTTGGGGCTGTAAAATATGATACGTCCTGCTAAAAGATCCCCAAACTCTTTCATTCATCCAGTGGAAACTGCTCAGTGCCTGAATCCTCTCATGCAGCAGGAGGCAATAAAATTCTCACAGGTGGAGAATTACCCCTGCCAGTCAGAGCTTCTTACTTCTGTCAGTTGGCCCTATCTCCCCTATCTCTGCTTTGAACTGTTCACTTGATAGATAATTCAGCAAATCAGCATGTTACCTTTTCAGTGATTTTATTCACACTAAGTCAGAACTATACTGCAGGATGAAAACAAACTCTAGGGAAGCCATCTGATCCAGCCGGGTATAGCTGCCTCCCGTGTTGTTCTTCAGCTGCCAGCCGTCATAGCAGAGCTTGATGTGATCAATACCATATCCCACAAAATGCCAGCATTTGTCATCATAATGAAAAGTGACACAGTTTAGAAATTATGACTTTAAAAGGAAATAGATAACCTGTACAGCAACCAATGAATACTGGTCATTGAATATAAAATCGTATTTCAACCAGTGGATAACTATCCAGTGCCCAAACACTGGGTTTGAAGGAAGCATTATAATTAGAAGAACAGTATTTATTGAAGTGGGTGGTAGCTGTAACAGCCTTCAGTCCTGAGGGTAGCCATGTCCTCTTTGATGTTGCATGAATATCTAGGAAGGTTTGAGATCCTTGTAAGCTTTTGATCATTTTGGAGTTTGTCGTAGGCTACACTTACTGTCTCTGCTTTCTGTTTTGCTTTTCTCCTCAAGATCTTTGATTAAACTGAGCCACTTTTGCTCCAGCTAAAGTCAATGGGAGTTTCACCTTTGATTTCATGGAGCTTTAGCCTTGCCAATATAAAGGAATTAGCCTTTTCTGATGAGGGTAGTTAGCTGTTAATGGGTATAAGACAAGAGAAAGGCAAAAGTCATGAATAGGAAGACCTGTATGTCCCATACACAGATAAGATAAAGCAGAATAGAAGGGCAGAACAAGTAGACACTGATAAATGCCAACACTACAAAACCATTAGGTAAGGCTAGATGATGAGTGGGAAAAAGATAGGCTCCAAGATCAAGCAAAAATGTTTCAGGCCAGAGCCATCACATGAATTACACTGCATGTCAGTGGGCTCTGGTAGGCATGAGGGTGATGCTGCCCCAACTCAGATCCCCTCTACCTCCTGGGAGGGGAGAGACTTACCTACATCTTCGTATCTGTTGCTTTTGTGCCACGATATCAACAGATCCCATGTACTTTTAGTACTACCCTATGTACAGTATTTATCATAACTACAAGCAACTCTGTTTTCAACTATTGACAGGTCCAACCCGGCTGCATAAAACACAGTTTTCATCCTAGAGATTGTGTTTGCCACTGGGGTTCACCCGTTCATCTGACCATTTTGGCAGATGTGTCCAAGCACTGGAAGCAGCACCCTCATGTTACCAGTCTGTCTGCATCCCCATTCTCTCACCACAGCACCTGCCACATTTTCTGGGAAGGATGTCCAAAAAGAGATGATTTACAGAATAATAAAGGATTTTTTTATCGATAAACAATGAGTCATTCATATTCCCTCTGAGACAGAGGCAAATCTCAGCAGCAGTAGAAAGAAACATAAATGCCAATGGAGAGGTGCGGATGGAACCATAATGTGTATGTTTGAGCCTCCAAACATGACCCTTTGGGGCAGTTACCTGGCTACCAAGGATTTTAGGTCCCAAACCTTAAGCTCATATTCAAAAAAAATTAGGAAGTGAGCAAGCACAATCATAAAAGCTAAAAACAATGCAACACAGAATGCATTTTGTTTATAGAAATGAAGCTCAGTTTAATATTATATTGAGACTTTTATTATTTTCTGGTAAGTGCTTTCTGATACATTTTGTAAGAAAATCATGATACTGTTGCAAATAGCTCAAGTTCTTGCTTTGCATTTGGACATTTATTGGGGAGTGAAGTCCCTTTTGGGGGGTATTAGTTGTCACAAGTGGATACAGATCAGTGAGGTATAAGACCATTTATTTATTTGATAGTCTGTAAAAACATCAAGTAAATTTATCTTAGTATTTTAATGGTGAGAGATACAAAATGCAGAAGACAAAAGTAAAAGGGAGAGGGAGCAGTACAGGAAGAATTTGAGACAAGGAATATAGAGGGTATCTTCCCATCCTTAAACTGACCCAAGTCAGTGAGGATTACATACAGGAGTTTTGGTCCAGACATTCTCTGCTTGGAATGCAGAACAAATCTGTGCATGCCTGCAATTTAACCTGTAGCAAATACAAACTACCAAACCACTACTAAGTGGCAGAAGCATTTACTTAGCAGATTCTCAGACAAATCTTCGTTTTGCGTGATGACAGATTTCCTTGTAACAACAGCCTAGAGATTTGCTTGGTTGACTTATTGATTATTGAAAGCAGTGCTTTGCTGCTGACTTTCCCAGAAGACCATGGAGCATGTTTGATTTTAACTCTCCCTTGCTATTAGGAAGTGTAAATATTCATTTTCAGTATTTAAGCTTATTAGGCATGTATCTACGAAAGAATTATTGTTCATGCAAGACAAAAGTAACTGGGGATTTTGTCAGATGAGATCCAGTAAGAAAATTAATGTTATAAGCTGTTTGTCTCCATCTGCCATCAAGCAAAATGAGCTTACAATATTGTCATAGATTAGCCTGGGACCATTTAGGCAGTATATTCTCCATGGAACAAGATCTACTTCCTGCAAAATACATATATATATATGTACACACACACACATATTCTTACATCCATGCAGTTGGATCACTTGTATGATATGCAGATGTGTAAGTATTTACACAATCAAGCCTTAAAGGTACCAGGGACCCAGAGAGCTGCTGCCATGCCAGTGGCTAAACTAATGGTTGCAAATACAGTTTTTCTCTTGCTCTCTGACTAAGAATTATTTTTGCAGTGAAAAAGGGAATAAAATCAATTGTGAGCTTTCCTTAATACAGCTGTTTTGGCTGCCTTTTCATGCTATCAGTGCCTTAGCTAGAGGGAGAAAGACCTCTCCCCATGGCCCCATTCCATTGCCCATTGCCATAGGTGGCAAGCAGAGTTGCACTGGGGACTGTGGGGTTGTGTGATTTATTCAGGACCCTATCAGAAAAGCACAATGTTTTCTATCTTTTAGAGGGCACTTTTTCTTCAGTGTGTAAAAAGAAAAGAACACGTATCATGAACATGGTTTTGGTGATCATTAATTATATTTTTCCTTCTGTTTTTTTGTGGTTTGTTGTTGGGTTTTTTTCTGAACTGAAGAGGTGATTTCTGGTATGCTTTTTGACTGGTTTTATAAAAGGCCTTTAAAATCTTCAACTTCTGTATTTCTCTTAACTCCGAATAGTGAACAGTATGGAATTGCTGACATAAAATAAAAGTCCCCTAAGGAGACAGACATGATTACCATATTAATATCCTATGTAGCAACAAATATATGAAGTGGTAGCTCATTGCTCTGGGAAGAAACACTGATGATTAAAGAAACACATCTGGGAGAAGGCTGCTGTTGACACCAGTGTGAGTGACTGGACATACAGCAAGCAACAAATCACTTGAGGGTGGGATTTGCAAAAGTTTTCTGAATAGTTGCAGACCACAAATGTGAAATGAGACAACCCCCATCCTCCTAGAATATTCAGTAATAAGAATGGCCATAAATGTCCTTCAACTGATATTTGTATTCACACTAGCTATGGAAAGCTTAATGTAATGCCTCAAGCAGAAATAAATTTTTAAACATCTTTCTCCTTGAGAAGAGGCTTCATGAACAACTGTATATCCTGCTTCATCAATGATGGGATTTTGTGGAAAGATGTCTTACATTTTGTCTTTCTTGGCTCTTAACCCACAAATGGCATCTGTTTCTGCCATTCTTGGTGCCCCTTTCTCGTCCTGTATAAGCATTCAGCAACCCTTCATTGATGCCTTAGAGCTATTTACTAACAGGGATTTTGATCCTGCTCTGCCAAGTTGCTGTTGTGCAGCCAGTGAAAGCACATCTGCCCTCTCTCACCCCACAGCATTATTGCCTAAGCCCACCTTTCCACTCTGGCATTGCCCTTTTCTGCTCCTGTCAAGCTTCCACAACCCACCCTGAGATCAGACAAACTCTAATGCCTTTCAAAAAGCTTTAGATTCAAAAATCGGAGGCACTAAACACCTTTAGCAGACAAGTTTGTGTGTGAAAACCCTCCATCTCATATCTCAGTTATGAGTCTAAATGTAGCCAGGAAGATCTCACATTAGGCTTCTAAATTTCATGCCCACAAGGGGAATTACTAAACTGAAATCCCCAGAAGATATTACAGTAAAGGAATGATCGATCCCTCTATCTTTCTGTATCTCAACACAAGTATATGAAACATATACAAAATGTTTTTCAAAATTACTATAAGCCAGCATGTAGGAAGCTTCTGACACGGCTTGGAGTTATGTAGTCATGCATTTTGCAGAAAGAAGGTCTATCTATGTCTTTTTACCTACTACATTTCTAAAGTGACAATTTTAAACCACCAAAGATTACAGATGCTTGAAAAGGGCCACAATCTCCTGACAAAACAGGATCTGAGTTAACAATACTTACACTTTTCTTCTGAAGTTAGGAGTGTTATTCTGACTTCAGATCTTCCCACTCCTTCCATCACACTAACTAGCAGTTTGCTTTGTTGCAAAGAGGATGGATCTACGTGTTCCCCATGGTCATAGTGCCTCAGGAAAGTCATCTAGGCCCAAATTACAGCAAGATTTGGACTGGATAATAGCAGAAAAACTGTTCTAACAGTAGAGCTCCTAAGTCACTGCAATGGTAATTCTGGAGGCTGCAGACCCTCTCATGCTGGAGATTTTGAAGAACTGGGTAAACATTTGCCAAGAATTGTATAAACGTACCCGAGAGGGGACAGACTAAGGGCAGCTTCTCAAGCTTCTGGCTGTCTATGAATCTCTGAGACAGAATATGTCTGAAAATATTAGACTGATACAGAAAAGCAGTTTTCCTTTTTGGCCAATCCCAGAAGAAAAGCAATGTTCCTGAGCTACAGAATACTGCAATGAACTCAGCTGTGAAAGCTGTCATAACAACGTTTGTCCAACTATGCATACACAATGCACACTCAGTTACTGTAACCACTGTATGACTAAATGTGTGTTTACCTACAGCCATTACTTGCCCACCCTTGCATTTTTCTGCAGGCATTGATTGATAGGTGCAATTATGGTGGCTCCATGCATAATTCAATGCACAAAGACTGGGCTAGCTTCATTTTTTTTTTTTCCAAAGAAGCATCAATCTTCTCCTTTGGAAGAGGAAAAACAGAGAAAGACTGGTTAATAAAAATAGCAAGCAAGCTATCTAGCAGCACTAGCCCAAGTGTGTCAATTATAATTCATTCCATTTCAGCTGCAACATTCAAAACATATGAGCATCACACAGAGATGTGCATACTGGCACACCAGCTGAAAGTGAATCGTACATCAATATACCATATACTACAGTCACTACCTGTATTTTAAGTCTCCATTCCTTCATGAAGACTTAACAATTTCATCACATTGTGTGGAGTTAATCTAGATTTACTTTGGCAGAAAAGTAAAGGAATGTACTGCAGAGATGTTTGTTTCACTCAGAATTCACTTAATGAGAAATTCTTAGAGAGAAAGGTTTGGATGAAAACAGCATAGAAATTCAAAGATTAAAAGTGCATTGGAAAAAAACCAGAGCAACCCATCATAACCAAGCAAGAGATTTTCAGTGACTAATGCCATAACTTGATGGCAGTCATGATTCTACCGTGGAGCTTGGGAATGTATCAGAACAAGAGGCTTGACTCACAAATAAACCTCTTAAAGTCATGTCATATTCATAGGCCAAGATGCATAGCCTGAATTAATTTATGCTAAATGCCAAGCAGTTGGTGAGTAAAAAAATCAGCATTTATTTAGCCTTTAAAAACTATTCTGCTTAGTGCAAATTCAACATCCACTATCAATATTTGATTTACATGTTTTTCTTTTTTTTTTTTTTTTCATTTTTTTTTAATTAAGCATCTGGATTGGCAAATCATGCCATATTGTGGAGTCTTGAATGGCTGTTTCACTGGCTTTTCCTTCCAATGATGCTTCTGAAAAGGTAATTTTTCTATCCTTATTTAAGCATAAGGCTGTCTAGAAAATGGGGAGCTTACTCTGAAACAATTTGATTAGGCCACACCTTGAGTATTGTGTCCGGTTCTGGGTCCCTCAATTTAGAAAGGATGTTGAGGTGTTGGAGTGTGTCCAAAGAAGGGCAACAAGGCTGGTGAAGGGACTGGAGCACAAGTCCTATGCGGGACAGCTGAGGGAGCTGGGGGTGTTTAGCCTGCAGAAGAGGAGGCTCAGGGGAGACCTTATCACTCTCTACAACTGCTTGAAAGGAGGTTGTAGCCAGGTGGGGGTCAGTCTCTTCTCCCAGGCAACCAGCAGTAGGATAAGAGGGCAGAGTCTCTCTGTGCCAGGAGAGGTTTAGGTTAGATGTTAGGAGGAAGTTCTTTGTAGAAAAAGTGATTAGGCATTGGAATGGGCTGTCCAGGGAGGTGGTGGAGTCACTGTTGCTGGTGAGACTGGATGTGGCACTGAGTGTCATGGTCTAGTTGCCATGGAGGTGTTAGGGCAAGGGTTGGACCCGATGATCTCCAACGTAGTTAATTCAGTGATTCTGTAATTGCTTCTGGATGGTTTTATTGACATTACAGAACCTTAGCTGAAAGCTTTCATCATTCTTCTTCAGAGATTATGCATAATCAGCTTAAAAGAAAGAGCACACAGACAAAACTAAATCAGCCTTCTCAGTCTCAGTGGGCTCAGTCCCAGTGGGCTCATAGGTTGATCCTTCCCAAAGAAGCTGGAAGCATCAGAGTAGTCTGACAGCAAGAGACTGGCAATGCACAGAATGATGCAGAAGGTTTCTACTCACATGCTCTGGATTTAGTGTTGAGTCCCTCCATGCACAGAATTGTGTGTAGACCTTTGACAGTGAACAAGGATGATCCTACAGAGTGTACTATTGATAAGCTCCTTGTCATTGCTGCAAATGCCAATGGAATCTCTGCTGCTTGTACAGTCTGTCCATGCTCTTGAACTTCTCTTTAAAAGCTGTACTTAAAGAGGTGCTTGGTTGAATGACTTGGGATCTGTTACACATGGTCATGACCCCTGCAGATCAACTTCATCAGCTGGTATTACTTTCAGCCTTCATCCAGCTAAACCCATTGATGGATTATTGGATGAACGCAGACTTGGGGAGATGGGTAATGCAACATTTGTGAGGCCTTCAATTCTACATTTGAACTGGAAGTTTTATTTTTCCCAAAGTAATGCACTTAATTTGGCAAGGCTTCCTTTAACAATATGCATGCATTTTCCAGAGTTAGCAAAAATTAAGCTTCCGTGTATGTATACCAGAATGGGAACTAGGTATGTGCCAGCTTAAGACAAACAGGAAGAATATATGCATGTCTGTGTGTGTCTGAGTTCCAGATGTATTGTATTTATCAGCCACGTTACCCATACATTATCTATGTATATCAGAATTCCCAGCCATATTCCAAACGGTTTTCACAGTTGATACTTTTTGGGCTAAATTCTACTCTCCATAAAGACTTCCTAGAAGGACTCATGGGTTGCAGAATCTTTAGCACTGTTTTCACCTCTCATTATCATATTGTGACATGAACATGAATTTTAATTGCAGATTTTTGTTCTGTGAGCTCCATCAAGAAGCAGTTTTGAGAAGAGAATACAGTTATTTTAAGCCATATTGGGGTTTTTAGCATCCAGTGATAACAGAATAACAAATACCTTTCTGAAGCTAATATCCAGTGGCTGTCGTCCACCCACTCATCCTTCCTTTTATCCTAGCCAAGATTTAAGTAACAGTTTTTTGACCCCCAGAGATGAGAAAGGGCAGACCAGAACCCCACAGCATCTGAGGAAGCTGGTGGCAGGAGCCCAGCACACCCACAGTAGGTATTTTATCACATCAGTGTTGGAAACTGGAAGTTGCCAACATGGTAGTAAAGGGGAACATGTGATTTTGCATGTGAACAGTATCAGAGTTACTACATGATTCTTGGGGGCAAATTAAACCCAAGGGTCACTCTTTCTTACTGTACCTCATGGCATCACAACTCTTGCACAAGCATACATAAACATACTATATATGCTTGCAAATGCACCGACACACATACACACAGCTAATCTCAAAATACATAATCAATTGCTAGTACAGGACAACAAGAAAAAAAATCCCAGGTATGACTAAAACTGTTTAAACCTGAACATAAAAACTTTCATTAGCATACAATTCTCCTCATATTCCACATAGCTCTTAAATACTTCAATTCAAAAATTATTCACATAATTTATTTCATACATCCCCTACAGGCTGAGCCTTGGCCCACCTCACAGGGCACTTCCCTAAGGCTTGAAAGCTGTTTAATCTTCTTTTCTGGCTCCTCTGAGATAAATTCTGAATGGACTCTCTAAGCTTCTTATACTAAAAGGTGATCACAGTGTAAGGCCAGAAGTTCCTAAGTTCCCTTCAGAAGGAGGACACATGCTGGGTTGACCAGTTATCAATAAACACAGATAGATTTCAACATGTTGTACAAAAGGGTCTGTGTATGCTGGAGGAAAAAAATATATGTATTAGAAATTTCCTCATGACAATAAGAAATCACTAGGAAATTACCAAGAGGGAGAAAAAGACAAATATTTTTTAAACAAGTGGTCTGAACCTTTCCCTTTGTGACTGATTGAAATAAGAGTTATGAGGTCTGGATTCAGCCTTTTATTACGAGACGCTGAGGTTCAGCAGTATATTTTTTCCTTTCTTTAATTTAGATCTGTGCAAAAAAATTGGCACGAAATACAAATAAATGACAAAGCACTGAGAATTAGGCCATTTGTCTGTAAAACCAGACATAATCCCCAAAATACAAAAAAATGTATCAAAATGTATTAGAGATGACAGGCTGTATATTACACAGGCTGTTAATGCAACTGCAGGTCACTTATCTGTACCTGTGAGTCACAGCCTAACACTAAATGTAAGAGGCATCATACAGACTGATATTAATTAAAATAACAACTACTGGTAAGTGCAGAATTTGCTGGATACAGTGACAAATAAAATACCAGTGAGGGGTTCAAAATAATGAGGAAAGTAAACATTTCCACCCTGGACTATGTACATACACACACACACATATATATAGCTAACAGGAAAGAGCTGTGAAAATATGTAAATATCCATGAATACATCATTTTAAATGCTACAGTAATCTTCCTCATTATTGCATCTCTCTAAAGAGAGATTTAAAAGCCCCATAGCTGTTGCCTTACACACTTAAACACTATAGGTCTTATATTTACAGTGGATTTACCCAGTTCATGTAGGTTTTCTTTCACTATATTTCAATCTAACCTTCTCTGGCTTCACTTACCCCTAAATAGCTGTGTCAATGCATGGTGGGGCTGGGGTGGGCAGCAGCAGGGCAGTGGGGCAGCCTGCAATAGGAACCTCCCCCAGCAGCCCTGTCCCCCACAACCAAAGGTGACCAGCAGAGCCAGGATGGGGATGACCATAGGGCACCTCTGGGACCAAGTCAGAGAGGCAAGGCTGGAAGCAGCAAGGGACATTCATAGAGATGGGTACAGCTGATGGAGGACCTAGCTTGAGGGCTCAAACTGAAATGCGGCCCCCAAGCTCGGGAATGATTCTTCCCACAGCTCCTTCTGGCCATACTGCTGCTTTCCCAGCAGATTGCATGGTGGCCCAATATCAGAGCAGCCAAATCACTAGTGTCAAGAGCATGTGGTGGAGCCTGTCCATGCCATGGGCGCACCTAATGTTTTTTTTTCCAGAAGCCTCCAGATCTACAATTTACCTGCACAACAAAAAACACAAAAGACTGGTGGATGTGGCCCCCAACCTCTGTACATCAGAGTGCCATTGAACAGAGAAGCCACGCCCCAAACTTAGCACAGTGACAGTTTTCTTTCCAATAACCTTTTGGCATCTTTTCATGGAGCACCATTTGTTTTAGACAAAGATTTACAACATTGCATCCTCTCCACCGTTAAATGCGTAGGTAAGAAGGATACTGTAATCCTCATACTGATTCTGCACTGAGTTCCTGTTAATGTACCTGAGTATGAGAGGTGAGTCAGACCCACTGTCCTGATCACTTTTATCTGGAAAACATTGAGTGTTTCTGTGCATGCCAAAACCTTGGGTCTTACTGGTCTACCAGAATGACGGGAAGCCTGCAGGAAAGCTATATAGATAGGAAATGAGGAGGTGCTGAGTGTGCTGCTTTCATCAGTGAGGATGTGAAATAAAGTATTTCCTAATGAAGGTTTGAGGGGATTTTTGTATCACTTGAGTTTTGTGATTAGACCACCAGAGTTTTCAGATAATGATACATGTAGGTGGGGCCATTGATCAGAGGACAGACCTCGTGGTGGATGCGTATTCAGCCCCCTGTGCCACCAGGCATGTCAGGAAGGTCTGTGGAGACACCTCGGCTGAGTTAAGAAGGAGCTTGCAAAAACTCATCACCATCCCATATCTCTCAAATACAGGCCATCCATTTGACCTATGAAATTTCAGATCAATATAGTAATTGTTTGAGTAATTATGGCACTGTTTGCTGAGGTGGTAGTCATTTCCCATTACAGGATTTCTACTCTGATAGATTAGAGGTATTCTAGTCTATCATGGAGCTGAAAGGGCTTTACCCTTTCTGGATAACATTTGTAGCTAGAAGAGAAAAAGGTCATTCATAATTATTTTTCTGGTATACTGGCTTAGCTACTCATTTGATTTATCATGTGTCCTTTCTGACACAACATGAAATAATAAGAGAGTTAGGTTATCTTCAGAGAAAACAGACATCCAACTCACAGAATACATCAGTTTCAGTAACATAGTTCAAAGGAATCTAGTTCCTTTCAATATATTTGGGGATTTGTTCACCAGTTTGGGTTGAGCTGCTTGCAAAATAGAAGAAACCTCTTTGTGTGAAATAACCAGATGCCATTTTCAGAGCCTGTGACATATGGTCCTTCAGACGTGGAGATAATCACAGAGGATAATTCTTGAGAGCCCGTTAGGATTCCAGAGTAGCTGTCTCTGCCATGTGGTGCTTGCTGATGTCTAAATATGATAAATTCACTCACTTTATTTTCAAAAACACAGCTGAAAGAATTTTAAAAGGAGTAACATGAAAGCAAAAAAGTATCAACCCTAATTACTCAATCAAAGTGAGAAATATATTCCTGATTCCATCCAACTTCAAGGCAAATTAATGAAATAGAAATCTGCAGCTGAAACTCACTGATATGAGAATAATCTAATTTTCCACAATGAATGCAATGAGGAGGGATTTCAAGGGAGCCTACATAAGCTTTTGTTCAATACAGGGCATGGGCAGGCAGCGGGTACACTTTGGTCTTTAACCCCTTTCCTACTCTAAAAAAAAAAGAACCCTTGTATTCAGGGTAAGAAGCAAAAAGCATTTTATGCTGTTATCACAAGAAAGTATTTAAAAAATGGGCCTTTACACAGAGGCTGTAAAGTACTGGCTTCCCCAGCACAGGGAGGTCAGGTTCGTACTGGATCACATGCCTTTCCCAATCTGGTATTGGTCCTTCAGCATTGACAAAAATAATTTGCTGGAAGAAAAATATCACACTAGATGGTTATGAGCATCTGGAACAGCACCAGTGCCTGGACTAAACACCTTTACCCTACACAGAAGAGGATCAGAGCTTAAGCATTAAACCCTTCTAGCTCACTCCTACCACTGTGCCTGGGAAAGGTACTGGGGATACCCACGCCAAAGATTGGTCCCAAAGGAGTGTGAACAAGGGTACATCAGCATTAGCTTGACACACTCTCAGCAGACTCTGCACCTACAGGGACCATGTCATTGGACACCTACAGCCACATTTCATGCCAAGAAACTACTGCTCAACTGGCCTATGGCACAAAACTTGCAGAGTACATCACATACATCAGGCACTTTGAAATAAAACACATAGAATAACACCTCTAGTTTAAGCCTCCAGGCTTATCTGAAGGCCAGAGGTTGTGCAATGCAAATGAAATCAGTCTTCTCTGGAGAGAACTTGCCTTAAATAGCATGGTGCAAGGCACTTTGTGCCCCTTAATCCTGAGTTTAATTCCGTAACCTGTTAGGCATATCCTGTAAATCCCTCCACCAATCTGAGATATCTAATTAAAAAAGTACCTCCACAAATCAGGATTTTAGCAGATGGGAGTTAAAAGTTTATTTGGACAGCAGACTACTGCCAAAACAATCTAGAAAGGTATGAAGGGACATTTATTTCCCTGTCCTGAGACACTGAAATAAAGATTTTAGTGGTTGTCACCATAGTAGTTGAAGGATGTAAAACGAAGTCCTACAAGACTTCCTGTGAAGTCTGTAGGAAGACATAACACACAGGAAGATGTACCTGACAATGTCAGCTGATGAATCTCTATCTCCCATAATATATTTGCTGTTCTGTTATTTGGTATTTCTGCTCTCACAAGGAATCTTTCTTGGGGTTTTTTTGGTCAGTGCAATGCAAGACACACTGTATGAAATAGCATCTTTAACTGTGCAGAAGGTGAAAGTCCTTCCGGTCTTACACACTCATGAAAGCAATACACATGAAAGTGGTACCAAGTCTCCCACTGGTATTTTTAAACTGATACAGTTTGAAAACTGCTGAGTACCCATCTTACCTGGATAAAGGAGATTAAAATACCCTTGCTGATACTAGAAAGGGGTCAGCTGTTCATAAATATGCCTTACCTCTAGGGCATGTTCTATTTGTAGTGCATGGCTACTCCCTTGCTGTGGAGCATCGTTGCCCAGCTCAGCTGTGTGGATACTGTTCAAGAGACTTCTTCATGTCTTTTACCCAGTCCCGCTCGAACAGAAGAGTCCAAGAAAATTGAGTTTTCAATCTCTTATACGCATTTTAAGCACTGGAATGGGCTGCCCAGGGAGGGGGGGGGGAGTCGGAAGTCGATGACTGGACATGGAACTTAGAGGTCAGAGGCTGAATTGAATGACCCTGAAGCTCTTTTCCAACCGAAATGATTCTATATTGCCTGAGAGGACAATCAGTTATTCTGTGTGAATTGTATAAAGCTTCGTGTGCAGGTTCTGGAAACCCATGCTTCAAGACATCAGCAGGTAAATGAGGAAGAAAAGACTGTTTCCAATTCACTTGTAAAGTTTTAGCTGCTCCATAGCTCATCTATGATGCAAGGCAGCAGCAAATTCGCATTATCATCCTTGGGAATGTGAATTTTGTGCATCCCAGAGTAAGAGAACATACTCTATCTTGAGGAAGAAAATAGTATGAGCAGTTAACTTTTCATATTTATCATTCCTTCCATTTTAAGAAATTAAAATTTCTTAAATGAAAGCTTCAAGTGCTTTCATTAAACTCATTTAACAATAGAGGAAGTGGAATAAAGACACAGGATTTCCATGCTCTAGGAGATGCTTATCACCCTGGATTACTTTCCTGCAACAATGTCACAGAAAAATAAAATGTGTGAATGGAAGAAACAGAAATTTTGGAAACCCATGATTAAGGCATTTTGGAAATTTTGGCTTAAAATTAAGCATTTCTTGGCATTTCAAAACCAAGGCTTTCTTCTTTATTCACTGGTCTGAAATGAAACTTTTTGAGTTTATCTGAGTCAACATTAATGTCTGTGTCCAATTTAGCTGCCAAAAAGCCTTTTGGGAATCGACTCCCCTCATCTTCCTGTTCTTCTAGGTGGGCACTCTTCCCCAGCCAAACTGTATTTCCCATGGCCTCTCCACAGAGCAGAGGTTTCGGAGCATCCCATGATGTATTGCACTGACTCAGCCACAAGGAGCAACAGCCTTTGTGTCTCATTTTTCGTGGGCACAATTTCACCAAAGTCTTTTCCTGTGGCAAATTTCTATTTTGATGAAACACACAGTTTCTCATAGAAAAAAATGTAAATTTTTTCTATAGGCTATGAAACACCCCTCAGAAAACAGATCTGAAAAAAAGAATGAATGAAGATCTATGCCATTGAAGTAAAATTTTTCCCTGTGAAGAAAACAAAAATAATATTTGAATTAATTTGGTAGGTAATTCTTTCTCTAAAATTATGGCAGTTTATCAGGCATTTATTTGTATATGTCACAGTCAAAGACAGAATAACACAATCTGAATTTAATGAACCTGTATATTTACATAGCACTAATGACTTCTCCAATTTTATATGGCACGGCTTGTGTTTTTCAGAATTAGCATGTATTTGTTAAGGTAGTGGTTTAGGAAAAATGTACAGTCTGAATGTCAAACTTTGCAATTAGTTCTGTTGTGCATTTTGTTTCTAAGGGACAAATTCAATACAATTCATGTATTTTCCAATCTAGACATGTGGGAAGAAAATCACTTCTAATAGCCATGGCAAAATAAATTATTTAAATCGTCACATTCTTCACAAATTCCAGTCCTCTGCCTAGTAACACACAGTCATGAATCTCAATTGTCATAAAATATTGTGTTATTGATAACTTGCTGCCCCAAAAGTCAACAACAATATTCAGAGTTTCTCTAAATTTGCTCATTTCCGCTACTTGTTGATAGTCTCAGACTGGCTGTCTGATTTGGATGAGGTTGATTTTGTTACCTGTTTGGATGGCATCCAATTTTAATGGAAGAGGAAGAACAGGTGAGAAATTATACAGAATTAGAAATTCCAAGTGTATTTATTTTTGTTTTCACAGATTCAATTACTCTCTATAGCCGTTCTGATATGAGAACAAATCTAATAATGTGACCTCAGAATTGCAGCTGAATGTGTCAGTTCTATACATGAGAGTGTCAGGGTATTCCTGTGTATTGTAAGCTTCCGTGCTAGGCACTGTGCTAGGGGTTGCAAAGTGGAGCTTGTATTTCCCTCACAGACTGTAGAAAGAAATCCTTGAGCCAAAATAGACTAAGGTGTAGGCATAGGTATAGGTGGAGGTGTAGAAACAGGTATAGGTTTTTCTCCAAGAAAAATAAAACTATTTTAGAAATTTAGGACATTTAGAAATTTTTAGGACATTTCCTTGGTGCCCTTCCAGAGGTGTCTAATGAAAAGAAAGACAAAGAAGACAAGTCTCCTCCCGGATACCCACAGCAATTCTCCAGCACCTCACTGACAAGGTGGGGGGAAGAAGTTTCATACTGCATTTGGAGACACAAGAACCATAAAGGGAAACAACAAAGAGCTATTTATACAAATTAAAAACGTACTTCAGGATCCCCTCGCCTGTCAGGGCGAACGCCTAGAGATTCTGACCACATGGCTACGGGAGGTCCATGGGACAGAGACCCAGCAAGCACATCTTCCCAGCTGGGATGAACTGCTATGGGGAGCAGGAGCACACAGCAAGGAGCAGCGGACTGCAGGCAGCGCCAGCACCCTCTCAGCTCCTCGGCACGGCGGGGGATCATGCAAAAGGAAGGAGGAATCTCCTCCATCCAGCTCTAGCAGCTGAATTCCCTCGCCACCACGCTGGGAGCTGGCAAGAAGGACCGCCTGCGCCAGGGCTGTCGTTACCGATGTAAATTAAACAGTTACCACCGCAGGGTGACTCTCTGCTCTTTTCCCTGAGCAGACAGCTGCTCCAGAAAACACATGCTCAGGCTGCTCAGGCTGAAAGGAGGAACCGCAGAGATTTTATTTATAGATGCAATAGGCAGGTGTTCCTCACTTAATGTCTGCCCAGAAAGAGCTGGAATTGTCTCTTTGCCCGCAACGGCTATGTACTTGATTACTTTCTGCGTACATAATGCATTATATATACTCTATACCTCTCCCTTCCCATTTAGATTCAGCACATAACCTCCGTACAGCTGCGTTGCCCTCTCTCCTGCCGCAAAACATTTACTGATCTTATCAAGACAGAAAGATAAAGTACAGCAGACTGTGGAAAACTAAACTTTATTCGAGGAGTTCATGCTGAGGTGTGCCTGGTGTGTTTCTGGATGGCGGGAGAGTGTTGTGCAATGAACATCCGTCCATCTTTTCAGTATGAAACATTTCATCAAGGTTTGGAAAACCGTGTATGAAATATTAATTAATTACCACTAAATCTCACTTTACCATTGTGGAAGTGGCACAGTGCAGTTTTATGCAGGTTGTTTTCAGAAATTTTTGCCTTTTATTTCACTACATGATCATAGCATGCTGCATAATTTATACATCTTAGAGCCTTTTGTAGGGCACATTGGTAGAAAAGCTCATCAGTACCACAGAAGCTGGGATCTTGTCAATATTAACAAGGATTTTGGGGGGCTGGCAATCAAACACAACAAAAGCAGTTCCTGTGCTTGTGCCATCCATGATTTTGGCAACTGCAGGTTTGCTACAATGACTTGTGACAAAGCAGTAAGAAAGCAAAACTAAGCTCTCCAAAACCCGAAATGAAACAAAAAGGACACCTTGCTGTTAATGCAGGATGTCAGCCATAATGTGGCACAAATGTATTTTGAAAATATATGGAAATGAATTTTAAAATGGTTTTCATTTGAGCTGAGGGAGAAGGCAGATTCTTTGGTGATTGCAGTGTTGTGCACCAGTCACCAGCAATGCAGAACATAGGAGCACAGGCACCTCCATTACAGATTGCCAATGGATAAAACTGGGAAATGTTTTTCCTACTTTCTTGATCAGGGTAAATATTCTGACATGCCATTTTTATGGTGGGGGGAAGCATCTTCAGGTTTAATTTTAAAACTCTTCCTTTCTTTGGAAAAACCTTTTCTGTGTCTGGAAAAATAGCCATAGGAAAAAAGTGGAGAGACTGGTGGGGGACTTGGTTCTCGGGGCTACTTGGTGTCAGTGAGACCACCTGGTGAGCAGATCTCAGCTTGGATACATCAGGGAGCACCACCACAATGCACAAGCAGGTGAGCAGCAGTGATGCACAAGTCAGGCACGACCACTATTGCTCCAGACCCATGGGTGCAAGGGTGACATTAATCCCACCAGAACTGCCTACCTAAAAGCTCAGTGCCTATCCCAAGCCCTGTATCCAGACTCCCCTGACCCACAGTGCAGAGGGCACTTGTCTCTCCTCCTCGGCTGCAGAGGGAGCCTCAGTGACGAGCTTGGAGTGGACCCCCAACTTTACACAGCTACAGCTGGGCGAGGGGGATGTGAGAGATGTGCCAGGACTAAGAATAAAGCTCACAACTCTTTGCTTTCCAGCTCTGCAATTAAACTGCTAAAACATGTTGACAATATGTCTGAATCTTGCTGGAACATCTATGGCAGAAAAAGAGCTTATGCTTGCGCCTGTAATTACTTATAATTAGAACATGTAATTAGGATGTGGACAAACAGCCAGGCTCAAATGCATACAGAGGCCTGTCCCTGCCATTGCAAAATTTTTAGAATGATCAAACAACAATAATCACATTTTGTAGGTGCTAATTTTCATAGCTTGGTAAAGAAACATATACAATAACCAGCTAAATAATTTTGGTCTGCTTACAGCTCTGCACCCTTAAAAGGCAGAACTGTAGTCAAGATATTTTAAGAAAGCCAGTGTGTTCTTTCACTTTCTTGACAAGGTCTATGCAATGCAGAGCATCATCCTGGTCTGCACTGTTCACAGGGCTATGCCACACTGATCCCCCATCCTTGAAAAAGTTATGGTAACCTGAGTCAGCAATGGCTTCTCGAGCCATAGCACAGATAAGCAAAAGGGGATCTTGCCCTGGATATCTTGTTGGATATGGGTGCAAAGAGGTGTGCTTGATGCAATTTCCACTGCTGTGGCTGCCCAGGGAAAGGGGTGCAGCAGCAGAGGTCAGTGGGAGCCTGGGGACATTGGCAGAGGACAGCCCTTCAGTCAACACAGCATCCCTTGATACTCCAGGCCCACGTGCTTTCTTGGCATCTATGGGCAGAAAGATAGCTGTATTTAAGACCAGAGGCAGAGGGCAAGCTGGGCAAGAAGATAACTTGGAGGATCAAACCATGTGGGGGACATGCACCACAGACTGTGCTGAGACAGCCGATCCAGGCTCTGCTGGTGAGCTTCACCTTGCTGCCATCTGTGCTCTGCCCCAACCCCCCAGGCACAGACCATGAATCCAAACAGAGTGCTACTGATACCTGTCAGAGAGGAGCTTTAAATGGAAGTGAGATGCTTTGCCACTTCTGCTCCCCCATTTTACTGCCAAGAGAACAACTCAGAAAATGGAAAGTATCCAAGGGGTTATTCATGAAAATGGCACTGCCACAGCATCACCTGTGTTCCACCAAAGGATTGATGCTAGGGGTACAAAACAGAGCGGGTGACACAAGAGACAGCATTTTTGTCCTAGCCCTTATGGCAAAGTTGAAGGGCTGAAAAAAAATGGGGGAGAAGAGTTTTAAACAAAAAAGTCACAATAGCCCTGCAGAAAGGATATAGTGGATATTTCTGTCTGGTATATTCATACTCAGTAACATCTGCATTTTTGCTTGAAACAGTGTCACAGAATATTCTGAGTTGGAAGAGACCCACAAGGATCATCAAGTCCAGCTCTTAAGTGAATGGCCCATATAGGGATCAAACTCATGACCTCAGCATTATTAGCACCACACTCCAACCAACTGAGCTAATCTCAAGGTCAGCCATGATCAAGCTGCTTCTCTGTCATTGCTGGGTTTTGCTCTCTGCAGGTTCCCTACAGAAAAGTAGGCAGGCACCAAGCCTGCTAAACCTACAGGAAAAAGCAAGTGGTGACTAGCAAGTAGAGCCAAAATTTCAGTCAAAAATAGGCTGGATTTCAGTATTCATTCAACTGGGAAGAGGAGGCACAGATCTGGAAGTTATAGATGAGTTCCTAGGGAATTAGAAATGCATCAGAGAAAGCACAGCTTACCTGACAGGCAGCATTCTCCATGATTTTCTCCATGCATTCTGCATCAAAAGCTTTGCAGGGAGGCTAAAAAAGGGGAACAGGAGGAAGCAAATTTTGGCCAGCAACATCCTTTGCTGCACAGGAGACCTGATTATGTGCAAATATTTCCAGTCAGAAGCCTAAAGTGCAGCCCAAAATCCAAATATTTTCTCAGAGACACCTATTTCTCCCTGATCTTTACTTTTCAGAAGTACTTTATCAGGTGGTGAGTAAAAATTATTTCAAATCCCTGAAGGCGTGTAGACACCTTCATGCTGACAAAAACATAGTGCAGGAGTTAATTGTTTAACTTCTACAGTTTTTGATGGTGGCAGGCTATTAAATCAGCTTCGAGCTGACTCAGTAAAATGCCCTCTAGTTGCAGAGCTGAGGATTTGTTCCTGTTCTTTCTAATTACTTTGGCATAATTAGTTTCTACATCGCAACTGACTTGGCCTCTCACCTGCCACCATGGTATTTTGTCAGTGGCTACTCAGACGTTCATGTGTGCCATTTCTCCCTTACCTACCACATCATCTACTCCCCTAAGTAATTTGAAAGAAGACAGATTTTGCCTGGGGTGACCATTTAAGCATTTTATGTGTCCCTAATTATTTTCCTTACTAATTTAACTAGTAATGAGGTAAAGTCTCTTTGTAATAAGGGAACTATAACGCTGGCAAAATTCCAGTCCTCCTTTATGGTAGCTGGATTTAATGATAGTTCATGTATTTTTGCTTACAGATAAACCACTCTTAAATTCTTTCAAAACTCATGGATGAATATCACCTGGCCCTAGTGATTAATTTAATTTTTAAATTGTTCCTCTTTTTTTATTACTTACAAAAAAAGGAGCTCTAGAGCAGGTATTTCCCCCTTGTCCACTGTGATGAAGTGCCAGGAATCTGTTTCATTTTGCTGCAATTTCCTCATTATCCCCAACTCTTCCTTTTCAAAATGACAATGTCATCTGATGGACACAGTGGATGCAATGCATTTGCTTTTCTCCCTGTATAGTCTAGGCAAAAACCAACTTTTTTTACTGTTCCAACAAGCTCTGTGGTTGGCCAGCTATCTTTTCACTGTGTAAGCAGCAGAGTACTACTGAACAAATAGTGTGATTTTTCCCTCCCATGATGACTTTTTCCAGACAATTGCTACTGCTATTGAAACTGCCTCCTCCTTCATAGACTTCTGATTCTGAGATTCTTGGGAAGATTTTCGCTTTCTTTCCCCTCCCAAATAGTTACAGTTGTCTATATAGTGCATGTTCCCACTGACTTCACAGAATCTTAAGAGTTTAGTTTTTCTTTTTTTACTTTTTCTTCCTTTACTTGCTTAAGAATACAACTCACTCTTAAAAAAACAATAACAACAACAACAAAAAACATACTGCACCTTGCAAATGTTTTAGCACACCCTTATAGCACAAACTTTTAAAAATGCTTCCAGGGAGTTCACACACTGTAAAATCCTGTAGCTCCTCTTAACTAAGCCTGCCCAGCCACAACATGCTAGCGAGACACAGACAAGACAGAGAGCCCCAGCCCTAGCCAGCAATGGAAATGCAAGTATACACTGTGCAGCAACTTTTCAGGAACTAAACACTTACCAAACTCTATCACACTTCACATAGCACAAGATAATCTAATTTATAATAATACTGTGACAAACTAAACCAATAAGTCTATCTTCAATCTCTGCACAGCCACATTTGAAGAAATGTCATTGTGGGCACAGTAGGAGCAACATGTAATAAATGTTTCATTGGCTCCCACAGGTAATATTTTTGCCAAGGCAGCTGGAGAAACTGTGCAAGTTTACTGGCTCTCATATTCAAGCTCAGCATCTATTTGGGGAAAACAGCTGAGGACTATATACAAATTTATATCATAAAAATAACAAAAAGCCTCAGTTGCAGTGGCATATTTAGCTCAGACAGTATTATTCTAATATTGTTGTTGTTATTACTAATAACAACACAAATATTACAGCACCAAAAGCATGGAAATTTTAAAGTTTTATATAGAGAAAAAACTTCTTGCCTAGAAGCATGATAGGGGGTAAGAATTTACCAGGGCTGGGAATCCTTGCTATTGCATTCATTCAAAATTAATTCCAAAGCTTCCTTTCATGAGAGACATTTTTCCAAGTGCAGTAGATCAGAATGTGCATAACGCTGGCATGAAAGTAGGTAGTAAAAGGCAATATATCCTTTTAGAGTCGGCATCTAAGAGTTGACTTCAGGACGAGTTGAACTGGCTTTTCAGTGCCAAAGGTACTAAAGATCATTACTTCCAATGACTCTAAAGAGTTGAACTAATCTGCAGAAAGCCCAAGATTTCTGAAAAATCAGGCTACTTAATTGCCACCCATTGCTCTCATGCAATCACATCAGGGTAAAGCTGATGAGCTCTCATGCTCTCATCCCTTTTGCCATCCTCACCTACAGGGGATATTTGATGGAGAAACAGGCATCCATGACACCATCCTGTCCTCCGTCTTGAATTTTCTAAGGTGCTCCCCTTTAGAAAGAGGATCTCCCTTCAGGAGAGAAGAGATCAGACTTTTTCCTAGCCTGAACCAGACCAACCGAACACGTACTTGCGAATCACTCATTGTTAATGCCTATGCAGGCAGAAAAAAGTGCAGATAACAACTCTTCCAGGAGGCCAGCTACAGTTCCAGGAGTCTGATTTTGTTGACATATTTAATCTTCACCAAGAAATGGAAATCAGAGCTGCAGCCTAAACCCTAGTGTTTCTGCTGTGGGTCTTTTATAGAACCCAATGCCAAGTTCATTCCCAGAGCACCACACTGTCTCTGATAGCACACATGGTGAAGACACTCGAGGAACCAGAAGACCATGGAGTATTCCTCCACTTGCTCTTCCACATGGAGGAAAGACCATGTACTCAGAAAAATATTTCAGCCCTTTCATTGTAGGCACATAACTCCAGCATTTATCTTAAAAAATGTATCCACAGATCCCAGTAACCACAGAAAGAAAACATGTATTGAACAACATTCACCCTTTCATCTTCAATGCACATATAAACAAGAATGATTTGTAACAAGATTGAACTATTTCTGTTTGTCTTGCTATATTAAAAGTATTAATAAAGTAGGTGTTAAGTTATAGTGTTCCCTTTTCCTACACTAGTAATTCTGATGGAAAGCAATATGGACAGCTTATACTGTCCCTGGGCAAATATTAAATAAACAAAAGGCTCAAATACAATAAGCATTAATATTTCATGAAGTTGCAAAGAGCGTCAAGAAAGCTTTTCTTGGTCACTTTACCTAGCACTCTCCCTGTGGGATTGAAAAGAGCATTAATGAGAAGCAGAAAGAAATATCTCAAGCAGCAAAAGTACACACCGAGTATGAAAATGAAGTCCTTTTTGGATCTCTCTGAGGAGCAGAACTGTGCAAGAGACAGTATTTCAGATGTCTTAGTAGGATATTTTGAAAAGTCTGGCAGCCCAGTTCTGTTTGTTATTTTATTTACTGTTGCCTACAGAACTTTAGAAAATCTTGCTCCATCAAAACACTTTACAAATGCTGTTTTAGGATGGTGACAGCTACTCAGTATAAGACAATCTGGGCCAATAGACAGCTCTGAAAATTGTGGCAACCTAAAAGCACTGTGCACTACCCACAGTGGTTTAACCATCACCTGAGGAGCTGCAGGAAGTCCCTTCCTCTTTTGCTGCAGGCTGAAGTGATCCAACCTTAGTATCCCGGAAAGAAACACCTCAGGAGTGGACTGGACCTTCTCAAGCAAGCAATCTTATGGTCATTGGTGCCCATGGGGTTTTGCATGTGAAACCTACATTGCAAAGTGAGGAAGCTTTGCCACCAGCACGAGGGGAAACAGAGACCCATCTGACTATCAAGGGGGTGTGTTAGAGCTGCAGAGCAAGAAGCTTTTGGACATGTGCCACGGCTGGAGTGCACGTAGTGTCAATTAGTGTCACCTCACATGGGATTCGTTTTGCTTGGTCTTAGATTTATAGCACAGACGTCTTCATCAGAGCTGGTTGTTTAAATCTATACTGAAGGAGAAATAGATTCTCCCTGGGGCATAATTCATCTCCTTCTCAAACAGATGTCTGAAATAGAGCAGATGAATCATTCTCTAGAAGGAGCTCCAGACTCTCCATTGTCTCCAGAGCCATAAAGGAGGCCAGACAACCAGATCAGCTGTAGACTTCTGCTTTGTGGGCATGTAAAATTAAGTGAGATGAGTGTCACCTTTTGTGACTGAATTGCATTAGACTTGTATATGATTCAATGTGAATGCAGCAAAGAATACAATCACCTTCATGTAAAATGAAGGACACCACACTACAATTTTCATTGGCCTATGCTTTATTGAGCTGAGCCACAAATAGTTCCAAGTCCATTTATAAGGAAAATGCCAAATATCCACTCTTCCTGAACAAATCACAAGACAATTTATAACTTCTTGGAGTCTTTGCGTCTCCCCTGGGATTTGTAGTTTCATAAAAATATGCATTGGTCCCTGTTCACAGTTTCTAATGCTCCAGCTTGGACATCTAATATTCAGAGTGCATGTGCTTTATAGCCAGTTTATTTCGTTTTCTTTCTGAAAATCAGTCATTTAACAGATATGGAAGGTTTATTCTGGTCATGGCCATTTAGAATTGTAATAAAATCACAGTTTTATCGTGACCCTGTCTTCTTTAACTATATGTGCTCTCTGTGTTCTGATTTCTAGAACACAGAATGTGCTGCATGCTGTAAACAGTAGTTGATGACTACTGCTCTATTCCAGTAGCATGCCATGCCATAAAAATATCTTTAGTCTGCAGCAGAAATTATATTCTGTAGTGCTCTTTTATTTTAATTCAGTTTGGTGTTGCACAGTGATTCTGTTCCAGGAAAAGGAAGAGTTGGCAATCAGTATGTTTAGACTATCTGTAGACTTTACCCTGCATTAATTACCAATTAACTCAATGTACTTAGCACATTTGTAAAGCCCACAATGGACACGTTACATATTTATTTATGGTTACAGACTTCTGTTTCTTACCCAAAGCTGGTCTTCTAATCTTTATGTAAAAAACCATTTTTTATATAGTTTTGAGTAAATGTAAATGGTGTCCATACTGGCCTTTATTAAATACTTTCTCCTAACTGACTATAAATAACCCAGAGCACTAAAAGTCTACAGTAGATGTGTCCACTCTGATTTCTCTGACAAAAGCATTTTTTCAGCATTGTGGTTAACTCCAGACACTGCTCTTCAACCAAGGCCACTGTAAGGAAGTTCAGAGGTCTTGTTCCTGTGCATCAGAGGATGTAAGTGTCAGAGACTGAAGAAGTTCACATTGCTCCAGTGGCTGAAGGTGGTTGCAATAAGTCAAATGAACTCTGGACGCATCCCAGCTTTCCTGCATTTTCTGGGCCTCTCTTAAGCACTTAAAAACAAAGTGCATTTGAAGACCACTGTGAAGCAAAATGGACAGATTAAAAAAAAAATTAAAGTGAATTTGCTCTGACATAACATGGCAATTCATAGAACTTACAGGTAATTCAAAAAGTGACTGCAAGGACATGTTTCCCATTGCTACTCACATATATCAGCATCCAGTGAAGACTTTGTGTTCAACTTTCACCAAAGAAACATTTTCAGAAGAATTCAATTTCCTCTGGATTTTAATACTAGAAACAGAGTTTCACTTAGAACAGAGTACTGAGTGAGTTTTAATATACTCATTATGCCATAGCTTGGCCTTTCTTTGATTTTAGACTTTAAATTCATGTTGTCTGGTAAGAACGCCTTACCCAAGGAAAGAAAGAAATTTTAGAGAAAGCATCTGAAAAGAAAATAAATGAGTTTAATTAAATAGCCATTTTCAGGTCTTTGTGGTTTATGTTTGAGGAGCAGATTCTTTCCTAGTGTAACGTTGTTACATTAATTTAACTAATAGGCATTAGTTATGACAGGCAGCCTGGTAAAAGTTCTGAGCCAGTGTCATTTCTATAGATTTATACGCTTGGAAATGTGCGCTTTAAATGAGAATCTCGCCAGTGTCAAAATTAAATTAAACTGAATTAAATCATGTGCCTGATCACAAAGACCTAAGATTCTTTTCAGAATCAGGTCCAAATTATAATCATAACTCTAGCCCAACTATCAAAGAAAATTAAAAGGCAGTTCTAACTTCATTAAACTGTACTGAAGTTGCTGTACAAATACAGGGCTAAATCCTTAGCTGAAAAAAGCAACTGGTACTGGAGCACTTCCAGGACAATTACTGCCACCTTCACAACCTGAAAAGCTCCCACAGTCATGATGTCCTGCAAAGAATGGCTTCTCCAGGGACTATGACCACTGTGAGGTAAAATGCTCACAACAAGATGAGCATCTAAGACTGAACTTCAGGTCCACCGAGTTCTCACTCCCAGAGGACCTATTAGTTTGAGACCCCAAAGGATCTAACTAATGTGCTCTCAGGATTTGTCTTTCAATGTTGACAAATGTCTTGACAGGTTGATGTCTACCTCATCTGAAGTATTATTCAATCATAGTCAATCATTTCTTGCCTCAGAGCACACCAGGAAGAGCACCACCTCTCTTGGAAACTTATTCCAATACCTGACCACTCAGTGAAAAAAATTTTCTGATACCTAATCTGAACCTCCCCTGGCACAGTATAAGACTACTTCCTCTCATCCTTTCACCTGAGACATGGCAGAAGAGGCCAACAGCCACCTGGCTACAACTGTCCTTTCAGGTAGTTGTAGAGAGCAATGAGCTCTCCTTTTCTCCAGACTAAACAATGCAGCTCCCTCAGCCACCCCCTCAGGACATGTTTTCTAGACCCTTGACCAGCTCCATTGCTCTCCTCTGGACACACTCTAGAACCTTAATGTCCTTTTTGAAGTGAGGGGCCAAAAACTGAACACAGGATTTGAGGTGTGGCCTCATCAGTGCCAGGGACAATCCCTTCCCTAGTCCTGCTGATCACACTGGTTTTGATACAGGCCAAGATGCCATTGGCCTTCTTGGCCACCTTGGCACACTGCTGACTCGTAATCAGCTGGCTGTCAACCAGCACCCCTTAGGCCCTTTCTCCTGGGCAGCTCCCAAGACTCTCTTCCCCATGCCTGGAGTGCTTCATGGTGGTGTTGTGACCTAAATGCAGGACCCAGAACTTTGGTTTACTGAACCTCATACAGTTGTCCTAAGTCCATCAGTCAGGTCTGCCAAGATCCCTCTGCAGAGCCCTTCTACCCTTCAGCAGATCCACACTCCCACCTAACGTGGTGTCATCTGTGAACTTACTGAGGGTGCACTCTTGTCCAAATCACTGATAAAGACATTAAGCAGGACCAGTCCCAAAACTGAGCCTTGGTGAACAGCACTTATGACTGGTCACCAGTTGGATATAATTCCATCCTCTACCACCCTCTGGGCCCAGCCATCCAGCTAGGTTTCACCCAGCAAAGAGCACACTCCTGCAAGTCAGGAGCATCCAGTTTCTCCAGGAGAATGCTGTGGGAAACTGTGTCAAACACTTTACTAAAGTCTAGATAGACAACATCCAGAGTTTTTCTTTCATCCATCAATGTTGAAGTGAGGTCGTTAGGTTCTATTAAAAAATTAATAGATTGGCGATGGCTCTGAGGATATTGTAATCAAACCAGGAGCCAAAGCCTTTGCAAGTGGTAACAAGGTGACTCTCACCTGTCACTCAAGATCCACGTTGGACAAAACTTATCCAACCAACCAAAAGTTAACAATTTTGTTGCTTAGTTATGGCTTTCCATATACAGAAGTGTTCTTAGATCAAGGGAGAGAACTGAAAAGACAGAGAGAGAACCATGAGAGAAGCATGAGAAAGAGCCATGCAAAAGAACCCTGGACGTTAACAATGTATGTATCTGTGGCGTGCAAGATATATAGATGTAAAAATTAATATTAATAAAAATCTTTGGTTAAGTCTTCGGGACTATGAGTAGCTGAAGATATATAAATCCAAACGCTACACATCAAGTGGCTCACCTTGTCATAGAAGGAAACAGGTTGGGCACACAGGACCTGCCATTCATAACCCCATGTTGTTTGAGCCTGATCCCTGGTAGTCCTGCATGTGCCACGTGATGGCTCCACAAGAATGTCTGCCACCAGCACAGCACACCTGCCATCACAAGTCCCAACAGCCCCTGCGGGTAGAAGGAGATGGGCTGTGATAGCTCAGTGATATCTGATGATTTATGTATTTTGTCTCCTTTCATTTGTTTCTGCCTTTTTTTTTTTTTTGTGTTGTGACATTGAAAGGAAAGTTCAGGGTTGTCCCCTCGATCACTATTAAAGATAGATACTTGGCAGGTTTGTGGATTTGCTGTAGTGACTGTGATCCAGCTGAGACCACCCTGTACCAATACCGAATTACCCTGGGAGAGGGAACAGTGCCCTACAGCTATTACAGGGTGTAATTCTAAGAGATATTCAATGTGCCAGATACCAAGCTTTCACCAAGCTTCCCAAACCCTGCATACCTCATCACTCCTGAGGATCATCTAACTGCTTTTCCACTCATATCTCTCTCTTGCACAGAAAGCAAAGTATCTTTTTCCAATAGATATCTGCTACAATCAGGAGCCAGCTGTGTGCAGTAACCATGCCCAAAGGTGACCTCTCATCAGTCAGTCTAAGAAGTTTCTTTGAAGGCTGGCTTATTGGCTGCCTATGAGAAGACTGAGGCAGAGTGAGTTTTTTCCTTTTTGTATTTCCTTTTAAAGAACTTTTCTTTCTAAGTGATGCTCAAAGGAAAGCCTACTACTCCATGCAATATTCTTTATGGGAAGGGGAGAATATTACAGTTCAGCATTCTGTAGAAAAATGTCAATTATTTTTACAGAAGGCAACTTTTACTCCTGTGCTTTCCAAACACATGCAACAAATACATATACATATAGCTCACCTTTATTTGGAAATGAAATCTGATACTCCACTTTTCCTAGATGCTGAGGATTTCCTCATCCATTTTGATGCAACCAAGGTATGACAGTATATTTATCCTGTCTCACTTTTCATTTTCCTGGATAACTTTGAAAACTGTTTTCCCTGTGTGGTAGTTTTTAGTGGCCAGGTTTTTTTCTTGTTAGCAGGGGGGCCTATGGGGAGGCTTCTTTGAGAAACTGCTGGAAGTTTCTCCATTTCCAGCAGAGCCAATGTCAGTCAGCTCCAGGCTGGACCCACCGCTGGCCAAGGCCAGGCCAGTGAGGAGTTATGGAAACACCTCTGTGATAACATATTTAAGAAGGAGAAAAAAAAA